>JAEIFT010000034.1:832500-1370632 GCA_018904225.1 Lordiphosa mommai | reverse complement strand
TACATGTTTAAGAACTCGAAATATTCATACATGTAGAGGAAATTTAAAAAAATTTTATTTTTCTTAAGAAATTTTTGGTATGCAGATTCAAAGTTGGGTATCTGACAAAAATTTCCCCATCTTTGGTTTTGTCCTAGCGCTCATGGTGTATTTTTAATGAAGAGTTAAACTTTTTTGATCGCAAGCTGTTTTAAGACAATGGGCCATGCTAAAATTCTGAAAAATTCTAAATAAATACTTTGAACCGTCGGAGTTCAATACAATAATACCCCTGACTTTAACGAGGCAATCCGCGACTTGTATAAATCCGCGAAATTTTTAACCTTACTTATTTTCAACTTGCAATTGCGGTTCCACTTTGCTTTTTTGTGGGTATATTCGCCAGGGTTTGTTAAAGCTCTTATAATTTTTCCAGATTTTTAAAAAATGTGAAAGGTGGTTAAAACGCTAAAAGCAGTACATTGCAATATTAATATGCAGGCCAATCATGTTGAAAAAATACAAAATATACATATGGAAAATCTATAAATCGATCTAATAATTTTTCAGCTTTTTAAAACGCAGTCCGCGACTTTTAAAAATCCGCGAAATTTTTAATATATATTTTTTTTGGTGGATAAAGTCCCACTGTCACAATATGATTAAAATAACACATTTTATTTGCAGCTAGCTGACATTCTTTACAAACAAATTCGCAGATTTCAATTCTTGTTCCTAGTCAATCAGCAAACTACTTTGCTTCAGCTTCAGTTTTAAGCAATTTTGGAGGTCCAGAGATGATCGAAAATGATCAACTTTACAATTTGAGCACATTCGATGTTTCATTGTTGAAGACTAGACTAACGGAGAAAAATCTAGAGGGGAGAGCTCCAATCAACAGCGACACGCAAAGTAAAAACAGTAACTATTGAAGTTAGAGATGATATATTAATAAAGAGGCTATTGCGTTGCAACTTTAAATTCATATTCTCATCAAATTAAAATATATGACTTAAATACTGAGAGCTCTTAAATTCAGTACCAATTGAATATTAAATTATTTTGTTAAGCCACCTTTTATAATTTTAAAAAATCTGAAAAATTATAAGATGGATTTATAGATTTACCAACTGCATATTTTGTATTTTGTCATCATTATTGGCCTGCATAATAATATTGCATTGTACTGCTTTCAGCGTTTGAACCGCATTCCACATTTTTTAAAAATCTAAATAAATTGTGCTTGCTTTATCATATTAGGACAAGTAATCACACAAGGAATTACAGTGGTACTTAATCCACAACAAAAAAAATTGATAAAAAATTTCGCGGATTTTTAAAAGTCGCGGACTGCGTTTTAAAAATCTGAAAAATTATAAGATCGGTTTATAGATTTTCCACTATATTTTGAATTTTTTCAACATGATTGGCCTGCATAATAATATTGCAATGTACTGCTTTTAGCCTTTTAACCACCTTTCACATTTTTTAAAAATCTGGAAAAATATACCCACAAAAAAGCAATATGGAACCCCAATTGCAAGATGAAAATAAGTAAGGTTAAAAATTTCGATGATTTATACAAGTCGCGGATTGCCTTGTTAAAGTCAGGGGTATTATTGTGTCGAACTCCGACGGTTCAAAGTATTTATTTAGAATTTTTCAGAATTTTAGCATGGCCCATTGTCTTAAAACAGCTTGCGATCAAAAAAGTTTAACTCTTCATTAAAAATACACCATGAGCGCTAGGACAAAACCAAAGATGGGGAAATTTTTGTCAGAAACCCAATTTTGAATCTGCATACCAAAAATTTAATTTCGATCAAGGGCCGCTGCCCATGGGAATTCGGGTACAGCCTTTTTGTTATCAATGATTTAAAAAATTTTAAATATCTGATATCTATATTCTAAATAATTTTTTACCGGTTAAATCAGTTGAAGTAAAGTTTTTCAAGTGTATTAAAACTTCGGCACAGTCGAACTTAGCTTTGCCTTCTCGATCATTTTCCATCGAAGCATCTTTAATAAACTGCAAGGGAATTTAAAACATCGGCGAAGCCGATGTTAGCCTTCTTTTTTATACACTTGCAAAGTTTATATTAATTTAGCTTAGAAGTTTGTAACGCATAGAAATATTCATTTCCGACCCCATAAACTATATATATTCTTGATCTAGACGACGAGCTGAGTTCAATTCCGTCTGTCCGTCCGTCTGTCTGTCTGTCTGTTTCTACTGCTAGTCCATCCGTTTTAAAGCTATCGAGCTGAAATTTTGCACAGAGTCTTCTTTTTACTGCACGCAACTAATATGTCGGAACCGGCCGGAACGGATAACTATATCTGCCATAGCTGCCATAGGAACGATCGCACAGTGGTCGGACTTGTATGGAAGTACGCGGCAAAAATAGTTCTGCGTGTCCTCCAGGTCTATAATTTAAACTGTAAGCTTATAACAGTACTCTACAGCTATTTTTAAAAAATTGGGGGTGGTTAAACGCCCGTACCACCTATTCACATTTAAAAATAAATCCATTAATTTTGGTTCCAAACGGTTTTTGTGCAATGTTCAGCTCCAGCGCAATCGAAACAGTGCTAGCATAACGGTCTGCTTTACCGATTTCCATAATTTTATTAACATTTTCGACAATTGGCCATCCGGAGCGTAGTTCATCCTTAACCTCAAAATTACCGGAACGGAATCGACGAAACCAAAATTGCGCAATGCTGTTACAGTATCAGGACCATAATCAGTTTTCACATTTTCAGCCGCCTGACTTGCATTTTCGCCTTTATCGAATAAAAACTGTAAAATGTAGCGAATTTTCTCTTTGCAAGGGTTTATTTTTGACACGAGCGCAAACGAAATTGAATCTATCAAAAGTAAAACTGTCAAAAAAGCTTTTTTAGTACTAATTGTCATCTTTACAACGACATCTGTTGTAAATCAATGAAACGAAAACTAAGCCACATACAGACTACTAAAGTCATCTATTGAGAAAATAATGGATTACTTTTTACTACATCTTATATATGAATATTTTAAATAAAATACGAGTATATCATGTCTTAAAACACTTCTGAACCGAACTTTTATTAACAAAAACCAAAAATGAAAATAAAAAAATAGAAGGCTAACATCGGCTACGCCGATGTTTTAAATACCCTTGCAGTCTTCGAAAGGCGCTACCATTAGTTTTTAGACCGATCGTTCCTATGACAGCTATACGCTATTGTCATCCGATTTTGATAAATTTTTCCAGAATTGTGTGGAAGCATATAAAACTGATATATACCACGATTTGTGACGCTACGACGGAAAACAAAAAAGTTTTTCTCACTAGAACTAGTTTTTGGACCGACCGTTTATATGGCAGCTATATGCTATAGTTATCCGATTTTGATAAATTTGTTCAGAATTGTGTGGAAGCATATAAAACTAATATATACCACGATTGGTGACGCTACGATGAAAAACAAAAAAGTTTTTCTCACTAGAACTAGTTCTTGGACCGACCGTTTATATGGCAGCTATATGCTATAGTCATCCGATTTTGATAAATTTTTTCAATATTGTGTGGAAGCATATAAAGCTTATATTTACCAAGATTGGTGACGCTAGGATGGAAAACAAAAAAGTTTTTCTCATTAGAACTAGTTTTTAGACCGATCGTTCCTATGGCAGCTATATGATATAGTCATCCGATCCGGCCGATTCCGACAAATGTGCAGCGTATTTGTATTTAAAGGCATTTTGCAAAGTTTGGTCAAGATAGCTTTAAAACTGAGGGAGGAGATAGCATAGAAACAGACGGACAGACGGACGGACGGACAGACGGACAAACGGAAATGAACTCAGCTCGTCATGCTGATCAAGAATATATATACTTTATGTGGTCGGAAATGCTTCCTTCACTGCGTTACAAACATCGTGACAATTTTAATATACCCTCTGCAAGGGTATAAAAATAGAAGGCTAACATCGGCTACGCCGATGTTTTAAATACCCTTGCAGTTTTTGAAAGGCGCTACCATTGATAACAAAAAAGTTTTTCTCATTAGAATTAGTTTTTAGACCTATCGTTCCTATGGCAGCTATATGCTTTAGTCATCCGATTTCGATCAATTTTTCCAGAATTGTGTGGAAGTATATGAAACTAATTTATACCACGATTGGTGATGCTACGATGGAAAACAAAAAAGTTTTTCTCACTAGAACGAGTTTTTGGACCGACCGTTTATATGGCAGCTATATGCTTTAGTCATCCGGTTATGATAAATTTTTCCAGAATTGTGTGGAATCATATAAAATGAATATATACCACGTTTGATGTCGCTTCGATGGAAAACAAAACGAGAGCGTAAGTTAAAGTCGGCCCTGCTCGACTTCGATATACCCGTTACTCAGGGTTTATTTAAGAATATTTTATTAAATTACATCATGTCCAAATTGTGGAAGATATAAGTTTTTTTCCAATTTGAGGGGGAGGCAACTCTACTATAGCTCATCTGATCAGGAAATGATGTGTGGCTGATCGATAGGTAATAATTATTAAAATATATGTCTAGAGGGTTCAAACAATCTATTTTCAAAATTGTGGGAGATATGAGGTATTTTTATACCCTTGCAGAGGGTATATTAAAATTGTCACGATGTTTGTAACGCAGTGAAGGAAGCATTTCCGACCACATAAAGTATATATATTCTTGATCAGCATGACGAGCTGAGTTCATTTCCGTCTGTCCGTCTGTCCGTCCGTCCGTCCGTCTGTCCGTCTGTCCGTCTGTTTCTATGCTATCTCCTCCCTCAGTTTTAAAGCTATCTTGACCAAACTTTGCAAAAACTCTTTAAATACAAATACGCTGCACATTTGTCGGAACCGGCCGGATCGGATGACTATATCATATAGCTGCCATAGGAACGATCGGTCCAAAAACTAGTTTTAATGAGAAAAACTTTTTTGTTTTCCATCGTAGCATCACCAGTCGTGGTATATATTGGTTTTATATGCTTCCACACAATTCTGGAGAAATTTATCAAAATCGGATGACTATTGCATATAGCTGCCATATAAACGGTTGGTCCAAAAAATAGTTCTAGTGGGAAAAACTTTTTTGTTTTCCATTGTAACGTCACCAAACGTGGTATATATAAATTGTATATGATTCCACACAATTCTGGAAAAATTTATCAAAATCGGATGACTAAAGCATATAGCTGCCATATAAACGGTCGGTTCAAAAACTAGTTTTAGTGAGAAAAACTTTTTTGTTTTCCATCGTAGCATCACCAGTCGTGGTATATATTAGTTTCATATACTTCCACACAATTCTGGAAAAATTTATCGAAATCGGATGACTATAGCATATAGCTGCCATAGGAACGATCGGTCAAAAAACTTATTCTATTGAGAAAAACTTTTTTGTTATCAATGGTCGCGCCTTTCAAAAACTGCAAGGGTATTTAAAATATCGGCGCAGCCGATGTTAGCCTTCTATTTTTTAAATTGCGGGGGCGGCAACTCTTCTATCGTTCATCTGATCAGGAAATGATGTACGGCTGATCGATAGGTAATAATTGTTAAAATATATGTCTACGAGGTTCAAATAATCTATTTTCAAAATTGTGGGAGATATGAGGTATTTTTCAAATTGCGGGGCGGCATAAATAATATAAATTTTTCCAAAATTATGTGAAAGCATATAAAACTAACATATACCACGATTAGTGATGCTACGAAGGAAAACAAAAAAATTGTTGTCACTAGAACTAGTTTTTTGACCGACCGTTTCTATGGCAACTATATGCTATTGTGATCCGATTTTGATAAATTTTTCTAGAATTGTGTGGAAGCACATAAAACTAATATAAGCCACTATTAGTGACGCTACGATGGAAAACAAAAAAGTATTTTCAACTAAAACTAGTTCTTAGACCGATCGTTCCTATGGCAGCTATATGATCATCCGATCCGGCCGATTCCGACATATTAGTTGCGTGCAGTAAAAAGAAGACTCTGTGCAAAATTTCCGATAGCTTCAAAACTGAGGGATTTTTTTATATAATAATTTTTATTTTTGAATTTTTATATTAAAAATAAAAATTATTTTCCGATTTTTATTTTACAAATCAAAAATAAAAATTATTTGGTAATTTTTATTTTAAAAATCAAAAATAACAAGTAAGAAAGTCGGTCAAGCCCGACTGTATTATACTCTGTACCTGTTTGTATGTAACTGATAACTTTAAAGTATGAAGGTTTTTCAAAATCTGGGGCTGGCAACTCTTTCAACTATCGTTCATCTGGTTGAAAAGCGATGTATGGGGGCTCGATAAGTAATGATGAGTAGAATTACCCTAGTACCACTTCCTATTGGGAAATTACCAGTAAGCTATTGCCCTCTCGCTCTCTCTTTCTCGTAAGTTCTACCAATCGTCCAATGTCGTTGCATTAAATTTTCTTTTACATATAGCGACACTATTGTTCATCTGATCGGAATACGATGTATGTGGGCTTGATAAGAAATGATGAGTAGAATATATGTCTAGCAGGTTCCTACAACCTAACTCCAAAATTGTGGAAGATATTGAGTTTTTTTTTTAATTTGCGGGGGAGGCAGGGGGCGTGGCAAAAATCGTAGATGCTTCCTTCTGGCTGTTACATACATTTGCACAAACCCAATATACTCTGTGTACCTTCGGCACAGAGTATAAAAATTGTTTTGAATTTGTTTTATCTTTGGAACCAAGCGGCGTAAGAGTAAATTTTAAATACATATGTGATCTATGGATCAATACCCTTCTTTTGGTATATCACACGTCCTTCAAGGACCTGTATTAAAGAACTTACAAATTTGACGTGCATCTGCCGAGATTATTTTTACTCTTGTTGTGATATTTGAACCGCCCAAGGTGTGCCCTTAGTTATTGGGTGGGTTGTTAGAGAATATAAATAACAAAGTACCAACCTTGTCCTTAACATTTTTGTATTCGCTTTGTTACAAACAACGTATCATAGAGAAAAATTGTTTTCAAGTGTTAACCCTAAATTTCGAATTTGTTAAGTTGCTCTCTGGAGTAGAGGTGATAGTCTCGTCTCTCGTTCAATGAGTCGGGAGTTCGAGTCCCACAAGGGAAAGTAGTAGGGGAATGTATGTTCTGAATCAATTGACCTTTGACTTTAGGGAATACGGTCATACTAATTTTGGTGTTTTTATTTTTGGTATTTTTTTGTTTTGCGACATGGTCACCCTAATTAGGGATTATTTGAATTTGGGTGTGGGGTGGGGGCGATCTGCAGCGGTCCCAGCGACTTGGATCTAGTTTCTTTGTTTGTGTGTATGTTTTTTTTTCAAGTGTTTTTTTTGTTTTCAAGATGAGGGAAACCGATCTGCAGCGGTCCCAACGAATTTGATCTAGTTTTTCTTTTTTGCTTGTGTGTATGGTTTTTTTTTTGTTTTCAAGTGTTTTTTCTGTGACAATTTTTTATTTTCGTGGAATGCGTGTGGGCTTGGAGAGGGAGTGCTCTCATTGTTTACAGAGGCTGGATGAGCGGTCAATATGGCCAGCGGTCTCAAATACTGTTGCTCAGCTTGTGAGGTTTGTTCTCCTCAAAATTCAAATAAACATATCTTCGATTACTTGGACTTGAGTGTTGAAATCTTTTCGCTAGTTGTATCCAAACCATTTGAACACCATGGACCAACTTTCGGAAGAAAATTGGTTCCTTAATCAGAGCTGTCGAATAACATCGACAGTTATTTTATTTTTTGGGGGGTGGTTTTCCATCTAGGATGGTTGAAGATTGCGGACGATTGCCAATACTTTCAAACTTTCAGCCACACAACAATAACAATATCTATCAAACCTAGTGTTATTGTTAAAGAGTTCGGTGTGGGAGGGAGCGCTGTTTTTGTTTTCAGAGGCTGGATGTGCAGCCGTGAGAAGATTGCAAGCTTAGCAAAATTTGCTTTTAAATTTGAGAGAATGGGAGTGTCAAGGCATTTTGTATACAAAGAGTGAAAAAGAGAGAGAATAATATATTAGAAATTTGAACTCAGAGTTTTATTTCTGTGTGTGTGTGAGTGTATGTTTTCTGTAAAACTAAGCATTATGGAATCCAAAGACTTTTAGTTTAATAGCCTATTTCCACTGGCACATATATGTACATTCGAAATTTTTACATTTTCGATTTTTAACCATTAAATTCGCGTTTTTTTCAACAAGTGCGACGTCAATGCAAACATAGTTGCTAAACTTACCCAAAGATTGGTCAACTTTCACTTATCGGCTTAGAATGTATATTTGCTTTGGATTTTTAATATTTTCAAATGTACATATATGTGCCAGTGGAAATAGGCTATAACTTTGAAGTTCAAGAAAATCAAAACCGAAATGGCCTCCACAAGCAATAGTGTTAACGTATCCGTATTTTGTAACACCTGCAACGAAAATATAAATCGTAAGCAGTGGCATTATCATTTACGGTCTAATAACCATAAAGTTCGTGCGTTTATACCGATAAACGCAAGTAATTCGAAAGTAAAGCTGACTTCGAGCGGCTTTAAAAATCGGTTAAACGGTTATTCGTTCGAGAACTCTAGTAAAGACGTAATAATCCCTGAGGAGTTTTTGAAGGAAGCTGGGGCTGCCTTTATTCCAATTATTACAAAAATTCTGGATATACATGACGCGTGCAAAGTAAATTTCGAGCTATTTGGGGAATATATGAAGATGAAGGATAACGAAGAACTGATCCTGGAAGTAAAATCACACCAAACCGAGATGACGGTTTTATTGTTGTCAACAGATGTTCAACAGCTGTTCACCGAACATTCGGCGGTTATCAGAACAAAAATGGATGAATTCCAAGAGAAAGACAGTGGATGGACCCTTCTGAAAATAATGCGACTTGAGATGAACATTAACAAGTACTCTCCACTGAAGGGTTCAAGATACATCAAAACACCAAAGAAGCTCGTAAGGAAACACGCGATCATTAACGTTAGAAACAATGATCAGTTTTGTTTTAAATGGGCAATTATATCAGCCCTTAAACTTGTAATTCTGACAGATGCTACAGTTACAATGTGAATGAGATTGGGGATTCAACCATCGAAATAAATGCGGAAATGACACTCAACTTTGAAAACTTGGATTTCCCCATACCCCTAAAGCAGATTAAAATTTTCGAAGCCCTGAATCCGCTCATCAGTGTGAATGTGTTTGGCTATGATGAGGAAGCTAACCAGGTGATTGGTCCGTTATATATTACTCAACATGAACGACAAACACATATCAATCTAATTCTCTCGCATCCAAATGCGAATAACCTATATGGATGGGCAATGTCTCAGTATCTCCCATATGGCTTTTTCCAGTGGTTGACATATGATGAAACTAATGAACTTGATTTTCCCTCTATCTCTCATGACTCTGAATTCGGTTACATTCTTGAGGTTGATTTGATATATCCAGAATGTCAACATGACAAGCACAATGACCTGCCCTTTTGCCCCAGCAACCAGAAGCCCACCAAAGATGCAAAGGTTGAAAAACTTATCGCTGACCTTAGGGATAAAGTCAAGTATCCAATACACTACAGAAATCTACAGCAGTGTATGGCTCATGGTTTGACGCTGTCAAAGATTCATCGTGTTTTACGTTTCAAGCAGTCGCCTTGGTTAAAATCATATATTGATCTTAATACTAAGCATAGAACAGAAGCGAAAAATAAATTCGAGAAAGACTTTTTCAAACTGTTGAACAATGCTGTCTATGGTAAAACCATGGAAAATGTTGAGAAGCGAAAAAATATAAAATTAGTAACGTCATGGGAGACAACAAAAAGAAATCATCTCGGAGCAGGCGCACTAATCGCAAAGTCAAATTTTCACAGCTCGGCGAGATTTGCCGAAGACATGTATGCCATTCAAATGAAACAATTGCATAATGTGTATAACAAACCAATGTATTTGGGATTTATAGTTTTGGAATTGTCCAAATGGTTAATGTATGATTTTCATTATGAGTACATGCAACCCAAATTTCAAAATAACCTTTCATTAAATTATATGGATACAGACTCATTCATATATTCAATCGAAACTGATGATTTCTTTGCTGACATTCGCGAAGACGTAGAAATGCGATTTGATACTTCAGAGTACCCTGAGGAGTTGACTGAAAAATTCAAGATCAAAAGGTGTAACAAAAAAGTGTTGGGAATGATGAAGGATGAGAACAATGGAAAACAAATGTTAGAGTTTGTGGGTCTAAGACCTAAAATGTATTCTCTTCTCTTAGATGGTGGTGGGTGCATCCAAAAAATCCAAGGGAGTGAAAAAGCAGCCCTACAAAAGCTTAATTTGAATAGCTATAAGGAATGCCTTTTCGAGAATAGAACATTGACAGATAGCATGATAGTGTTCAGATCAAAGCTACATGAATTGTACACTGAAAAATTACGCAAAATTACCCTGAGTAGCAAAGATGACAAAAGAAAGATTAGGATTAATAAGATAAGTACATATGCTTGGGGTCACTATAAAATTAAGCGCTTGAGAATAGAAAGAGGAAGATTGAGGAAATCCATCAAAACAGAAGAACTATGATTGAGACAAATACTGATATGACACTCACTACTCTAGAGCTAGAAAGATTACATAACGAAATGGAAATTGATGAGGTATTATAAATTTTAACTAGTCATAGTACTTCTAATGTAAAAAATTACTTTTAAGAAATTGATATAAACAAAAAAAAAAACCAAAAAAAAAAAAAAAAAAAAAAATAAATTAAAAAAAAAAAAATCACACTCGTATATGTTTTATTATAAAATTGGAGCCGTATAGCAAGTATGCATTTTTCTAACTGTATTCAAAAATTTAGTTGATTGGATTTTTGCTGTTGGATTTTTGCTGTTGGATTTTTTGCTGATCTTAATCAAAAAATATATATGATTCTCTAAGCAAAGAGAAAAAAGGAACGCAAATCAAACAAAACCCAACAAATTGTAAACAATTCAAACTGCTATAAAATAAGCTTTCATCTGGACTTGAGCATTCTCTAAGCAAAGAGAAAAAAGGAGCGCAAAACAAACAAAATCCAACAAATTGTAAACAATTTGAACTGCTATAAAATAGGCTTTTATCTGGACTTGAGCCATCATTCAGTTTAGAGCAATGGAATCACAATCATATTCAGACGTTCCAACAGTTGAAGTTCAGGATCATGTGCTTCTCCTGAGTGCAGAGAGAGCAGACGTTATCGCTGACTTCAACAGTAAAGGTCAAAAGGCTTTGCTTTCACAAAGCTCTATGATCGTCGGTCGCGGATATTCCATCCTAAGTGGGAGTCGTAAAACAACAAAGTTCGGGGAGTCCATTGCCTTAGAACTTAAGGAACATGTGTTGTACCTACCTCACAGGTACAATACCATGCGAAACTCGACAATAGCGGCTTTTTCGGATGGCGGCTATCAAGTCATCAAAAGACAGGATGGGAAGTTATACCTGGAGCAAGCTGATTTAGAATGGGTTTTACATTAAATACTTGCTTTTTGATTCAATAAAATCATTCTTCTGTATATGTATTTATATATTTATTTGAAGCCGGGAAGAGTGAAGGGAGCTCGTTTCAGGTCATTGCCACATTCGCATTTTAACCACCGCCGGCATCACACGCTTTTTAGATTTTCTTTGTTTATAAAATCCAAAACTATGGATGATTCTCAGCGGCTTTTAACGGGAGATAGGGATAAAGCCAAGGAGCGACAGTATCAGGTCCCCCACAATCCATCTAAAGGAACAAGCTCTGATAAAAAGGAGGAAGAAAAATACACTTCCTCAACCCAAAAATATGAACGATTTAAATGAAAAACTTTATTTTTATTTCACAATAAATTGAAATTTATAGAATATCTTTTGTATTTATCCAAGAGTTGTGTTCGTTGGGGAATCTCAACCATTTAACAAATACTTGATTGGCCTTTCTTTTTATAATCTTTTCAACCAGGTATGTGTTGGGAAAGCGTGTCTTTTTTAAATCTTCTTCATAGAATCCACCTTTGACAGATGCACCTTGATAGTCCTCCAATAGGTAGGTGGTAGGATTGGTATTTTTTATTTGTTTTACCTTAAAAATTTCCGTTGTCCAGTTGGGCGTATACCCCTTTTCAAAAATATGTTTATACTTGCTAATGCGCACATAATTACCTATACGAAATTTCGCTATATTAAATATTTTGAGATGATTGTAGACAGTGTTTAACAGTTCCTTCTCATTCGATGAATTTACTTCAATGGGTGCCATTCCAATTGTTCTATGTAATTTTGTATTGTAATCAGAAAATAATTGTTTATAAATCTCAATCCACCGATATGATCCATTGAAACTGAACTCTTTCCACATCATTTCTTTCACCGTTCTATTAAATCGCTCAACAATAGAGGCTTTTAGACCTCTGAATGTTGAGTAGTGATTAATGTTGTGTTTATCAATTAAAGCCTTGAAGTCCTTATTAAAAAATTCTTTTTTTAGGTATGCGACCCAACTTGAAAATAGATGACATGGCCCTTGTAACATTTCCAGCATTTTTGGTTTTGAGCGCAACACCCCAAGCATACTTGGAAAATGTATCAATAACTGTTAAAAGAAATCGGTACCCTTTGTTTGATGATGAGTAGTTCCCCATTTCCACCAAATCTGCTTGCCAATGATCATCGATTCCTTTCATAATAACCCTTCTCAAAAATAATAACACTTATTATTATGATACTTGTGATGTGGTTGTGAATTTTAAGTTGTTAGACTCCAATCTTTCAATTTTTCCATGTATTATCTTTATCTCTTTTTCCACATGTTCAGTAAACTTGTCAAGCAGAATGCACAAGTTATTTAAATTTTGTTCCAGTTGAGATTTTAGTTTTTTATTTTTAATTTCGATCAGTGTTTGCAAGTCTTTCGTTGTTGCGTTGATGTGAAAATGAAGAAATTGTTTGTTGACAGCGTCTGATTGTTGTATAGGGTCTGTAATATTTTTAATACGTTTGCTTTGCGTATCAATGTTTTGATACTTGTCCATAAATAACCCAAACAATTTTGCTCCATTTTTCTTAATATTTTCAGTAGTGTATTTTTCTCTAGAGTAGTGGCCGAACTTGTCAACTGACATGATGATGGAGTAATGGGTATGCTAATAACTCCCCCCCTGCTATTTATTGAAAGAGTTGGGGTATTTTCTTTAATTATTATTTTGTTAATAAATAATTTTTGCCTCTCGCAACTCTTCAATTATCGATACAATTTCATTATTATGATTACTATACCCAGCTGCTTGTGACGCAACTAAAAGCTTTAATCTATCAACAATTTCATTGGGATCATCCCAGTAAATATAATTCGGTTTATTTGTATTGAGTTTCATAAGTCCACTTCCCTCATGAAAAGATTTCTGACGGTACGGGGTTGAGTTAGCATTCGGTGCTGATGAAGATTTTTCGAAGAGGGGTTTTATTATTTTGGTATATTTTTTAGAACGGGTACCTTTGACCTCACTATGACCTCTTTTGTGAGCATTTGTTTGCAACAAAATCTTTTTGTATAGCTCCAATTCAAATTGATCATAACCTTGGGGAGAATTTCGAAAAATTAAAGAATATAGTCCTGGAGTAAGTAACCATCTTTGTCCGTTTTCAAAAATGATTTTTCCATCAGCCAATGATATTTTACTATTTCCCAAGCTAAGTTGACCATTAGAATCTTTGAACGGTCCATATGCTTTATCAAGTTCTCCTCCTCTAGCTAATTCACTTAAATTGAGAATAAGACTTTCATTGTTGAATGTATTAGATTGTGAATAATACTGTTCAGTTGTATCATTTGATTCCCTGTTTATAGTGTCATACAGATTATAACCATCATTGTCATCAGTATCATTTACATTATTTTGATTTCCAAATTTTAGCGACTCCAGCTCCGGCTTAATCCCAATGCTGGAGTTATTTATTGGATAAAATGCAACTTGTGTTTCTCCTTTGTCTTCATCTGTTTTAGTCAGTGCTAAATGTCTTGCTTTTTTCTTTTCACTAATAAGTTTCTTTAAAGGTTGAGTTATTGGCTTAAATACTTCCTCCAGTTTATTTTCACTTTCGGCTTTGCCTAGTTTTAGACTTTGCAATTTTCTTTTTAAGATACTTCTTGTCTTTGTTAATTCGCTGAGGTCCATTTTCGTATGGGAAAAATCAGCAGATCAGTTTTAACAGCTCAGTTATTTAGAACAGGTCAGTAACATATCAATTTTAATAGCTCAGTTATTTAAAACAGGTCAGTTTTAACAGATCAACTGTAACAGGTAAATTGTGAAACAGCTTTTAACAGATCAGTTGCGGGTAAATGTTGTTAGAGCAGATCAGTTTTCCAAGATAGACTGTTGACCCATGAGTGTGAGCTGTAATATATATTGCTTTTTGTAAAGGTAAACAACTACTTGTTTTTGTTTCGATAAATGTTTTTATTGACAGTTATTCGATTTAGTATAATGACATCAAAAATTGTAGACACAAGTGTCCACAGTTAAAGGAATTAAATCGCTGTTTTTGCTCATAGTTGTAGGTGATATTTTTTCCCAAATATCTAATTAGTTCCTGTGGTGGTTGCAAATTACCGAAACTATCGAAATATTGATTTTCTCCATTAATTCTATAATAAGCCACCCAATGTGTACCATTTGATTCTGTATTTGCCAAATTGATAATACCGCATTCCCTCTTCAATGGGCGCTTTGGTAGTGCATCTCTCATAAATACACCTCTGAAATAACGAATATGCTTGCGGGCAAACTCCATCAAATCAAGATTGGTAAGCGGCTTATTGGGTAGCTGACTTAAAAGTTTTTTGAGTGAACTGATGTGGTAAGACCATAGCCCTGTCGATATGGTTTCAGATGGAGTCCATGTCCCAAAGCAATAGCTTCCATTTTCTTATTATGTCTTTTACTCTCTTCGAGCTGCTGGTGGGCATTTTTCGCATTATTAATTGTTTTAGCAACGGCTGCACTACCCGAGGCGATTCCACCAATAGCTCCTAGTGCAGTTAAAATTGACATCAATGGTAAAAAGCCTCCAACTTTTGGAACGCTAATCACTCGTGGGACAATAACATCTTTTTTTCCCCTTCCAAACGATTTGTTTATTGCTTTGCGTGCAATTGTAATAGCGCTGCTTATGTCTTGGGGCTTTTGTTTATTCAAGATACGAGTGGCCGCTTTGACAGCGTTCCTAAATGTTTTCTTTTGTCGCATAGCGTTCTTTTTTGTTTTTGGTTTTGTTTTTCTTGTTGTTTTTTTCTTGATTTTTTGATTGAGACCCATTCCAAATTTTTCTTGAGTTTTATGGCGTTAGTAACGAAATACGCAGAGGCTTTTTCGCCAAAACTGCTGTCAGGTGCTTTAACTCGCTCCCAAGCTTTATCTGCTAAGATTGAATCAGCTGTATGTCGTTTGCTTAAGTCTTTCTCCTCCAAATATGCTATATCATGATCCCTGCAAGCGGAATCTAATGGATTTATTCCCTTATCGCCGCGCTCCAAGCGTTTTTCAAGTTTGGTTCCTGGACCACAGAACTGATAGCCAGGCAAATGCAATTCCACTGGGAGGGAGTTAATTATTTTATTCACAAGTCCACCACCCTTTGCTTTTGATTTATATAAGCGCATAACTAATATAATAGATGGTTACTCGTTGAAGATTCCTTAACGACTGATGTGTATTTTGTTGCAATATGCGATTAATAAAACAAAACAAAAACATTGAGGTGAAAAATTTTGATTTTGTGGGTAATCAAAAAAATCGAATCTCACACAGCAGTCTCTTGCCTAACTCAATAAGAGGTCTAATCGTTGGTCCATCGAATTGTGGGAAAACCAATGTAATGATCAGCCTAATTGAAAGCCCAAACGGATTGAAATTTGAAAATATCTACTTGTACTCAAAGTCGTTACATCAGCCGAAATATGAATATCTAAAAGAACTTGTGTCCCCGGTAAAGGGAATGGGCTTCTATACGTTTTCTGAGAATGAGTCTGTTATTCCGACCGAGAAAGCGAAAAACAATTCAATAATGATATTTGATGATGTGGCATGCGAAAAACAGGAGAACATTCGCGCATACTTCTGTATGGGAAGGCATAAGAATGTTGATTCGTTCTATTTATGCCAGTCATATACACGCATTCCCAAACATCTTGTGCGTGATAACGCTAACATAATTTTATGGTTTTAAACAAGATCAACTAAATATGAAGCATATATACCAAGACCATGTGGGTATTGACATGAGCTTTGAAACATTTATGAAAATTTGTCAATTATGTTGGAGAGATAACTATGGATTTCTGATGATTAACAAAGATGATCGTATAGACAACGGACGCTATAGAAAGGGATTTGATGTCTTTATAGTAATTTACAATTTTTTAAGCATACTCGCATGTAAATAAAAGATAAAAAAAACTTGATTATAGTTTCACTTCTAAATACTAACTCAAAATGTCAACAACGTTAACTTTAACTGGAAACAGCTCAACATTAACGGCAAACTACTTTCCTCCCCTTGAAATGATGGGGGAATATGAGTGTTGTCTAATTGATTTTCATATGTTCAACTCTATCCCAAATGTAGATTTGTATAATAATCTATTTCATATTGGAAAACACATCATTGAGATACCTGTGGGATCTTATGAGCTCAGCGATATTACTGATGTTATTCTCGATAAGCTGTCTGCAGCAGGTGTAGAATCTGATCTTGAAATTAAAAGCAATAACAACACACTGCAAGTGTCGGTTATCAGTAGGACACTTCCAATTTATTTAGATAAGGTACGTTCAATCGGATCTTTGTTTGGATTTAAGCCGAGAATCCTCGAACCAGCTGTTGAGCACATCTCAGATATGCCTGTGAATATTCTCAAGGTGAATGCAATTCGTTTGGAGTGTAACATTATAAACGGATCATATGTGAATAACATCCCATCGCATACCCTTCATGAATTTGCTCTAAACGTTCCTCCTGGATATAAAATGGATGAGATACCACGCAATCTAATTTATTTGCCTGTGAACACATATGAGATAAGTACATTAACAGTACGCATCACTGATCAGAACGGAGACTTGATTAATTTGCGTGGGGAAGATATCACACTTCGGCTACACCTGAGACTGCGACAATGATCATTTATAACAATAGTATAAATAAAAGCGTATGGAGATCTCCATCACCAATCACTTTCGGTTATAGAACAGGACGAGGAGGAAGATCTGTACGGAGAGCTCTTACAACAGCAAATAAATTATTTTTAAAATCATTGGGCCTTAAAATCCGTAAACAATGAGCAATATATTAAATGCTTGTGAGAAACCCCACTCGGATGAGAGTATAAGTAAAAGAGAATACCACACCTACTCATCTTATCTGCAATCATTTAAGCCTAACGATGAAATTCGAATAAGCATCCAAAACCAAGATTTATACGTACTACCCCATGAAAGTTTTATCAATGTTGAGGGGTCGATTACCTCATCGGACATTACAGCAGTTCATTCAGGCAAACTTAAAAATAATTGCGTTGCACAGATTTTTGATGAAATTCGCTATGAAATAAACGGAATTGAAATTGATCGCACACGGTTCGTGGGTATAACATCAACCTTAAAAAATTATTTATCCTTAAATAAGCTCGAAAGTGAAATGCTTCGAAATGGAGGCTGGTTTCTTGAGAAAGAAGACGAATTACTACTATCACCGAGTGGATTATTCAATTTCTCTCTTCCGCTGAAGTTTTTACTTGGGTTTGCTGAAGACTACAATAAAATCTTGTTGAACTGCAAGCATGAACTCATACTACTCATGGCGAAGAACATGAGTAAGGTATTTGAACAAAAAGTTAATAATATAGAGTATAAAATAAGCATATTGAATATAACTTGGAAAATACCACACGTAACCCTCAACGATCAAGCCAAACTGCAGATGTTTAATGTTATAAAAAGCGGAAATACTCTACCGCTGGCTTTCCGCAGTTGGGATTGTTATATCAACCCATCGCTTGTTAATGCCACCCAACATATATGGAGCGTAAAACTGGCTGCCAACCGGGAGAGACCGCGATTCGCAATAGTGGCTTTCATGTCGGAAGGAAAATTAATTTCCAATGACTTAACAAATTTGAAAGTACATTTAAACTCTGAGTCATACCCGTATGATGATCTAAATATAAGTTTTGACCGTTCTCGAATCGCTACTTTATACGATATGTATGCAAAATTCCAGCAAAGCTATTATATGAGAGACCCTCAACCGCTGTTATCACCAAAGACATTTTTGGAAAAAGCTCCTATGGTTGTTATTGATCTTTCATATCAAAATGAAGTCGTAAAGTCAGGAGCAATTGATGTAAGACTATCTATAAATTTATCGACTCCAAGTGCTTCGTCCACCGAAGCTTATTGCTTACTAATACATGATCGTTTAGTTGAATATTCACCGCTAAGTGGATTAGTTCAACGCATTGTTTAAAAACATCACTAACAACAACAGCAGTACAGAAAAAAAAAATAAATAAATAAATAAATAATTTAAAAATGTATCAAGATGTAGTTTCCATTGATATACAGGGCTTCTATGGCAACAAAAACGAATACATATTAAAAGAAATAGCTGCAGCATTTAAAAATAACCCCCACCTGGACAGCCATTACTTTTTACTACCCCCTTATGATTTTCTCCACTTGACTACAATGGCAAGAAGAAGAGCACTCTGGATGACTAAAAACTATCATGGTCTTTGTTGGAATGATGGATCCTCTAGTTTCCTACAAGTCAGAAATTGGCTTCGGGATATTATATGCGATAATCATGTAATCACAACTGGACTTAAGAAAAAAGATTTTCTTGAAAAATTTCTTGCAATTTCAGTAGAAGACTTGGAAGAAGAGTTTAGCAGTACTAAAATTAATTCTTTGGGCTACAATGAGTTGTACAATTACGGTATGCATATAAATAATACTAATGAGTTTGCCCTAAAAAATTCTCGAACCATTTTGGAATTATATAAAGACTTTACATCTAAAAGTTTAGTACCCTACTACTAAGATCAACATCACCCTGTAAATCATGAAATATTGATCTTTTAAAATCTTTGTATCCATTCAATTAAAATTTCGATTTATTTCTTCTTTGACGCTTCAAGAGTAAAGTTCATCACCATGCCAATGGGCGGAGTCGTTTCAAAAGATGAGTATGCCGCAAAAACAATTATTCACCTGATTGATGAATTCCAAGCGGAATATAAGGATATACTTTTTGATGAGCACACACAGTTTCTGACAGAGACCCGAGAATATTTTCAGCAGCATGGAAATCCAAAGATTTTAAATCTCGATGAGTATGGCGAACATTTATCGTCATGCTGCTGGGTAACAAAAAATCTAGCAACATGTGTAACGGATACATGTGCTTGTCACTTCTATATCTGGCAAAAAAATAAGCTTATGAAACTCATCTCTAATTATCATAAGCTTACCAATGGAATTCACTAACTAAGGTTAAATAAAAAATAATGCGCTTCCATTCGTTTTTGCTTTGTTTTATTTTAATGACACAAATGTCGCAAAATAACACTCGTTCACATAAAGATTTATATGTTGTACATGAATGTCAACATTGGTCATTGATTTGAGAAACAATATCCAGGCGTACTCATCTTCTATCGATAAAGGAAAGTCGTTGCATTGCATTCGAATTTCATCATACCCCGAAATACCATCCATCTTCTTATCAAGCTTTAGTAAAAAGTCCATCAGGGGCATTGAAGTTTTTTCACATAGAGCCTCTTGCTCGTTAAGCACCTTATAAACCAAATCATGTAAACCATAAAGACTTACTAGTCGACCAGCTAATACAGATCTGCAACTGAATAGCTACAATATGAAGAAACATTAAATTAAAATTAATAAATTCTTTGAAATTATAACTGAATTATTGATACTTACTGACATTGTAGCCGTATTATATTTCTTGAATCTCAAAGTTCAACTAAAGCCTATGACATTCAAACTTGTAGGTTTTATACAAATCGCACAAACACATACACAAATAAAACACTTATTTCAAAGTTTCTAAGTTTCTCTCTCTTCAAAATGTCTTTACACTCCCATTCTCCCAAATTTGCTAAGCTTGCAATCTTCTTCATTCTTCTCACAGCTGCACATCCAGCCTCTATAAACAATTACAGTGCCCCCCACCTCCAACCAACAAATCCAAGTAATCGAAGATATGTTTATTTGAATTTTGAGGAGAACAAACCTCACAAGCTGAGCAACAGTATTTGAGACCGCTGTCCATATTGACCGCTCATCCAGCCTCTGTAAACAATGAGTGCACTCCCTCTCCAAGCCCACACGCATTCCACGAAAATCAAAAATTGTCACAGAAAAAACACTTGAAAACAAAAAAACATACACACAAGTAACGAGAGCGTAAGTTGAAGTCGGCCCTGCTCGACTTCGATATACCCGTTACTCAGGGTTTATTTAAGAATATTTTATTAAATTACATCATGCCCAAATTGTGGGAGATATGAGGATTTTTCCAAATTGCGGGGGTGTGAACTTTTCTATCACTCATCTGATCAGGAAATGATGTACGGCGGATCGATAGGTAATGATGATTAAAATATATGTCTAGAAGGTTCTAATAATCCATCTTCAAAATTGTGGGAGATATGAGGTATTTTTCAAATTGCGGGGGTGGCAACTCAGCTATCGTTCATCTGATCGGAAAATGATGTGTGGCGGATCGATAGGTAATGATGATTAAAATATATGTCTAAAAGGTTCGAACAATCTATTTTTAAAATTGTGGAAGATATGAGGTTTTTTTCATATTGCGGGGGCGGGAGGGGGCGTGGCAAAAATTTGAAACAAACTTGATCTGCGTGCAGACAAAACAAGTCTGCGCTGAAAAAATGGTAGCTCTAGCTCTTATAGTCTCTGAGATATTTGTGTTCATACAGACGGACGGACGGACGGACGGACGGACAGACGGACATGTCTATATCGACTCGGCTATTGATGCTGATCAAGATTATATATACTTTATGGGGTCGGAAATGCTTCCTTCTGCCTGTTACATACATTTGCACGAACTTAGTATACCCTTTTTACTCTACGAGTAACGGGTATAAAAAGGAAAAACTAGATCAAATTCGCTGGGACCGCTGCAGATCGGTTTCTCTTATCTTAAAAACAAAAAAACACTTGAAAAAAAAAACATACACACAAACAAAGAAACTAGATCCAAGTCGCAGGGACCGCTGCAGATCGCGCCCAAAAAAAATTAAACGATCAAAATTTAAATTTTGCGCCCAACTATCGGCCAAAATTCAAAAATAACTCCCACAATTTAAATTTAACGGGCAAAAAACAGTGTGACCAAACACCCAAATTCAAATAATCCCTGATTAGTGTGACCATGTCGCAAACCCAAAAAATACAAAAATAAAAATACAAAAATTAGTGTGACCGTATTTCACATAGTCAAAGGTCAATTGATTCAGAACATACATTCCCCTACTACTAGGGAAAATTGCCCAGAAGTTTGTAACGCATAGAAATATTAATTTCCGACCCCATAAACTATATATATTCTTGATCAGGACGACGAGCTGAGTTCAATTCCGTCTGTCCGTCCGTCCGTCTGTCTGTCTGTCTGTCTGTTTCTACGCGAACTAGTCTCTCAGTTTTAAAGCTTTCGAGCTGAAATTTTGCACAGAGTCTTCTTTTTACTGCACGCAACTAATATGTCGGAGCCGGCCGGATCGGATGACTATATCATATAGCTGCCATAGGAACGATCGGTCGAAAAATAAGTCTTTGTGAGAAAAACTTTTTTGATTTCTATCGTAGCGTCTCCAATCGTAGCATATATTAGTTTTATATGTTTCCACACAATTCTGAAAAAAGTGATCAAAATCGGATCACTATAGCATATAGCTTCCATATAAACGGTCGGTCAAAAAACTAATTCTAGTGAGAAAAACTTTTTTGTTTTCTATTGTAGCGTCCCCAATCTTGGTATATGATAGTTGTATATGCTTTAACATAGTACAGAACAAATTTATCAAAATCGGATGACTATATTATGTAGATCCCATAGAAACGGTCGTTCAAAAAACTACGTCTAGTGAGAAAAACTTGTTTGTTTTCTATCGTAGCGTCCCCAATCTTGGTTTATATTAGTTTTATATGCTTTCACATAATTTTGAAAAAATTGATCAAAATCGGATGACTATAGCATATAACGGCCATCGGACCGATCGTTCGGAAAATTTTTTTTACTAAGAAAAGTTTTTTTATGGTATCAAATTTTTATTATCAATGATTCAAACATTTTAAATATTTGGTATCTATATCCTATATATATTTTACCGGTTAAATCAGTTGGAGAAAAGTTTTTCAAGTGTATTAAAACTTCGACACAGTCGAAGTTAGCTTTTGCCTTCTCGTTTCTTTTTGGAATTAGATAATAAATTTAAAAAAAAGACAGGGTGAATTAAAGTGGACAACTAGATGAAGTAGAAAGAAAGGCGATTCGCAAAGTCGACTCCCTGTAACAAGCAAATGGGATAGCATAGAAGCAAACGGACAGACGTACATGGCTAAATCGACTCAGCTCGTCCTGCTGATCAAGAATATATATAGTTTATGGGGTCGGAGATGCTTCCTTCTATGCGTTACAATCATCCGCACAATTTTGATATTCCCTCTGCAAGGGTATACACCGGATTAATAGACTAATTTCTCATTTCAATAATAAACTTTTACAAAATAGGCGTAAGAATTTAATTCTTAACCCTGTCAAATACGTTTCCTCAAAAAAATAAATTCTGTCACCGCAGCAGGGGAAAATCAAAACAAACAGCTGTCTCGTCATTTTTGATTTTTGAGTATTGGAAATCCATTAATTTATTGTCGTGAAATGGGACGGAAACGTGATTTTCTTGTGCGCAATTTTTTTACTTTCCAGTCAAATTTAAATGAGTCCATATGCAAATTGTGCAATAGGTCATTTAAGGGAAACTATTTTACAAATTTAAGAAGGCACTTACAGGAATATCATGAGACTGTATACAAAACTGAAGTGGAACAACAAGAACTCAATGAGCCCACGGAGAAAAAGAAGAAATTTCCAGTTTCATTAACTAAAACTGAAGTCAAAGAAGCGTGTCTGCAATTGGTAACATCGGAGAAAATGCCCTTGACCGTTCTGGATTCGGATGGCTTCAAAAAATTAACTGAGCAAATTTTTAGTGGGCTAAAGATGAGTCCGATAACATCAAGAAATGTCATGCATTATGTGACAGAAAAGTATGACTTGGTTAAAGAAAACCTTACCAAGGCGTTTAGGAATAAAATCATTTCATTAAAAGTTGACATTGCCTCGAGACACAACAGAGGCATATTGGGAGTGAATGCTCAATATTATGGTGAACAGGGTAGTGCAATAAAAACCCTGGGTATAATAGAGTTGCACAAAAAACATACTGGGCGGAATTTGAGTGTCGAAATTGAAGCAATATTGGAAGAGTTTGGAATTTCAAAGCATCAAGTATACTCTATAACATCCGACAATGGAAAAATTATTATAAAAGCAGTGGAGGTTCTAAATGAGGAGACCGATCCTGAACTGGATGAAGATGTCGATGATGATGTCGCGTTCACTCAATTGATTCTATCAAATGTGCTGCTCATTCGCTACAGCTTGCAGTTAAAGAATTCCTAAGAAATGACAGACGGGAAATAGTAGTCGAAAAAGCACGAAAAATTGTTAAAACGTTGCGTACTCCTACTTACAGGTAATTGAATATTCATTTGTTATTAAATTAATTTTAATTCGTATTATGACTTCAGGCTATCGATTTCTGGTCAAGGACTACCTCAGCCTGTTCTCGATGTCCCTACGAGATGGAATTCAACATACTCCATGTTGAAAAATCTATGCGTATACAAGCAATTTTCAGAAGAGCACGTCGATGCTACTTTACGGCTATCGAACCTGCAGTGGGACGAGGTGCAGTTGATGGTAAAAGTGTTGGAACCAATATTTGTAGCATCCCAAAAATTGCAAATGGAACAGTTGTATTTTTGAGATTTTTATAAACTTTGGCTCGAGACAAAACTGATTGTGCAATCCATGAAAAATACACACAGTGAGGTACTCGCTAAATGCCTGGAAAATAGAGATGATCGCCTGACATCGAATGAAGTTGTCTTATCTACAATTTATTTAGATCCACGAATTCGAAGGGTTCTACTTCAAAAACCAATACAGCTGACATATGCCAGAAACCATTTAAGAAAGTTAATGCGACAAATATATGCTCTAAGCAGAACTGTAAGTTATTTCGCTATCCGTTTAACTTACTTATTTATTTATTTATTTTTTAGAATGCACCACCACCGGAGCTTGTATTATCTCAGGCAGAATCTTCGACAAGCTCGGAACAATCGATGAGTCAGATTTATAACTCAACACGGAACCCCCACTCCCTTTTAAAAAACTTCCTCAATACTCAAATACTGGGAAGAAAAAAAATACAAATAAAATCGCGCGATTTTCTTTAAAAAAACGAGAGCGTAAGTTGAAGTCGGCCCTGCTCGACTTCGATATACCCGTTACTCAGGGTAAGGTTTATTTTACCCTTGCAGAGGGTATATTAAAATTGTCACGATGTTTGTAACGCAGTGAAGGAAGCATTTCCGAGCACATAAAGTATATTTATTCTTGATCAGCATGACGAGCTGAGTTCATTTCCGTCTGTCCGTCTGTCCGTCCGTCCATCCGTCCGTCCGTCTATCCGTCTGTTTGTATGCCATCTCCTCCCTCAGTTTTGAAGCTATCTTAACCAAACTTTGCAAAAAGTCTTTAAATACAAATACGCTGCACATTTGTCGGAATCGGCCGGATCGGATGACTATATCATATAGCTGCCACAGGAACGATCGGTCCAAAAACTAGTTCTAATGAGAAAAACTTTTTGTTATCAATCGTAGCGTCACCAATCGTGGTATATATAAGTTTTATATGCTTCCACACAATTCTGGAAAAATTTATAAAAATCGGATGACTATAGCATATAGCTGCCATATAAACGGTCGTCCAAAATCTAGTTTTAGTGAGAAAAACTTTTTTGTTTTCCATCGTAGCATCACCAATCGTGGTATATATTAATTTTATATGATGTTACACCATTCTGAAAAAATTTATCAAAATCGGATGACTATAGCATATAGCTGCTATATAAACGGTCGTCCAAAAACTAGTTCTAGTGAGAAAAACTTGTTTGTTATCAATGGTAGCGCCTTTCAAAAACTGCAAGGGTATTTAAAACATCGACATGATGTATGGCGGATCGATAGATAATGATGATTAAAATATATGTCTAGAAGATTTGAACAATCTATTTTCAAAATTGTGGGAGATATGAGGTTTTTTTCATATTGCGGGGGTGGGAGGGGGCGTGGCACAAATTTGAAAAAAAACTTGATCTGCGTTCAGACAAAACAAGTCTACACTGTAAAAATGGTAGCTCTAGCTCTTATAGTCTCTGAGATCTAGGTGTTCATACGGACAGACGGACAGACGGACAGACAGACAGACGGACATGTCTATATCGACTCGGCTATTGATGCTGATCAAGAATATATATACATTATGGGGTCGGAAATGCTTCCTTCTGCCTGTTACATACATTTGCACGAACTTAGTATACCCTTTTTACTCTACGAGTAACGGGTATAAAAATGTTTAAATTCGCCCGATTTTCTGTAAAGCAAATTTTTATCATTGTTTTTTGTTTTATTCAAATAACCATATCCCAAGGATTCCGATTCCGATTAAATAAAGAATTGCATTTTAAAGCGTATGTGGACTAGGCCTTCTGGGAAACCACAATAAAAAAGCTCGCATTAAACTCTTCCTCTATTTGGTGGTGTGAAAAAGAGTAAAGAACAGTATAAAAAAGAAAATTAAGTAAAAATTTTTTTTAAACTGATGCCTTAATCTCGAAAGCACACTTGATTCAACCCATTTTACATGAGAAAAACGCAAACTTTAAAATCGAATTATAAAATAACCATGGCTGACCGCCAATTAATTTCTTCACGTAAATTCATTATAATTCGCGGTCCATCGAAGGGGATATAATAGACAATTACCTAACTATTTTTTATCTGATTGGCTTAAAACTCGGTTTGTAAGGATAGTATGAAAAATAGTTAGGAATGTGATTTTTCGATGGTGGAAAATCTGCCCGAAAAGTCGGGAAATTCCCGGAAAATTCTATATGGATAAATCTATTTTCATCCGATTGACTTCAAACTCGGTTTGCTAGCATAGTATGCATAATAATTAGAAATATGATTTTTCGATTGTGGAAAATCCACTCACAAGGAAAATGGCCGGAAAATTCTATATGGATACACTATTATTCATCCGATTGACTTCAAACTCGGTTTGTAGGGATGGTATACAAAATAAGTTGACATGAGATTTCCCGATGTTGGAAAATTTGCCCCAAGAGTGGGGAAACGCCAGGAAGATTTTATATGGTAAAACCTATTTTTATACCCGTTACTCGAAGAGTAAAAAGGGAATACTAAGTTCGTGCAAATGTCTGTAACAGGCAGAAGGAAGCATTTCCGACCCCATAAAGTATATATATTCTTGATCAGCATCAATAGCCGAGTCGATATAGACATGTCCGTCTGTCTGTCTGTCCGTCTGTCCGTCTGTCCGTATGAACACCTAGATCTCAGAGACTATAATAGCTAGAGCTTCAATTTTTTCAGTGTAGACTTGTATTGTCTGCACGCAGATCAAGTTTGTTTCAAATGTTTGCCACGCCCCCTCCCGCCCCCGCAATATGAAAAAAACCTCATATCTCCCACAATTTTGAAAATAGATTGTTCGGACCTTCTAGACATATATTTATACCCGTTACTCGTAGAGTAAAAAGGGTATACTAAGTTCGTGCAAATGTATGTAACAGGCAGAAGGAAGCATTTCCGACCCCATAAAGTATATATATTCTTGATCAGCATCAATAGCCGAGTCGATATAGACATGTCCGTCTGTCTGTCTGTCCGTCTGTCCGTATGAACACCTAGATCTCAGAGACTATAAGAGCTAGAGCTACCAAATTTTCATTGTAGACTTGTATTGTCTGCAGGCAGATCAAGTTTGTTTCAAATTTTTGCCACGCCCCCTCAAGCCCCCGCAATTTGGAAAAAACCTTATATCTCCCCCATTATGAAAATAGACTGTTCGAACCTTCTAGACATATATCTTAATTATCATTACCTATCGATCCGCCATACATCATTTCCTGATTAGAAGAACGATAGAAAAGTTGCCGCCCCCGCAATTTGAAAAAATCCTCATATCTCCCACAATTTTGAAAATAGACTGTTCAAACCTTCTAGACATATGTTTTAATCCTCATTACCTATCGATCCTGATCAGATGAACGATAGAAAAGTTGCCGCCCCCGCAATTTGAAAAAATTCCTCATATCTCCCACAATTTTGAAAACAGATTGTTTAAACCCTCAGCCATACATCATTTCCTGATCAGATGAGCTATAGTAGAGTTGCCTCCCCTGCAAATTGGAAAAAAACTCATATCTCCCACAATTTGGACATGTTGATATCCTGAGTAACGGGTATATCGAAGTCGAGCAGGGCCGACTTTAACTTACGCTCTCGTTTAATCATCATTACCTACGGATCCTCCATACATCATTTTCCGATCAGACGAAAGATAGTAGAGTTGTCGCCCCCGCAATTTGAAAAATACCTCATATCTCCCACAATTTTGAAAATACATTGTTAAAACCTTCTAGACACATATTTTAATCATCATTACCTACCGATCCGCCGTACATCATTTTCCGATCACATGAACGATAGAAAAGTTCACGCCCCCGCAATTTGAAAAATACCTCAAATCTCCCACAATTTTGAAAATGGATTGTTCGAACCTTCATGATATATATTTTAATCATCATTACCTACCGATCCGCCATACATCATTTTCCGATCAGACGAAAGATAGTAGAGTTGTCGCCCCCGCAATTTGAAAAATACCTCATATCTCCCACAATTTTGAAAATACATTGTTAAAACCTTCTAGACACATATTTTAATCATCATTACATATCGATCCGCGGTACATCATTTCCCGATCAGATGAGCTATAGTAGAGTTGCCACCCCCGCAATTTGTAAAGAAAACTCATATCTTCCACAATTTGTGATCTAATAAAATATTCTTAAAATAAACCTTACCCTGAGTAACGGGTATATCGAAGTCGAGCAGGGCCGACTTCAACTTACGCACTCGTTAATCCGATTGGCTGCAAAATCGTTTTGTGAACACATTATAGAAAAACGAGAAGGCAAAGCTAACTTTGACTGTGCCGAAGTTTTAATACACTTGAAAACGTTTACTCCAAATGATTTAACCGGTAAAATATATAAAGGATATAGATATCAAATATTTAAAAAATTTTAAATCATTGATAAGAAAGATTTGATACCATAAAAAAAATTTTCTTAGTAAACCACATTTTCCGACCGATCGGTCCTATGGTAGCTATATGCTATAGTCATCCGATTTTGATAAATTTTCTCCAAATTGCGTAAAAGCATATAAAACTAATATATACCAAGATTAAGGACGTTACGATAGAAAACAAAAAAGTTTTCCTCACTAGAACTAGTTTTCAGACCGACCGTTTATATGGCAGCTATATGCTATAGTCTTCCGATTTTGATAAATTTTTCCAGAATTACGCGGAAGCATATAAAACTAATACAAACCAAGATTGGTGAAGCTACGATTTAAAACAAAAAAGTTTTTCTAACTAGAACTAGTTCTTAGACCGATCATTCCTATGGCAGCTATATGATATAGTCATCCGATTTTGATAAATTTTTCCAGAATTATGTGGATACATATAAAACTAACATATACCAAGATAAGTGACGCTACGATGGAAAACAAAAAAGTTTTTCTCACTAAAACATATTTTCCGACCGATCGTTCCTATGGCAGCTATATGATATAGTCATCCGATCCGGCCGGTTCCGACATATTAGTTGCGTGCAGTAAAAAGAAGACTATGTGCAAAATTTCAGCTCGATAGCTTTAAAACTGAGAGACTAGTTCGCGTAGAAACAGACAGACGGACAGACGGACGGACAGACAGACGGAAATGAACTCGGCTTGTCGTCCTGATCAAGAATATATATAGTTTATGGGGTCGGAAATGAATATTTCTATGCGTTACAAACTTCTGGGCCAAATTAATATACACTTTTCAAGTGTATAAAAATTAGACATTTGATTTCTCGGTGGTGGAATTTCCGTCCACAGGCAAGAATAGTGGTGGGCGTATTTCGGTTCAGCGAAAATGACTATTTGTGAGCCGATCTGAATAAAATTCGTTTTGTAAGCTCTAGGGTCAGAATGAATGGAAACACGTGTTTTTATACACTTGAAAAGTGTATATTAATTTTGCCCAGAAGTTTGTAACGCATAGAAATATTCATTTCCGACCCCATAAACTATATATATTCTTGATCAGGACGACGAGCTGAGTTCATTTCCGCTTGTCCGTCCGTCCGTCTGTCCGTCTGTCTGTCCGTCTGTCTGTCCGTCTGTCTGTCCGTCTGTCTGTCCGTCTGTCTGTCCGTCTGTCCGTCCGTCCGTCTGTCCGTCTGTTTCTACGCGAACTAGTCTCTCAGTTTTAAAGCTATCGAGCTGAAATTTTGCACATAAACTAGTGCTAGTGAGAAAAACTTTTTTGTTTTTCATCGTAGCGTCACTAATCTTGGTATATGTTAGTTTTATATGCTTTCATATAATTAAAAAAAATTTATCAAAATCGGATGACTATAGCATATTGCTGCCATATAAACGGTCGGTCAAAAAACTACTTCTAGTGAGAAAAACTTTTTTGTTTTTTATCGTAGCGTCCCCAATCTTGTCCCCAATCTTGGAATATATTACTTTTATATGCTTTCACATAATTTTGAAAAAAATTATCTAAATCGGATGACTATAGCATATAGCAGCCATAGGACCGATCGGTCGGAAAATGTGATTTACTAAGAAAAGTTTTTTTTTATGGTATCAAATATTTATTATCAATGATTTACAAATTTTAAATATCTGATATCTATATCCTATATATATTTTTCCAGTTAAATCAGATGGAGTTAACTTTTTCAAGTGTATTAAAACTTCGGCACAGTCGAAGTTAGCTTTGCCTTCTCGTTTTTTATATCGGGAAGTTCACTGCAAAGGTCGAAATGTGGGTGCGGGGGTGGGTTTATAGTCGATATGTATTAAATTTGGTTTGAAAGCTCTATGGGCCAATTAAATAGGATAAAGTTTTTAGCTTTGCGCATACTCACCCTCAAGGTCGGATAATGGGTTGCGGGGGTAGTTTCAGTGTTTGTACGCTCAATGGGCCAAATAGGTGGAAAATAATTTTCTCATTTTTGAAGGGTGGTTTCATTGCCAGACCGTTTTTTCTAGCAGATCAAATTAAAATTTGATTTGTAAGTATGGTAAGGACCAAATATTGTAGATAAAAAAAAAAATTTTTAATTTTTAGAACAACATGTCTAAAATGGGGAGTGGTTGATATTTCACTGCGGGCAGGGTTTTGGAGTTAATTTAATTTGCAAGCTCTGCTGAAGATTTTCGATATAATTTTGGCGGCTGTACTGATGGTGGCGAAGCGAAGCGCGCCGGGTTATATGCTAGTCTTTGTAAATATCAGATTCATATGCTTTCACATAATTTTGAAAAAATTGATCAGAATCGGATGACTATAGTATATAGCCATAGGAGCGATCGGTAGGAAAATGTGTTGCTAAGAAAAGTTTTTTTTTATGGTAACTCGATCAAATTTTGATTCTCAATGATTTTGACTATATAAATATGTGATATCTATATCCTATATATATTCTACCTGTTAAGTCAGTTGGAGTGAACTTTTGCAAGAGTATTAAAACTTCGGTACAGTCGAAGTTAGCTTTGTCTTCTCGTTTTTTATTTATTATTTTTATTTAACTGAGGATCGGAATCAACGACTCTTTGAAAGGAAAATGAATAGTATGACCCGAACCTACAAGGACCTCGATCATACAGCAGGGAGAAAACTGTTTTCAATTAGATAACAGAACGATATCATGGGTGAAGAAGGCAAGATGCGACATGTTATGGCTCAACGGAAACAAATACAGTTTTAACAAGGTGGAACGAGAATTTGTGAGCTTTGCAACACCAACGAAATTGAGGACATCCGTCACTTTATTGGAATCTCAATAAAGATTGTTTTTTCTGAGAAATACCTTTTCAGGAGAAAGATAAATTCTAGATCTGCTAAATGATGCGCTTCATAATAATTGGAAAAATATAACACTATTTCTGCAGCATGCCATAAGATATGGAAAACAAATTTTAATAGAACATGTTTTGCTAAACTGTTATAGCCATAATTTACTTGGAGAATCTTGGGAGTGTGGAATCCCATATTCCAACGACTCTGTATCTCGCGAAAAGCGGAGAACCAGTTTGTATTTAGGTTGGGAGTGGCAAACATGTTTCACCATACATATATTATAATAATTACCTTATATATATGGGCATTTCCGTGATGTTGAACGCGGACGTTCGTACACATTTAAAGTGAAAAAAGGAAAAATTCAATTCGTTTTTTACTTTATAATATAGCTATTCAGTAGCACTATAATTAGTGCTAAAGCGAATGGCAAGTGAAATCCTGACTCCAAAATAATTTCAAAATAAGAGGCGATTCGAACTGGACAAACAGAAGTTGTTTTCGTGGCCACCTACATTTAGGCAGAACTTAGCGAAACCTGACACAATTCTAAAGCCCCATGAGTTTTAAAATGTTATACATGAATGATAATTTTGAAATGTTTTTTTTTGTTTAATTGAAAAATATTCAGTATTTTTTTTTAGTCATTGTCACTGAACCGAAATACGCCCACCACTGTTCTTGCCTGTGGGCGGAAATTCCACCACCGAGAAATCAAATGTCTAATTTTTTTCTATAAGGTGTTCACAAACCGATTTTGAAGCCAATTGGATTAAAAATAGGTATAACCATATAGAATTTTCCGGGAATTTCCCGACTTTTCGGGCGGATTTTCAAACATCGGAAAATCTCAAGTCTAATTATTTTGCTTACCATCCGCACAAACCGAGTTTGAATTCAATCTGATGAAAAATAGTTTTTTCCATGAAGAATTTTCCGGTCATTTTCCTTGTGGGCGGATTTTCCGAAATCTGGGAAACATGTGTCCTTTTATTTCGCTTACTTTACTTACAAACCAAATTTCAAGTCAATCGGATGAAAAACAAAATGTTCCCCATAGTAGCTTTTCCGAAAGTTTCCCACCCCTTTGGGGTGGAATTTTTCAAAACCCCGCCTTAGTGCCCACTTTCAACTCAGAAGGAAACTTCTGTGAAAATTTCAGCTTTCTATCTCTAACCGTTCAGGCTCTGCGTTGATTGCCAATGAATCAGTCAGTCAGTCAGTGAATCAGTGAGGACAAACTCTTTTATATGTAGAGAGATTATTGTCGTTTTTTAAATATTAATCAAGACATGTTCACTCATTGAGTAAGAGTGTTTAAATTGCTTCAGTCGTAGTAGCAAAAGTCGCAAAATTTTTTCTTTTTACAGCTTTGACGGTTTGCGACTTTTCAAAATCTGCTTCTGCTTTTGAAAAAAAAAAATACAATAAGCACTAAGGCTTTTATATAGCGCCCCTTGGAAAACCACCGCCTGCTTTGTATAACAATTCAACTTCTGAAAACAAATTCTTATTGGGATTAATATTCTGGATTTTCAAACAAAAACGAGAGCGTTAGTTAAAGTCGGCCCTGCTCGACTTCGATATACCCGTTACTCAGGGTAAGGTTTATTTAAGAATATTTTATTAGATCACAACTTGCCCAAATTGCGGGGGTGGCAACTCTACTATCGTTCATCTGATCGGGAAATGATGTATGGCGGATCGATAGGTAATGATGATTAAAATATATGTCTAGAAGGTTCAAACAATGTATTTTCAAAATTGTGGGAGATATGAGGTATTTTTCAAATTGCGGGGTGGCAACTCTGCTATCTTTCGTCTGATCGGAAAATGATGTATGGCGGATCGATAGGTAATGACGATTAGAATATATGTCTAGAAGGTTCGAATAATCCATCTTTCAAATTGTGGGAGATATGGGGTATTTTTCAGAAAGCGGGGGTGGCAACTCTGCTATCGTTCATCTGATCGGAAAATGATGTATGGCGGATCGATAGGTAATGATGATCATAATATATCTCTAGCAGGTTCGAAAAATCTATTTTAAAATTGTGGAAGATATGAGGTTTTTTTCATATTGCGGGGGCGGGAGGGGGCGTGGCAAAAATTTGAAACAAACTTGATCTGCGTGCAGACAAAACAAGTCTACACTGAAAAAATGGTAGCTCTAGCTCTTATAGTCTCTGAGATCTAGGTGTTCATACAGACGGACGGACGGACGGATAGACGGACAGGTATAATTATTATTAACGATGAAAAATTATTAAATTCTTTTATAACTATTACTTCGAGAGGAATAATTAAAAATCAAAAATAATTTTTATTTCCTGATTATACCCGTTACTCGTAGAGTAAAAAGGGTATACTAAGTTCGTGCAAATGTATGTAACAGGCAGAAGGAAGCATTTCCGACCCCATAAAGTATATATAATCTTGATCAGCATCAATAGCCGAGTCGATATAGACATGTCCGTCTGTCCGTCCGTCCGTCCGTCCGTCCGTCCGTCCGTCCGTCCGTCCGTCCGTCTGTATGAACACAAATATCTCAGAGACTATAAGAGCTAGAGCTACCATTTTTTCAGCGCAGACTTGTTTTGTCTGCACGCAGATCAAGTTTGTTTCAAATTTTTGCCACGCCCCCTCCCGCCCCCGCAATATGAAAAAAACCTCATATCTTCCACAATTTTAAAAATAGATTGTTCGAACCTTTTAGACATATATTTTAATCATCATTACCTATCGATCCGTCACACATCATTTTCCGATCAGATGAACGATAGCTGAGTTGCCACCCCCGCAATTTGAAAAATACCTCATATCTCCCACAATTTTGAAGATGGATTATTAGAACCTTCTAGACATATATTTTAATCATCATTACCTATCGATCCGCCGTACATCATTTCCTGATCAGATGAGTGATAGAAAAGTTCACACCCCCGCAATTTGTTAAAAACCTCACATCTCCCACAATTTTGAAGATAGATTGTCCGAACCTTCTAGACATATATTTTAATCATCATTACTTATCGATCCGTCGTACATCCTTTTCCGATCAGATGAATGATAGTAGAGTTGCCACCCCCGCAATTTAAAAATACCTCATATCTCCCACAATTTTATAGATGGATCTTTCGAACCTTCTAGACATATATTTTAATCATCATTACTTATCGATCCGCCATAAATCATTTCCCGATCAGATGAGCCATAGTAGAGTTGCCGCCCCCGCAATTTGGAAAAATCCTCATATCTCCCACAATTTGGGCATGATGTAATTTAATAAAATATTCTTAAATAAACCCTGAGTAACGGGTATATCGAAGTCGAGCAGGGCCGACTTCAACTTACGCTCTCGTTTTTATATAAAAAGGAGTGATTTGGTCGGTCCCTGATTATAATTTGTTTTTATACTCTGTACCGAAGGTACACAGAGTATATTGGGTTTGTGCAAATGTATGTAACAGCCAGAAGGAAGCATCTCCGACCCCATAAAGTATATATATTCTTGATCAGCATCAACAGCCGAGTCGATATAGCCATGTCCGTCTGTCCGTCTGTCCGTCTGTCTGTCCGTCTGTCCGTCTGTCCGTATGAACGAAGAGATCTCAGAGATGGTAAGAGATAGAGGTTTGAAGTGTATGGAACATATATTTCTTATACTTGCAGGCAGATCAAGTTTAGTTTTGATTTTTGCCACGCCCCCTGCCTCCCCCGCAAATTTAAAAAAACGAAATAACTCCCACAATTTTCAAGATAGATAGTTCGAACATTCTAGACATATATTCTACTACTTATTTTGAATCGACCCGCCATACATCATTTTTCGATCAGATGAACGATATTAGAGCTATATGTAAAAGAAAATAAAAACCAACGCCAACAACAACACCGTTGCCATTGGTAGAACTTACGAGAAAGAGAGAGCGAGAAGGCAATAGCTAACTGGTAATTTCCCAATTGGACCTTGCTATGAGTGGAGCGATATAATTGAGATGGCCTGCGGTCAGAAATCACGCGTGATTCCCGCGTGACTAATATAGATACGTTTTTGTTAATAGGAAATTATATACAAATTTTATAATTTTACGGGTTTGTACTAGGTACTAGCCCCCATACATCGTTTTACAACCAGATGAACGATGGTTGAAAGAGTTGCCACCCTCAGATTTTGAAAAAACCTCACACTTTAAAGTTATTAGTTTCGTACAAACAGGTACAGAGTATATTACAGTCGGGCTTGACCGAGTTTCTTACTTGTTTAATTTTTAATAGTGTACTTATTATACACTTGAAAAGTGTATATTAATTTTGCCCAGAAGTTTGTAACGCATAGAAATATTTATTTCCGACCCCATAAACTATATATATTCTTGATCAGGACGACGAGCTGAGTTCATTTCCGCTTGTCCGTCCGTCCGTCTGTCTGTCCGTCTGTTTCTAAGCGAACTAGTCTCTCAGTTTTAAAGCTATCGAGCTGAAATTTTGCACAGAGTCTTCTTTTTACTGCACGCAACTAATATGTCGGAACCGGCCGGATCGGGTGACTATATCTTATAGCTGCCATAGCAACGATCGGTCGAAAACTAAGTCTTTGTGAGAAAAACTTGTTTGATTTCTATCGTAGCGTCTCCAATCGTAGTATATATTAGTTTTATATGTTTCAACACAATTCCGAAAAAATTGATCAAAATCGGATGACTATAGCATATAGCTGCCATATAAACGGTCGGTCAAAAAACTACTTCTAGTGAGAAAAACTTTTTTGTTTTCCATCACAGCGTCACTAATCTTAGAACATGTTAATAATATATGCTTCTTCATATTTCTGGAAAAATTTATCGAAATCGGATCACTATAGCATATAGCTGCCATATAAACTGTCGGTCTAGAAACTAGTTCTAGTGAGAAAAACTTTTTTGTTTTTCATCGTAGCGTCACTAATCTTGGTATATGTTAGTCTTATATGCTTTCACATAATACAGGAAAAATTTATCAAAATCGGATGACTATAGCATATAGCTGCCATAGGACCGATCGGTCGGAAAATGTGTTTTACTAAGAAAAGTGGTATCAAATTTTAATTATCAATGATTTAAAAATTTTAAATATCTGATATCTATATCCTATATATATTTTACCGGCTAAATCAGTTGGAGTAAACTGTTTCAAGTGTATTAAAACTTCGCCACAGTCGAAGTTATAACTATAAAAAAAAGCTATAGCTTTGCCTTCTCGTTATTATTATTTACTTACGTATTTATGAAGACTGAGATTGGCATTGCCCAGCAAAGCACGCACCATTCGCATCAGATACAACAGCAAGCACATATTTTGCTGAACCACATTCAACTGCACAGCATCGGCAATGAACCGGCTTAAAAGGGGCAAAAAAAACTCCAGGCAGTGGACAGGGAAAGCAAGCCGAGCTGTCGTTTGGTCTCGGAGATGCCCATACAGCTTTCTGTCACTAGTTTGTAAAAACTTTGTTGTTCGAGTGTTAAGGGAAAATGACACCTGTAATGGAAAATAAACATAGCAGAGATACCTAATTTTAATCACTTAATAAAACAGTTTATGCTTCATACATTTTACTATACTTATAAGGGATGCGTATTGCTCGGGATCGGGGTTTTAAACTACCGGTTTTGTACTCAACATGGTTTTTAAAGCTAACGGTATCGTTTCGGTTTGGTGGCTCACGGCTTATATACTTTTAAAATGTTTCCTTTTCGATAAAAATGAGAAATACTTATCAACTTTTTAGTGCTTTCCCTTGGGCATACAAAATATGACCTATTAATCGATTATTATACCAACTAGAGTGCCAGTTCACCAAAGGGCGCCGATTATCTTAGGCAGTACAGTAGGGCTTCAGGGCCGAGAAGCGTTGCTATAATCAATCTTGACCAAATACGAAAACAAAAAATTCTGTAGTCACGGTTTTTTTTTTTGTTTTTTTTTTTTGCAAATTCACGTCGATCTGATCTTTGGCGCGCACAATGCTTTGGCACGGTTCTTATACTCTGTATTGTGATTTGACCTTGGACTTAACACGAATTGAATGGCGTATAAATGCAGTGAGGCACCGCACAAGCGTGCGGGCAGAGGACTAACGGACTTTTTATAATTTTTCCCTGGCAGCCTAAGTTTTCGATAAGTAACATTTTTTGTCTCTTTCCTCTTATTTCCTCTTATTATACACTTGAAAAGTGTATATTAATTTTGCCCAGAAGTTTGTAACGCATAGAAATATTAATTTCCGACCCCATAAACTATATATATTCTTGATCAGGACGACGAGCTGAGTTCATCTCCGCTTGTCCGTCCGTCCGTCTGTCTGTCTGTCCGTCTGTCTGTCTGTCCGTCTGTCTGTCTGTCTGTTTCTACGCGAACTAGTCCCTCAGTTTTAAAGCTATCGAGCTGAAATTTTGCACAGAGTCTTCTTTTTACTGCACGCAACTAATATGTCGGAACCGGCCGGATCGGATGACTATATCATATAGCTGCCATAGGAACGATCGGTCTAAGAACTAGTTCTAGTTAAAAAAACTTTTTTGTTTTCCATCGTAGCGTCACTAATCTTGGTATATGTTAGTTTTATATGCTTTCACATAATTCTGGAAAAATGTATCAAAATCGGATCACTATAGCATATAGCTGCCATAGGAACGATCGGTCGAAAAATAAGTCTTTGTGAGAAAAACTTTTTTGATTTCCATCGTAGCGTCTCCAATCAAAGTATATATTTGTTTTATATGTTTCCACAAAATTCTGAAAAAATTGATCAAAATCGGATGACTATAGCATATAGCTGCCATATAAACGGTCGGTCAAAAAACTACTTCTAGTGAGAAAAACTTTTTTGTTTTTTATCGTAGCGTCCCCAATCTTGGTATATATTAGTTTTATATGCTTTCACATAACTTTGAGAAAAATGATCAAAATCCGATGACTATAGCATATAGCTGCCATAGGACCGATCGGTCGAAAAATGTGTTTTACTAAGAAAAGTTTTTTTTTATGGTATCAAATTTTTATTGTCAATGATTTAATATTTCTATGCGTTACAAACGTCTGGGCAAAATAAATATACACTTTTCAAGTGTTTAATAATATATTCTACGATTGGTGACGCTACGATGGAAAACAAAAAAGTTTTTCCCACTAGAACTCGTTTTTGGACCGACCGTTTATATGGCAGCTATATGCTATAGTCATCCGATTTTGATAAATTTTTCCAGAATTGTGTGGAATCATATAAAAATAATATAAACAACGTTTCGTGACGCTACGATGGAAAACAAAAAAGTTTTTTCCACTAGAACTAGTTTTTGGACCGACCGTTTATATGGCAGCTATATGCTATAGTCATCCGATTTTTATAAATTTTTCCAGAATTGTGTGGAATCATATAAAAATAATATATACTACGATTGGTGACGCTACGATGGAAAACAAAAAAGTTTTTCCCACTAGAACTAATTTTTGGACCGACCGTTTATATGGCAGCTATATGCTATAGTCATCCGATTTTTATAAATTTTTCCAGAATTGTGTGAAAGCATATAAAACTTATATATACTACGATTGGTGACGCTACGATGAAAAACAAAAAAGTTTTTCTCATTAGAACTAGTTTTTGGACCGATCGTTCCTATGGCAGCTATATGATATAGTCATCCGATCCGGCCGATTCCGACAAATGTGCAGCGTATTTGTATTTAAAGACTTTTTGGAAAGTTTGGTCAAGATAGCTTCAAAACTGAGGGAGGAGATAGCATAGAAACAGACGGACAGACGGACGGACAGACGGACGGACGGACAGACCGACAAACGGAAATGAACTCAGCTCGTCATGCTGATCAAGAATATATATATATATCCTTCACTGCGTTACAAACATCGTGACAATTTTAATATACCCTCTGCAAGGGTATAAAAATTTAAAAAACAAAATAGAAGGCTAACATCGGCTGCGCCGATGTTTTAAATACCCTTGCAGTTTTTCAAAGGCGCTACCATTGTAACAAAAAAGTTTTTCTCATTATACACTTGAAAAGTGTATATTAATTTTGCCCAGAAGTTTGTAACGCATAGAAATATTAATTTCCGACCCCATAAACTATATATATTCTTGATCAGGACGACGAGCTGAGTTCATTTCCGCTTGTCCGTCCGTCCGTCTGTCTGTCTGTCCGTCTGTCTGTCTGTCTGTCTGTTTCTACGCGAACTAGTCCCTCAGTTTTAAAGCTATCGAGCTGAAATTTTGCACAAAGTCTTCTTTTTTACTGCACGCAACTAATATGTCGGAACCGGCCGGATCGGATGACTATATCATATAGCTGCCGTAGGAACGATCGGTCAAAGAACTAGTTCTAGTTAAAAAAACTTTTTTGTTTTCCATCGTAGCGTCACTAATCTTGGTATATGTTAGTTTTATATGCTTTCACATAATTCTGGAAAAATGTATCAAAATCGGATCACTATAGCATATAGCTGCCATAGGAACGATCGGTCGAAAAATAAGTCTTTGTGAGAAAAACTTTTTTGATTTCCATCGTAGCGTCTCCAATCAAAGTATATATTTGTTTTATATGTTTCCACAAAATTCTGAAAAAATTTATCAAAATCGGATGACTATAGCATATAGCTGCCATATAAACGGTCGGTCAAAAAACTACTTCTAGTGAGAAAAACTTTTTTGTTTTTTATCGTAGCGTCCCCAATCTTGGTATATATTAGTTTTATATGCTTTCACATAACTTTGAAAAAAATGATCAAAATCGGATGACTATAGCATATAGCTGCCTATCTGTCTATCTAACTTTTACGGCTGTGCTCAGGTGAGTTTTCTGCTCTCAAAATCGAAGACGTCACACAACTAAAATGTAGGCAGAGTAAAACCTAACGGCAATACACCTGGATGCGTCGCACACTCAAAACGGAAGAACAAGAAGTTGGAGTTCTTCTCTTTTCTACCCTCCCTACTTGTAAGAACCCATTGTAATTCTTTAGTTATACCCTAAAAGTAACGATCCCTTGCTTTAGGTGCCCATCAAATGTAAGCTAGATCATTTCAAACTAGAAACTGGCTAGATTATATTGAGATAAAATGGATTTCATACTTACATTACGGCTAAAGAGTATTAATATAACTGAATAATTAAGATTAATAATGAAATAATGTAAATGCTTAAGATAATTATAAAGAACGGTATTAAACTTAATGGAAGGGAAAACCGAACAACTAATTCATTATAATCTGTAAGGATTTGGATTCTGTGCACGACCACATAATAACTATTTCTCACAAACTCATTCAAGAACAAGTAAGAGCGCTGCAGTCAAGTTGTCCGACTACGATATACCCTGTACCCGTGATTTTGTATATATATACTTCTTCTTTTTCTTCTTTGGCCTGATAAATCAATATCACAACCGATTGTCGGTCACGGCCGCAGCGGCTAGTAATGCACGCCAGCCGCTTCTTTCTCGTGCGCGCTGGCTCCCGTTTTGTACACCAAGATTCTTAAGGTTTTGCTGCACCTGCACCATATCAATTTCGGTCGTTGTTTCTGGCGGGGTCTCCCCAATTCTTTTGCCTTCCGACTGTACACCTTTTTACTAGAGCGTTACCATCCTTACGGGTGACAGGTCACAGCCAGCGTAGCCGCTCTAATTTTATACGCTTGGCCAGGTTTGTGTCCCCATAGAGCTCATATAGTTCGTGATTCATTCCAGAGCGAAATTCATCGCCAACTTTTAACATAACTCCTCCGAAGAATTTTTCTCATGAAAACGCCAATTGCCGCCTCATTCGCTGCTGTCCATGCTTCTGCGCCGTATTGCAGAACTGGGATGATAAGCGACTTGTATAGCGCTATTTTCGTTCTTTAAGAGAGGGCTCTACTCTTGAATTCCTTACTGAGCCCGTACCCAGTGGCGCAAATAGTCATTACATAATAGATTACTCCTGCGTTACTTTGCCATTAGTATGAAGGAAATAATCCCATACAGTTTGTTTTACTTTGCCATATGCATGGCCGCTTTGTAAACGGGGTGCGCACAACCTGCATTACTCGTAATAAAAGAAGTAGACAAGAGTCGAACGTTCGACTTGGTTTCAATTACTATCCCTCTAACGAAAAGCAGCGATTGTAGTACATTACTTTTTCGTCAGGCGTAATGCATACTTTCGGCAGAACACATTTAGCTCTGCGCCGCTGGGTACTATCCCTCTAACGAAAAGCAGCGATTGTAGTACATTACTTTTTCGTCAGGCGTAATGCATACTTTCGGCAGAACACATTTAGCTCTGCGCCGCTAGCATCGGTTTGCAAGAGTAACTCTTCTTCGAATTTTGCAGCTGATGTTGTTGTCGCTGGTTATTGCTGTTCCTAGATAGACGAAATCCTTTACAACGTTGAAGTTGTAGCCTCCCATCGCCACAGATTGTCCAAGACGCAGTGAGTCTGCGCGTGGCTAACAAGTTGTTCGTCTTATCCTCATTAACCGTCTAGACTGCTTCTCAATCTCTGAATACGCAAGTAGCATTACATCTTTATAGAAGATAGTGCCCGATTTGTTGGCATTTGGGGACTGGCGTATTATATACTCCATCAGCAAATTAAAGAAGTCGCACGACAAGGTGTCGCCCTGCCTAAAACCTCTTTTGGTATCGAATGGTTCGGAGAGGTTCTTTCCTACTTTGACGGAGCTTTGCGTGCTTCTCTACGTCATCATGCAAAGTCGAACATACTTTGCTGGTGTACCAAAAGTAGACGGGGCGTGAAAGAACTTTGACCTTATCGGCGTGTCGAAAGCGGCTTTGTAATCAACAAATAGGTGGTGGGAGTTGATACCTGTCAAATGGTGTTTCTCCAAGATTTGTCGCAATGTAAAAATCTGGTCTGTGGTGGATTTACCAGGTCTAAAGCCACACTGATGGTGTCGAAAGTGTTTGCCTGTAAACGGCTTCAAACGTTCATATAGTATGCGTGACAGTAGAGTATGCAATGGGAAGAAGACTCATCCCACGGTAGTTGGCGCAGATTGCTGGGTCTTTTTATACACTTGAAAAGTGTATATTAATTTTGCCCAGAAGTTTGTAACGCATAGAAATATTTATTTCCGACCCCATAAACTATATATATTCTTGATCAGGACGACGAGCTGAGTTCATTTCCGCTTGTCCGTCCGTCCGTCTGTCCGTCTATCCGTCTGTCCGTCTGTCCGTCTATCCGTCTGTCTGTTTCTACGCGAACTAGTCTCTCAGTTTTAAAGCTATCGAGCTGAAATTTTGCACAGAGTCTTCTTTTTACTGCACGCAACTAATATGTCGGAACCGGCCGGATCGGATGACTATATCATATTTCTGCCATAGGAACGATCGGTCTAAGAACTAGTTCTAGTTAGAAAAACTTTGTTGTTTTCCATCGTAGCGGCACCAATCTTGGTGCATGTTAGTTTTATATGCTTCCACACAATTCTGGAAAAATGTATCAAAATCGGATCACTATACCATATAGCTGCCATAGGAACGATCGGTCGAAAAATAAGTCGTTGTGAGAAAAACTTTTTTGATTTCCATCGTAGCGTCTCCAATCGTAGTATATATTTGTATTATATGTTTTCACACAATTCTGAAAAATTTATCAAAATCCGATGACTATAGCATATAGCTGCCATATAAACGGTCGGTCAAACAACTACTTCTAGTGAGAAAAACTTTTTGGTTTTATATCGTAGCGTCCCCAATCTTGGTATATATTAGTTTTATATGCTTTCACATAATTTTGAAAAAATTGATCAAAATCGGATGACTATAGCATATAGCTGCCATAGGACCGATCGGTCGGAAAATGTGTTTTACTAAGAAAAGTTTTTTTTTATGGTATCAAATTTTTATTATCAATGATTTAAAATTTTAAATATTTGATATCTATATCCTATATATATATTTTTTCAGTTAAATCAGTTGGAGTAAAGTTTTTCAAGTGTATTAAAACTTCGGCACAGTCGAAGTTAGCTTTGCCTTCTCGTTATTTAATATTTTTATCATCAAAATTATAACAATTTATATTTGATAAAATATCTTATTAATCAGCTTAGATTAAAATGATATTTGATCTTTTTTTATGTGTATGAACATCTTGATCTCAGAGAATATTAGAGCTGGAGCTAAAATTTTTCAGTGTTGACGCGTATTGTCTTCACGCCGATGAAGTTTATTTCAAATTTTTGCAACGCAGGTGGCTTATAGTTAAAATTAGCTGTTACAGCCCCCCAAGGGGGCCAAGCCGAGCTTCTCTCAATCTATTGGTTTGTGTGTCTTTTAATTTTCGCTCAAGAGAAACGGACCTACAGTTTACATTGTGGGGTCAAAAACTTTGTGCAGGCGTTGTCGAATCATGTTGGCTTGTTTTAATGATTTGTTTATTTAAGTCCAAGCTACAAATTTGTAGTGAGCTATTTAGTTAAATTCGTAACGGTTGTCAAGATAAAGATGAAAAACTTAAAAACAATTTAAAATTGGGTAAGTTTTGGTAATTTTGAGTATGAAGATGTAATTTTTTTGATTTGATACTTAAGAATGTTTTGTAGGTCTAACAAAGAGCTACAACATTGCCGAAGACTGTTAATCGAAGAAAGGTCAAGGTCTACATTTCGCTAATCATCAACAGATTTTATGTTAATATTGACATTAAAAATTAAAATTAAAAAGAAGTTACGTTTTTGTATTTTTCAGGCAGTCGGCAACGGCCATATCGAAGTCGGGATCTCGTTTTTATACCCTTGCAGAGGGTATATTAAAATTGTCACGATGTTTGTAACGCAGTGAAGGAAGCATTTCCGACCACATAAAGTATATATATTCTTGATCAGCATGACGAGCTGAGTTCATTTCCGTTTGTCCGTCTGTCCGTCTGTCCGTCCGTCCGTCTGTCCGTCTGTTTCTATGCTATCTCCTCCCTCAGTTTTGAAGCTATCTTGACCAAACTTTGCAAAACGTCTTTAAATACAAATACGCTGCACATTTGTCGGAATCGGCCGGATCGGATGACTATATCATATAGCTGCCATAGGAACGATCGGTCCAAAAACTAGTTCTAATGAGAAAAACTTTTTTGTTTTCCATCGTAGCGTCACCAATCGTGGTAAATATAAGTTTTATATGCTTCCACAGAATTTTGGAAAAATTTATCAAAATCGGATGACTATAGCATATAGCTGCCATATAAACGGTCGGTCCAAACACTAGTTCTAGTGGGAAAAACTTTTTATACCCTTGCAGAGGGTATATTAAAATTGTCACGATGTTTGTAACGCAGTGAAGGAAGCATTTCCGACCACATAAAGTATATATATTCTTGATCAGCATGACGAGCTGAGTTCATTTCCGTTTGTCCGTCTGTCCGTCTGTCCGTCCGTCCGTCTGTCCGTCTGTCCGTCTGTTTCTATGCTATCTCCTCCCTCAGTTTTGAAGCTATCTTGACCAAACTTTGCAAAACGTCTTTAAATACAAATACGCTGCACATTTGTCGGAATCGGCCGGATCGGATGACTATATCATATAGCTGCCATAGGAACGATCGGTCCAAAAACTAGTTCTAATGAGAAAAACTTTTTTGTTTTCCATCGTAGCGTCACCAATCGTGGTAAATATAAGTTTTATATGCTTCCACAGAATTTTGGAAAAATTTATCAAAATCGGATGACTATAGCATATAGCTGCCATATAAACGGTCGGTCCAAACACTAGTACTAGTGGGAAAAACTTTTTTGTTTTCCATCGTAGCGTCACCAATCGTAGTATATGTTAGTTTTATATGCTTACACACCATTCTGGAAAAATTTATCAAAATCGGATGACTATAGCATATAGCTGCCATAGAAACGGTCGATCCAAAAACTAGTTCTAGTGGGAAAAACTTTTTTGTTTTCCATCGTAGCGTCACCAATCGTGGTATATATAAGTTTTATATGCTTCCACAGAATTTTGGAAAAATTTATCAAAATCGGATAACTATAGCATATAGCTGCCATATAAACGGTCGGTCCAAACACTAGTTCTAGTGGGAAAAACTTTTTTGTTTTCCATCGTAGCGTCACCAATCGTGGTATATGTTAGTTTTATATGCTTTCACACCATTCTGGAAAAATTTATCAAAATCGGATGACTATAGCATATAGCTGCCATAGGAACGATCGGTCTAAAAACTAATTCTACTGAGTAAAACTTTTTTGTTATTAATGGTAGCGCCTTTCAAAAACTGCAAGGGTATTTAAAACATCGGCGTAGCCGATGTTAGCCTTCTATTTTTTTTGTGTTAATTTTGTAAGTGTTGAATTGTTGAATTCGTGTGTTGAAAGAAATGACTTTGAGAAATATAGACGTGTCTCCTGAATTAGCCACTTTCCGAGAATTTTAATATTCTTTTCCGCTTTGTCGCGATCCCTACCCCATACTTTTAAAATAATACCGAGCTGCCCGATCCAGCATTTTGATTTGGGTTGAGCGAGACTCCCGTCTTGCAACTATACTAATTTTTGTGTGATTCCTACATATGTACATACATTTTGGATTTCAGCAGTACTTGCTCACGCTTGTGCCAGCGAGAAAACAAGTTGGTAGTTCCTAGGATGCCGATGGAGACGGCGGGACCCGACTCGACTTTGACCAGAGATTTGACATCTAGAGTGGCGTCTTCGGTGGCATTTTTCGAGGGTGCGTATTTGGAGATGTCGAATTTACGCTTGGATGTGCTGGACTGCTCATAGGAACAATCGGCCTGCTGATTGCTTGAATCCAGATCGGTGTCAGGGCCATCAGATGAATCAGTAGAGAAGTCCGAGTCATCTGCAAATTTCTCGCTGGGCAAAATGCGAGCGTAGTACTGATTAGACTGCTTCTCCACCACCTCATCCTTCTCGTCTTCTGATTCTACCTCCCGGTCTTGGTACAATAGACGTGATAGTTCCACCTGGCGCGAACGCCTGGCATATTTGGCCGCCTCATTTAGCATGCCACTAAAATCCTTCCTCACATTTTGCTGTGCCTTATGCAGTTTGTCTTCCTTTACACGCTGCTTACTGATGGTGGCCCGGGATAAGCTGCTAGTCGATTTTTCAGAAGCACTCTGCAAATTTGTTACTTTTTGCTTTCGTTTCATATTCAGTTCTTCAAATCAATTTCGAATATTGAACTTCATCCCTTTAATTAGTCTTGAACTTGTTTGCCAATCGTTGGGAATTTACTTTACCCTAATATTTGTGCTACTTTTGGTCACTGACAGAAAAATAGTTTTCCTAAAAATTAAAGCAAACAATAAACGACATATTTTCAAGAGCCTGCTCTTTTATTTATTTTATTGCTTCACATTTTGTAAGAGAACTTTTGAGCCGTGCTCACTACAATTGCTTTTCGCATTTCCGCATTTTGGCCAAAACGAAAATGGTCGCTCAAACAAAATGTAGTTGCATTTCTTGTTAACCATTTGATTGATTGTTGGTTTTTATTTGATAATCTATATTTATACCCGTTACTCGTAGAGTAAAAAGTGTATACTAAGTTCGTGAAAATGTATGTACCAGGCAGAAGGAAGCATTTCCGACCCCATAAAGTATATATATTCTTGATCAGCATCCATAGCCGAGTCGATATAGACATGTCCGTCTGTCCGTCTGTCCGTCCGTCCGTCCGTCCGTCCGTCCGTCCGTCCGTCCGTCCGTCCGTCCGTCCGTCTGTCCGTCTGTCAGTCTGTTCGTCCGTCTGTATGAACACCTAGATCTCAGGGACTATAAGAGCTAGAGCTAACATTTTTTCATGCAAGCACTAAGGCGGGGTTTTGGAAAATTCCACCCCTATGGGTTGGAAAACTCCCGGAAAAGCTACTATAGGAAAAATTTTGTTTTTCATCCGATTGACTTGAAATTTGGTTTGTAAGTAAAGAAAACGAAATAATTGGACACCTGTTTCCCAGATTTCGGAAAATCCGCCCACAAGGAAAATGGCCGGAAAATTCTTTATGGAAAAATCTATTTTTCATCCGATTGACTTCAAACTCGGTTTATAAGGATAGTATGCGAAATAATTAGGCATGTGATTTTTTGTTGGTCGCAACTCCAACCACTAAGAAAACGCCCGGAAAATTCAAATGGAAAACCTTTTTTCATCCTCCTTTTGGGATGCAATTTTCCAAAATTCACCCCAAATTCCCTCTTTCACCATATATAGGGAAATTGCTGTCCAAGTTTTAACTTTCTATAAATTACCGTTAGATTGCCAATCATATTTAAAATGTATATAAAAATTAAATAATAAATAATAAATACAAATAAAAAAGTTTTCAATAAAAATAACTACTTAAGCCGGGTATCCAGCACTGCGAAAACAAAAAATTCCTGGCATACTTCATATAAAAAAAACTGTGCCAGGAATTTTTTGTTTACCTTTTCCTGTCATTGGTATCCAGCAACATGAACGAAATCCACAGTTTGTTATCGATAGTTGGCCTATCGTTTGCGTGTGTGGATGCTAAAAATTCTGACACACAACACAGGAATATATTTTCTACAATTATTTTTGACGTGATGGGCGAAAAGATGGAGGCAAATGCTGGGTGCAAAACAATAAAAATGAATTGAGGGTTTCCAACGGTGGAGAGCAAACAATGGAGAATGTTTATATCGTTATCTTATATAAAATAATTTGATATTTTATTATTGCTGCACACCAGCCAATTCATCTTGCCAAGATACTTGGCTTTACAGTTGACAAAGTTCTTAGTATTTTTTTGAATATATTAGGGGTAATCCTTTGGGGTATACGACCACAAATGGCTTTAATTGGCTATCACTAGAGGGCCGCGTATTTTTTGGGCTTCGTCGTTTTGTGGTTTGGCCCAGGCCTGTAATAAGCCTGGATCGATTTACTCGGCCCGTGCACACATCTACATACTTCCTACTTTGGATATTATCTAGAGCCTTACGGCTTTCTATGGCTTTTTTCCAAGCGAACAATGTGTGGACAAGAGGCCATATCTGTCTACGGTTTCTGATGCTACATTCTCCTACAAAGGCTGCACATATATGGGATGCAGTCGCTAGGCCGAATTGACCATTTCGTTCATAATTTTAATTTATTTAAATTAAAGCGCCTTACAAAACACAACAGATTAATAAGTGTGACCTTGCACCGTTAAGGCCTTTTTTACCTTTCTTGGTCTTTTTTACCGTTTCTGGTCACACTGTTTTAGTTGAGTTCCACACACTTTTAATAAATAGCAAATTCCTGACAGGAATTTTCCGCAGTGGTGGATACTAGCCTTTAAGCTAAAAAATTCATTGGATGCGAACTCTATAACAAGTGCATTATTGTTGTCCGTCGCACTGCCTTGATGAAAATTGGCAACACTGTCATACCTGCCATACATACATGTGCCACATACATACAAAAACAAAACGGCAGCGCGAGCGGCACAGACCGTGCTTATCGTTCTGCCGTCATTCTTAGACTGAATCCAATTCTCGTTCTCCGACTCGAAATTCGAATTTTTCGCTCGGTCGAAGTTCGAATCTACGGTCGGCAGTAGCAGTCGGCCTGTGGGGTCGCAAGGTATTCAAAGCAGCCTAGACTGCTACTAAAGGGGTTTGACGCCTCTATGTTACAGTTGCTTAGTGCTTCCATTCTGCTGTTTGTCTTTGCTGACTCCTAAAACTGAAAAAGCCCCGGATAATTGCATGGTTTTTATACCCTTGCAGAGGGTATATTAAAATTGTCACGATGTTTGTAACGCAGTGAAGGAAGCATTTCCGACCACATAAAGTATATATATTCTTGATCAGCATGACGAGCTGAGTTCATTTACGTCTGTCCGTCCGTCTGTCCGTCTGTTTCTATGCTATCTCCTCCCTCAGTTTTGAAGCTATCTTAACCAAACTTTGCAAAAAGTCTTTAAATACAAATACGCTGCTCATTTGTCGGAATCGGCCGGATCGGATGACTATATCATATAGCTGCCATAGGAACGATCGGTCCAAAAACTAGTTCTAATGAGAAAAACTTTTTTGTTATCAATCGTAGCGTCACCAATCGTGGTATATATAAGTTTTATATGCTTCCACACAATTCTGGAAAAATTTATAAAAATCGGATGACTATAGCATATAGCTGCCATATAAACGGTCGTCCAAAATCTAGTTTTAGTGAGAAAAACTTTTTTGTTTTCCATCGTAGCATCACCAATCGTGGTATATATTAATTTTATATGATTTTACACCATTCTGATAAAATTTATCAAAATCGGATGACTATAGCATATAGCTGCTATATAAACGGTCGTCCAAAAACTAGTTCTAGTGAGAAAAACTTTTTTGTTTTCCATCGTAGCGTCACCAATCGTGGTATATATTAGTTTCATAAACTTCCACACAATTCTGGAAAAATTGATAGCTGCCATAGGAACGATCGGTCTAAAAACTAATTCTAGTGAGAAAAACTTGTTTGTTATCAATGGTAGCGCCTTTCAAAAACTGCAAGGGTATTTAAAACATCGGCGTAGCCGATGTTAGCCTTCTATTTTGTAGAGACATGAATTTTAGGTAATTTTTTAAGAATATTTTTTTAGATCACATTATGCCCAAATTGTAGAGATATGAGTTTTTTTCTCCAAATTGAGGGGGTGGCAACTCTACTATAGCGCTTCTGATCCCGAAATGATGTATGGCGGATCGATAAGTAATGATAATTAAAATATATGTCTAGAAGGTTCGAGCAATCTATTTTTTTCTGTTATGTTAACAGTGAGAGCGATTTCATCTCCTTGTATTTTCTACTCTCTGCCCAAGGCAATTGTGTCCAATTCAAATAAGATAAGATCAAAGTGCTGTTGCTGAAAGACAAAAGTTCTTTTATGATTGTGATCATGTTGGAGTTGCATGGTTGCTCACACAAAACAAAAACATTAATAATGGAATTTTTCTCTTTATCAAGATTAAACATTTGAAATTAAGTGGCATTAATGAAATTAAACTTTGAGGATCTTCCTTTATATATTTATACCCGTTACTCGTAGAGTAAAAAGGGTATACTAAGTTCGTGCAAATGTATGTAACAGGCAGAAGGAAGCATCTCCGACCCCATAAAATATATATATTCTTGATCAGCATCAATAGCCGAGTCGATATAGACATGTCCGTCTGTCCGTCGGTCTGTCTGTCTGTCTGTCTGTCTGTCTGTCTGTCTGTCCGTCTGTATGAACAACTAGATCTCAGGAACTATAAGAGCCATTTTTTCAGTGTAGACTTGTATCTACTGCACGCAGATCAAGTTTGTTTCAAATTTTTGCCACGCCCCCTCCCGCCCCCGCAATATGAAAAAACCTTATATCTCCCACAATTTTGAAAATAGATTGTTCGAACCTTCTAGACATATATTTTAATCATCATTACCTATCGATCTGCCATACATCATTTTTCGATCAGATGAACGATAGAAAAGTTCCCGCACCCGCAACTTTAAAAATTCCTCATATCTCCCACAATTTGGGCAACCTTACCCTGAGTAACGGGTATGTCGAAGTCGAGCAGGGCCGACATCAACTTACGCTCTCGTTTTTTTGTTATAATGGTGCAGATGCCAACAACCTAGTTTTGAATAAGGATATTCAAAATCTAAATATAATTGCGTTTACTCGAAAAAATTTTTGGAGAAACTTATGGAGAATATTTTAAATAATCTGGAATCGGATGTTGCAATTAAATCAGTTGAAAAAATCTAATGAAGGACCAAAGTTATAAGTAATTGGAAACAGTCAAGCATTTTTGAACCCACTCTGACAGTAAAGATTGGCTTTGGCAATGGCGAAATTCCGGAATCTGTACGGATTTATGGTGTTTGCTCCATTAAAGTTAGTCAATAACGAGAGCGTAAGTTGAAGTCGGCCCTGCTCGACTTCGATATACCCGTTTCTCAGGGTAAGGTTTGTTTCAGAATATTCAATTTGATCATAAAATGCCCAAATTGTGGATTTTTCCAAATTGCGGGGTGGCCACTCTACTAAAGCTCATCTGATCGGGAAATTAAGTAAGGCGGTTCGATAAGTAATGATATTTTCGAAAATGTGGGATATATTAGGAATTTTTTAAATTGCGGGGGCGGGAACTTTCTATCGATCATCTGATCAATAAAGGATGTATGGTGTATCGATAAGTAATGTTTGGACGTTGATGTACAATGCGTGAGTGACACGAAAACGCGTAGAAAAACACGGAATTAAAGCAAACTACGGGCTAAATACTTTAATATAGAGGTTTTTATGGCAAAAATATAATCTTCTATTGTTTTTGCACAGATTGAATTCTATCGTGATGGATCGAATATTGTGGAGACCACACACATGAACCATACACAAGAATTGGACGGACAAGAGAAGTATAAAGAATTTTGGTCGTATAACGATCATCAAATTCCTTAGACCAACGCTTAATAAACCCAAGAACGCTTATGGCCTTACTAACAGTAGCAGTTACATGAGAGTCAAATTTAAGATTATGATCAAGAATTACACCTCGATCATTTACTTCATTGGCACCATCGTTTAGGCACTCTAATGCCACATTATCAAGCGTGTATGTGACCAGTTGTGGTAAGTTTATATAAAAAGTCATAACCTTACACTTCGAACTATTAAGGTTTAGGAGAGTGAATTCACACCATGATTGAAATGCATCCAAGTCAGTTTGCAAATTATATCGAGATACCAAATCTTTATATGTTAAACAAAGCTTAACATCATCAGCATTCATAAGGAATGAGTCAGGACTGAAGGTAGATCATTGATGAATAGAGTAAAAAGCAATGGACCCAAGTGACCAGGGCTGCAAACCGGTCCGGAACCGAACCCTTCAGAACCAGTTCGGTTCAGGTTCTGGTGATCCCTGAACCGAACCGGGAACCGAACCCCATTAGAAATAATCACTAGAACCCGAACCCGAACCTAACCCTGTCTTCTTATTGATATGGTTCGGTTCTAAAAATAAATTGGCAAGCATAGAATTTTTTTTTTTCACGTTGATGGTAAAAAATATTTCATTATTATGAAGAAATATGTATCCATTCATATGCCCATGTATGGACGGCGACACTTTTCCCATCCGTAACAAAATACTGGACAAAATAACACAACCTCAAGCAAGGCAATTCAATTTGCATCTGAAACCGTATTTCTGTGTATTATTTTGATACTATGGCACTGTGAATTACAAGGGAAAGTTGCACTTTATTTAAATTTCTTCATTTATTAACCAAATAACAAATAAAGTTATTTTAGCATTTCACTGACTGAATTCTCGGAATTCTCTCGTGTTCAGCCACACTATAAGTTAGGGATGAGACAACCCGGCGAGTCTGTGATTAAGTCACAGTCAGTCACTGGCAATCATCAAATCACACAGTGACTGCATATTTGAAGTAACAGTGTGATTTGATGACTGCCAGTCACTGTGACTTAATCACAGCTACGCCGATATGGTCAATCACAGTTACTAAATCACGGGTACGCAGATAAAGCTCATCTCTTATTTTTAGGCCAAAAGTGGCGGTGTTTTTTGCAGGTTTCAAAGCGACAAAAATCACATCAGATTCAGCAATTCCACTACTGTGAAGGAGAAATGACTTTCGCTGTGAGTGCAAGTTGGCAGAATCGCTTAACTCTTCAAAGCATACATACAATCAATCAATCAAGACATATCACTTATGTGCTTGATTTCCAAGCCATCTGGCAGCAGATTATAAGGCATCTCGTCTTCAAATTCTATTTAAATTACTTATTATGTAATTAAATATATAAAATGCTATCTGGAACCCGAACCCGAACCGGAACCCCGGTTCTCAATTTGAAGGGAACCGGTTGTGGAACCGAACCCCCAGAGTAGGGTAAGGGTTCGAACCCCGAACCGAACCCCTGTCAAAATAAGAGGGGTTTGCAGCCCTGCAAGTGACTACCCTGGGGTACTCCAGAAGTAACTTGGATACACTTAGAATATGAATTTCGAAATAGTACCTTTTGGGTTCTAGCACTTAGGTACTGAGAAATTCAACTAAGAAGATTAGTGGGAAATCCAATTAGGCTCAGTTTGAGAAGCAGCAAGGAGTGGCTAACAGAATCAAATGCCTTACTAAAATCAATGTAAATGACGTCAGTTTGCATTTTACTTAAGAACCCTTTTATCACTAAGGATGTAAACTCTAAGAGGTTAGTGGTGGTAGATCTACGTCTCACAAATCCATGTTGGAAAGGTGAAATAATGGAACTATACAAATGTTGCAGTTGAGATGTTATAATTTTCCCAAAAGTTTAAGGAATTGCAGACAACTTGGACTTTTCAACATCGGACTTCCATAACATTGGGAAGGAAGATGACTCAACAGACAATTTAAATAATCTATGGATAGGCTTACACAGTGATTCAGCACAGTACCTAAGGACATAACCAGGTACTCCATCTGGACCAGGTTTGACAGAACTAAGATCGCAAAGGAGCAAAGTTTCAGTTATAACGGGGCTAAAAATGCAATTTGATTCATTTAACTGGTAAGGATATGATTAATTCGCACTGTACCTAGAAGTCAAGTAGGTAGATTTAAAAAACTCCTCAAAGAAATCGGCTATGGCCTGATCAGTATTTGCATTCTCATTACCATAAAGCAGACGTTGTCACCCAAGACGTACACGGCCGAACACATTCGGCAAATTCACACAGACACGAGCCGAACACATGCCGAGTCATTCGCAAAGAGAGTAAAAATCAAGCAAAGCCAATCAGTGCTCGCCTAGCCTTCAACAAGGTAGGTTCGAGCCGCTTTGCGTCGCATTATATTCGCACACCAATACACTCTCACTTTTTTGCCTCGCTCTTTGTGACTAAGGCTGCCATAAAGCACAGAAGAGGGTAAGGTGGAAGACTTGCGCTTAGAATTAACAAAGGAATAAAATTGCTTAGGATCTTGCGAGAATTTATAACATTGTGCATTAAGCACATTGAAATTTGAACGGGCAACCACATACCGGGAGAAATCCGACGACTTTCTCGATTTTTTATATTTTTTAAAATACCTCGACTTCATGTGTTGTAACTTCTGACTTAATATCCTATAATGTGACTAACAATAAGTAAAAAGGCACTTGCAATTATATTGAAATTATATGTTTGTATTTAATATTCTCTTTTAATCGCAACACTACACCACAGCACAGCAGGACAAGAATGAAAGAGGCAACTCAAGTGTGACCAAATTACATGACTATATTATTACCTAATTCAGTGTTGTATAACGATATTTTTGACTTGTTATAATAGAGATATTCAACACGCCCCCTCAAAAATAACATCTCAATTATCAAACAAAATATTCTAAGATTATCTTCATTCTTAGTTATCATTGACTTATTCCAATGTGGCTAGTGTGCATACTCTGGGGTGTACAATATGATCCAGTATTCACTGCAAGAATCGGGGAAAACCCAGAAAAACCCGATCACTATATATCTTAACATATAAGTCTTTAAATTAAGTTTCATTTAAGTTTCAAACAATACTTCAAAAACTTATTTGATTAAAGCAAAATAAAATATTCTTAAATAAATTCAAATTAATTCGTTAAATAATTTATATTCAGCACAGATGATTAGTTTCAGTCATCTTGTTGTAGAAGTCCCATCTTATTTCGCAGTTCCAAAAATCTAGCAGCAGGCAACGGCTTGGTAAAGATGTCAGCAAGTTGATTTCCTGTAGGAATATACTCAATGCAAATAACATTATTCTCCACTTGGTCTCTAGCAAAATGATATTTAATATCGATATGTTTTGACCTTTTATGACATGAGGGATTGTTGGCTATACTGATACAGCCTTGGTTGTCTTCATAAATTTTAATGGGTCTTTCAAGCTTAATGTTTACACTCTGTAGGAGAGATTTTAACCATAAAGCTTCTCTTACAGCCTCAAATAAAGCCATATACTCTGCTTCAGTCGATGAAGCTGCTACAGAACTTTGTCTCTTCGTGTTCCAACAAATTGAATTTGAATCAAACATTCGAAATAAATAACCCGTTGTACTCTTTCTATCAATTTCATTTCCTCCCCAGTCGGAATCTACATAACCAACTAATATATTTTCAAATGTAGTATTCTTCTTAAAAATCAATTTCATATCAATGTTTCCTTTTAAGTATCTAAGAATCCTTTTTAAACATTGCCATAACTCAGAGTTATTTTTACTGCTATATCTACTTAAGATATTAACTGCAGTAGCTAAATCTGGACGTGTACACAGCATTATGTACATTAAACAACCAATAAGGTTACGACATGGCGCATTACAATTTTCATCTGAGTTAAGTAATTCATAGATTAGTTTGCTTGGTAGAGGGTTACTGACTGCATTGCAATCATCCATATTGAATTTATTTAAAACTCTTTTAATATAAGAAGACTGGCTTAAGCAAATGGTATCTTCAGACATTTCTACTCTTATTCCAATAAAATATCGTATTTCATTTAAGTCAGTCATTTTGAACTTTTCCATTAAATACTTCTTAAATCTATCCATTCTTTCCATGTCCCCTGTTGCTATTACCACATCATCAACATATAACAATACATATAAGTTTCCATTTATATTTCCTTTGTCAAGAATATATATACAGCGATCCACTGGAGAGTTTACAAACTCACATTCTTTCAATACTTGTTCAAAAACTTCAAACCAGCATCTAGCTGCTTGTTTGGGTCCGTAAATTGCTTTATTCAATTTACATACATTTTCACCGTTGCACGATACACCTTGAGGAAGTTGCATATATATTTCCTCATTTAATGTGCCATTTAAGAACGCTGTTTTTACATCCATTTGATGTACCTTCAAGTTATATTGAACTGATAGTGATAATATGAATCGAAAACTTGAAATTCTAGCAACAGGAGCAAATGTCTCATCATAGTCGACTTGGTACTTTTGAGTAAACCCTCGCGCAACTAGTCTTGCTTTGTATTTTGTCTGATTTCCAAGCTCATTGTATTTAACAGAAAACACCCATCTACTATCAACAATATTTTTGTTTTCAGGCTTCTTAACAATTGTCCAAGTATTATTTTCTTCATGAGCATTCAACTCTGTTCTTATAGCTTCCTCCCAGAGAACTTTATCATTTCTACTTTTAATTTCATCAAAAGTATTTGGGACATCGTTAAAAACAGTATGAGCATTTAATATAAATTTATTTAAATTTATATCGTCTTCATTGTAGGATATCTGTGGCTTGCTCTTTAATCGCTCACTTCTTCTATTTACTATTTCGATATCCTCAATTTTGTTGTCAATATCATTAATTCTCATTGGATTCTTATCCGTTTCACTAGGCTGTTTACACTCCGTACTCTCATTCGGGAAATTTGATTTTTCACATTCCTTACTTTCTTTCAGGATGTCTGTTTCTTTGAATTTCTTACTTTCATTCAGGAATTCTGTTTGTTTTCTTTCCTTACTCTCATTCGGGAAATTTTCAGTCTCACATTCCTTACTCTCATTCGGGAAATTTTCATTATCACTTTCCTTACTCTCATTCGGGAAGTTTTCATTATCACTTTCCTTACTCTCATTCAGGAATTCAGTTTCATTTTTCACAGCTCTAGAATTAATCATATTTGTTTCATCGACAACAACATCTCTTGCAACAATAAACTTTTCATTGATGGCATCCCATAATTTAAAACCGTTTGGTTCATAACCAACAATAATACTTTTGAATGATTTATCATCAAATTTTCTTTTTCTATTTTTGTTGTGTACATAAACAGTTGAACCAAATATTTTCAAATGTTTTAAATCCGGCTTTCTATCATGCCACATCTCATATGGCGTCTTTGCAGTATCACCAAGAGCTCTACTTGGAATTCTGTTAACCAGATATGTGGCAGTTAATACAGCTTCTCCCCAGAAGCTTTTATCTAATTTTGCACTATTAATCATGGCACGGGCTTTTTCAGTTAGGGTTCTTATCATTCGTTCAGAAACTCCATTTAATTGAGGTGTATGCGGCACTGTTAAATGATAAGTAATCCCTTTCTGAACACAGAAACTACGCATCTCATTTGACAAATATTCCATTAATTACAAATTAACAACCTTTAGATTAAAATGTGCTTCGCTCTTTGCTACAAAATCTTTGAACATATTAAACACATCTGACTTGTGCTTTATTAGATATGTTACGCAATAATGTGTAAACTGGTCTACAAAGATTACATAGTAATTCTGGTCATTTATTGTACCGGGTGTAATTGGGCCACAAACATCTGAGTGAACTACAAACAAAGTTCTTTTTATGTGACTTTTATCTTTATTCTGTTTGAATGGTAATCTGGCTTGCTTTCCGTTTAAACAAGCTTCACATATTTCATCGGACAATTCTAAATCATTAAGGAGATTATGATCGTTAAATAAACCCTTTCTTTTTATTTCTAGTAATTTTCCCTTACTAATGTGCCCAAACCTCTCATGCCATAATCGATAATTATTTTTCTTGTTCGCATTAAATGAGTATGCATAAAATATAACAATAGATATATTATTCAACATACCTGCATTTTTTGCAACTATCACTCCATTCTTGGATATAGTGACACCGTTCCTGTCAAACTCAGTTGACATTCCTGCCTCTTGCAGTTTCATAACAGAGATTAGGTTTCCTGCAGCCTCCTTGCAGTACAAGACATTTTCCAGTGTTATTTCATTTCCATTATGCAGCCGCACAATTCCACGCTTAGTGGCGTAGATAAATTCTCCTTGCTTGGCCACGGAGATCTTAAGTGGACACTCCAGTTCCACACTGTCAGCATACAGAGACTCATCATTTATGAGATGATCAGTGGCACCAGAGTCGAGTATAAATCCGCACTTGTTTTTCACTAAATTATTTGCTTTCAAAGAGTTTAACATGAAAGCGAAACCGTGCTGTGTTGTTGCGACTTGAGCTTGTTTATTTTCTTTATTTTTTTCATTTATTATTCTTTTAAAATGATAACAATCCTTTTTTATGTGCCCCTCTTTACCACAGTGATGACATTTAATACTAAACTTAAGTTTGCCCTTAAATATTTCCTTCTTTTTAGTAATCTTGTTATTAAACGAGTGATTTTTATATTTATAATTTTGAGCGACTACCCTCATAACTTTTCTGCTAGTATCATTACTATCATTTTTTATTTTTATTTCGTGGTCTAACAATTTGTTTTTAACAAAAGCCAAAGTAAGGTTTTCTTCAGACAATGTTTCAATTGCCGTTATCATTCCATTGTAAGACGATGGCAAAGACAGCAATAAATGCGATACTTTGTCCATTTCGTCGATTCTTGCACCAGCAGCCAATAGCTCACTCACTAATTCATCGAACACATTGAAATGACTCAATAATGAAGTTTCACCCATTAATTTCAGCGAGAGTAGCCGTTTTCGCACCATTAACTGCGACGCTAAACTTTTCCGCTCATAGATGGCGTCCAAGTTCTTGAGAATTTGACTCGCCGACGAGTCGCTTGTTGCGAAGTTCAAAAACGAGTCACTCAAATGTTCTATCAGAGTGCTTTTTGCGATCCGCTCTGCACTTTTCCAAGCATCATCAACTGTCTCAGGAACCTTTTCGTTTATAACTTTTAAAACATTCATTTCTGCAAAGAGGGCTCTAATTCTAAATTTCCAAATCGAATACTTTTCGCCGTCAAACGGCTTTATATTACGCTTAGCCTTTTCCATTGAATTTCACACACACAGCTATGTGAATGGCTCACACACACACTTGAAATCTATTTCACAATGTTGCTTAATATCACAATTCACAAATAAGTCTCTTTATTTGGCATGAACTGGGCCCATAACCTGTTGTAACTTCTGACTTAATATCCTATAATGTGACTAACAATAAGTAAAAAGGCACTTGCAATTATATGTTTGTATTTAATATTCTCTTTTAATCGCAACACTACACCACAGCACAGCAGGACAAGAATGAAAGAGGCAACTCAAGTGTGACCAAATTACATGACTATATTAATACCTAATTCAGTGTTGTATAATGATATTTTTGACTTGTTATAATAGGGATATTCAACATCATGTTCTTCAAGTTTGATAATTCCTTCGAGAACCACGGAGGCCTATCAGGACAGCGAGGTTGCTCAAGTGGAAACAAACATCAAAAAGTGAATTTAAGGAATCATAAAAAAGTTTAATGGCAACATCAATATCTGTACAATTGTACAATTGGGACCAATCGGTATGCAGAATAAGATTGTTAAGCTTTATAAAATCAGTTTTTCGAAAACAACGGGTTCTAGCTGTTGAAATCGTAGAAGCAGAGCACTCACGGGAAGGCAAATCAATGGTAAGGTTCAATGTAGGATGAAAAGGGTCTTCTGGAAGTACTAATGGGTCAATTCTAGATGCAACATTGCTGGAGGGATCCAACAAAAAAATCAAATCAAGTGATCTGGTTATCGAGTTGCGAATAGGATTAATCTGTACTAGGGTCAACTCATAAAGGCCATCGATAAAATCATGGGATTTCGAAGGTAGGAGCGCGGTTGATTCATCATTTGTGGACCACCCGACTTCAGGCAAATTAAAGTCGCCAAGAACAATCAAAAGATCACTGTTCAATAGCAGTGAAGAGACTGACTGAATGGCGGATAGGTGATAATCGTAAATAGTAGTATCGAATTGTGGAGGAATATAGGAGCAAGTAATAAAAACAGAAAAATTAGGAAAAGTAACTTTTACACTTTAAAATTCGATTTCATGTGGATTTAAATATTGTGTTAGTTCCGACGAGAGTCCGGAATCCACAGCAATTAAAACCCTACCACCCACACGAGAGGGACGATCACATCTATAAGTGGAGTATTTTGTGGGAAAGACTGTCGAGTCATGAGTCTCTGGTTTTAACCACGTCTTAGTAAGAACAATAATTTGAAAATCAAAAGCTACACTGTCTACAAAAAGTTTAGAAAGTTTAGAATTAAGTCCTCAAACATTTTGATATGCCAGTAGAAGGGAGGAAATTAGTTTTTTGACGCAACAGCAGAAATGGAGCCGCCAGAAGGTATAGAAGGAATTAAGATAGGAGGCCGATTTTTCTTTTTGGTTCTAAACTCTTTAATATACAAATAATCCGGCCAAAAATCTTTAGAACAAACTCTGCTAAAGATTGAATCCGGAACACTTACTTTAAAGGAGGCAATCTCCCTTTCATAGGAAAATTCAAACTTTTCCACCATAATATTTTGGGTTTGAACTTTTGCCTGAATATATGCTTTGACATCATCTGATGTCATATTAGGGGCAACCCTAGAAACAAAAACATGTTTTTTCGGTGGAATACCTTACCCTGGTAGAGCTTACCAAAATAGGAGGAACAGGTGGCGCAACCGCAGCAATCTCCATAGGTACACTAACATCCGGAGGGATCGGGACCCCCTGGGCGGACAAGTCGGACATTACATCCGATATCACCTGACTAAAAGCAGAGCCGATGCTATTATCAGTAGCAACAACACCACTACCAGATACTCTCCGTGCAGAGTATTGAATGATATCAGACGCTGTATATTAGGAGAAGTGGGACTATGAGTCTGAACTGGGACACTAAGAACATCACAATTCTGAGGCACATCAGAGATATTGGTTTTTTTGCGCTAAGGAGACTCATTTAACAGCTTTAAACTACCGAATTGTGAATCCAGCACCAAGAACCCGTCATTTAGTTTGCGAAAACTAGCAGACAGGTTCTTCAAACCATCTCTAGTCTGCCTCATGAACAATATTATGTCCCTTTCCACTCCCCGACAAGGCTCACAACTCCACTTTAAGCCATTTCGCAGGCCAATGGCGTCTTTAACCCTGGCATTGTAACCAGCACATTTCGCATGAATGATATGGTCACAAAGTCAACAAGAAATATAATCGTCATTGGCATCCGAAATCTGACAGTTCTTATAACAGCAGACAATATAACTCATGTTAACTTTATTTAAAATCAATACGCAGTTATCAAAGGTTTACAGACCAAAATTGCACAAAGGGTTCCAATCAGGCAAGCAGAAGCAACAGTAACATGAGCAGCAAGTTACAGAAACAATGCTATTTAAATGCACAAACACAACTCAAGAGCGCGAGAGTAACCGATCGCGAGCGCGAGAGAGAATGATCGTGAGAGTGGTTAAACAACACCCAGCTCCAACAGCACAACAACAAACAATATGTAAACGGAGCGCGAGCGCGGGTGGCAAAGTGCACAAGAACAATATAAACGCAAAGACAAATTTACAGCTACAGAAGAGAGAACTGAGAATTAAATAAATGTATTTAATTCTGTTTGTTTTTGCGTTTATGTTGCTGTTAACTAATTTACAAATCACAATAATACATAAACATTCACTGTGAAAACAAACGAAATGACAAAATAGATATTAAGACACCGGCAAATAAAATTAATTATGCGTAGCGATTAAAAAAAAAACACGTCCGTCTTCAACGAAAGCGAATCGAATGATTCGAATGATTAAAATATTTGTTTATTCCGTTCAAACAATCTATTTTCGAAATTGTGGAAGATGTGAGTTTTTTCCAAATTGCGGGGGTGGCAACTCTAATATAGTTCATCTGATCGGGAAATGATGTATGGCGGATCGATAGGTAATGATGATTAAAATATATGTCTAAAAGGTTCGAACAATCTATTTTCAAAATTGTGGGAGATATGAGGTTTTTTCAAATTGCGGGGGCGGAAACTTTTTTATCGTTCATCTGATCAGAAAATGCTGTATGGCGAAACGATAGGTAATGATGATTAAAATATATGCTTAAACGGTTCAAACCATCTATTTTCAAAATTGTGGGAGATGAGTTTTTTTCCAAATTGCGGGGGGAGCTGTGGCAAAATAAATATTTGCGAGACTGAATGTAAGTCCAAAAGGTGCATCTTGAGAAAGGAACAAGGACACCAAGCTTGGAACCAAAAATACTATGCAGTATGGAAGAAAGAATCTGAAATTGCAAAAATATTAACAATTAAAAATATGTCTAGAAGAGAAGTCATTGAACAATATTATGGTCAAAGGGCGTTTAATCTTGTGTCTGAGGAACGATATTTTCCGCCTCTGGCAAAAAGAGTCTTCAAACAATTGATAAGGAAGATAGTGTTAACAAGATTTTGACCAGCTCAAATCGGTACAACATAATAGTACAAAGAGTTGTGGCTGCTCCTGTTCAGAAACCTTATTTTCATCTTGAGTCATACACTACTGAACCAAGTAATTGCAAATATAAATTTCTAATCGAAGAGGGTGGAGAAGTTTCCGAGATTTGCAGTAAGCTGTTCAAGATCATTGCAAGTTTCCAGTTAAACGATCCAAACAATTGCACTATAAAGATTTAGATTTATTCAAACCGAATGATGAAGTGTTTACAATATAACATCTAATTATTAAAAGCAAACAAAAATAGCATCGAATTTTTATAATTGTTTTATTAATTTATTGTTATTTATTTTTATTATTTTATTATTGAATAGAGAAGATGGCTATGGCGGTGTCGCCATAGCGTTTAATAAAAATAAAAACTTACAAAAAATGTCATATTTATCTGAACGTTATGTTATAACTCGACCCTCGAGAACTATCGTTCCTTTGGCAGCTATATGCTATAGTCATCCGATTTCGATACATTTTTGCAGAATTGTGTGGAAGCATATAAAACTAATATATACCACGATTGGTGACGCTACCATGGAAAACAAAAAAGTTTTTCTCACTAGAACTAGTTTTTGGACCGATCATTCCTATGGCAGCTATATGATATAGTCATCCGATCCGGCCGATTCCGACATATGTGCAGCGTATTTGTATTTAAAGACTTTTTGCAAAGTTTGGTCAAGATAGCTTTAAAACTGAGGGAGGAGAAAGCATAGAAACAGACGGACAGACGGACAGACGAAAATGAACTTAGCTCGTCATGCTGATCAAGAATATATATACTTTATGTGGTCGGAAATGCTTCCTTCTATGCGTTACAAACATCGTGACAATTTTAATAAACCCTCTGCAATGGTATAAAAACTTTTTTGTTATCAATGGTAGCGCCTTTCAAAAAATGCAAGGGTATTTAAAACATCGGCGTAGCCGATGTTAGTTTTCTGTTCTTGAAAGTGAAATAGCAAGAATATGAGCCTTTCTTGAACATAAAAGCAATGTAATTTTTGGTGGGGATTTCAGGCCACCGTTTTTGCGATAGTATTAAAAACTCAAAGGGCAAATATATTAAAGAATACATGGAAGAGACAGGTTTTATATGCCTAAACTCAGAAAATATCATTTTTCAACATTTTTCCGATTCTTTATCTGGATCAGTCTTGGGATTAACCTTCACTTATATTAACAAGTAAGAAACTCGGTCAAGCCCGACTGTAATATACTCTGTACCTGTTTGTACGAAACTAATAACTTTAAAGTGTGAGGTTTTTTCAAAATCTGAGGGTGGCAACTCTTTCAACCATCGTTCATCTGGTTGTAAAACGATGTATGGGGGCTAGTACCTAGTACAAACCCGTAAAATTATAAAATTTGTATATAATTTCCTATTAACAAAAACGTATCTATATTAGTCACGCGGGAATCACGCGTGATTTCTGACCGCAGGCCATCTCAATTATATCGCTCCACTCATAGCAAGGTCCAATTGGGAAATTACCAGTTAGCTATTGCCTTCTCGCTCTCTCTTTCTCGTAAGTTCTACCAATGGCAACGGTGTTGTTGTTGGCGTTGGTTTTTATTTTCTTTTACATATAGCTCTAATATCGTTCATCTGATCGAAAAATGATGTATGGCGGGTCGATTCAAAATAAGTAGTAGAATATATGTCTAGAATGTTCGAACTATCTATCTTGAAAATTGTGGGAGTTATTTCGTTTTTTTAAATTTGCGGGGGGGCAGGGGGCGTGGCAAAAATCAAAACTAAACTTGATCTGCCTGCAAGTATAAGAAATATATGTTCCATACACTTCAAACCTCTATCTCTTACCATCTCTGAGATCTCTTCGTTCATACGGACAGACGGACAGACGGACAGACGGACAGACAGACGGACAGACGGACAGACGGACAGACGGACATGGCTATATCGACTCGGCTGTTGATGCTGATCAAGAATATATATACTTTATGGGGTCGGAGATGCTTCCTTCTGGCTGTTACATACATTTGCACAAACCCAATATACTCTGTGTACCTTCGGTACAGAGTATAAAAATAGAGGGCTAACATGTTTTAAATACCCATGCCGTTTTTTAAAGGCGCTACCATTGATAACAAAAAAGTTTTTCTCACTAGAATATGTTTTTAGACCGATCGTTCCTATGGCAGCTATATGCTATAGTCATCCGATTTCTATCAATTTTTCCGAAATTTTGTGGAAGCATATAAAACTAATATATACCACGATAAGTGACGCTACGATGGAAAACAAAAGAGTTTTTCTCATTAGAACTAGTTTTTGGACCGATCGTTCCTATGGCAGCTATATGATATAGTCATCCGATCCGGCCGATTCCGACAAATGTGCAGCGTATTTGTATTTAAAGGCATTTTGAAAAGTTTGGTCAAGATAGCTTAAAAACTAAGGGAGGAGATAGCATAGAAACAGACGGACATACGGACATACGGAAATAAACTCAGCTCGTCATGCTGATCAAGAATATATAAGTTAATTTCCGAAGTCGCGGAAATAACAAAAAAAATAAGAAAATAAAAGTTTTGTTTTGGCTGAGAGTACAACCGATTTATTCAAGAGATTTTTTAGACTAATTTAAAGTACCCTAAGCCTGCCCTTAAGAACTGTGGCTGGCGTTGGCAGCGGTGGCGACGGCTGCGGTGGTGACGTCGACGTTGGCTGGATCGGCGGCGGCTACGTTGGTTGGCTGGTGTAGAATTGCAGCGGCTAATTCGAAGAATTTGTTGCAGCTGCATTGGCCTGAGCTGGCCAGGAAATGTCGCAAACGCTAGGTCGGCAATATTGGCTGCGCGTGTGCTGATATGAACTTATGTTGAGGAAATGTCGCAAACGCTAGGTCAGCAATTTTGGCTGCGCGTGTGCTGATATGAATTTATGTTGAAATCAAATTAATTTTGGAGTGTTGGCCGATGTTGAACTTTTGGCCAATGATAAACTCTTGTAGTGCTACGTGTTATTAACTCTTCCCCCTTTAGTTTGAGCTTGTCCTCAAGCGATTATTAGAAGTATGGGATGTTATTGAATTGGGGAATTTTTGGAATTTGAGGAATTCCTGCAGTTGTAGCTGGGGTTGGTTCAGTTTCTTCTTTTGGGGATGCCACGGTTGAATTTAAATGTAGGACAACCTTTTTGTGCTTTCGTCGGATTGCTTGTAGTATGAAAGCCAGAAGTATTGATATGATGAACAGGGTGGTGAAAGTAACTCTGTTTACTGAAGCGTGATTACGAAGCAACTGTAGTTCTTCGGTGTTGTTGATATGTAGTACTTCTAGTGCTTCTAGAATTCGTAGGCGTTCTGTCTCATTTGCAGTGATTTGGATTATGGGTGGAATTGGCTTCATTACTGTAGATTCCATGTTGCTTATTTCTTTTTGGTTAATGTAGATCGTTGAGTTAAAAATTTTGATCAAGTAGGTTCCCACGAGGAACCGAGTGTGCCGTTAAAGTTGTTAAGCATAATTGTGCCGGGTCCCATCTCATCGATGGTTGGGATGTGGTCTGCATTACTGAAGCCACACAGCGCATGTTCTCCTAATAAAAGCCTGGCTAGACACTTATTATTATTAATTTTAACAATTTTGTTCTTATCGCATACTTTCAAATTATTAAATGACTTACAAGTTGTTTGAATTCCGAAAATGTTTTCTTGATTTTTAAAAATTTCATTAAATTCTAAATTAATGATAGTATTATTTCTAACAATTGGTCGAATAAGCAGGTTATCGAAATTTTCCTCTTTTAGATTTGGTATCTTTACAATATAGAGCAAAGTGGTTTTGTTATGAAGGACAGATACGTCTGCAAATTCCATCATTTCTTCAACTGAGATTAGGGGTGTATTGGCCTTTTGAAATTGATCACTTACTAAACTTAACTCTTTTTCATCAAGCAAGAAAGTATTAATAACATTAATCTTTGCCCATTGGATGGCATATTTTATATTTATAATTTCTTCTTAAATTAATCTGACTTGGTTTTGGAAGTTAATGGCTATTTCGTCGCTAAGAGAGCTATCTTTCCTAATTGAATTGACAATCTGGTTACTTAGTTCAGTTAAGTTGTTTATTCTCTTTTCAAGCTCAGTATTTATTATAACTTGTCTGTTCCCTGTCGTTTTTTCTGGGCTAGGTGCAGCCGTACGTAAGCCATCAGGTGACCCTATCCGAACAGTAATACCTTTCGTTCCTACATATATAGTTAATCATCCGGCAGTCAGCTTAGGGTAACCATCGGCCAACCTGATAGGCACATCAACACCAGACGTTCGCCCATAATTTGTCAGCCATCCGCCAGGCGGTTTGGAGACAGCCATCGGCCAGGACTTTTCCGTCAACCATCCGGTTGTCCGATAATGGTCGCCATCGGCCTGTCCGGCACAGCAATACCAGAATTTGTACACGAAATGGTAGCCATCCGCCAAGCGATTTGGAGACAGCCATCGGCCTGGACGTATCCGACAACCATCCGGCGGTCAGCTTAGGGTAACCATCGGCCTAGCCGATCGGCACAGCAATACCAGAATTTGTACACGAAATGCCAGCCATCCGCCAGGCGGTTTGAAGACAGCCATCGGCCTGGTTTGGTCTTTTGTTCGATACAACCGACTGCCCGATGAACAGTCTATTCCGCCTGCCATATTCCTAGCCCGAACCGCCTGCCATACGGTTAGTTATTTCCGGCGACCGCCTGGCAGTATCATACGGATTTGAGGACATCCCATATAAAATCTGGTATGGGAGCTGGTAAGGTGGGCGCCGGTCGCAGTCAGAACCCGGCTGCCATTCTCCAGGCGGTCGGCGACTGAAAATACTACAGGGTTATTATGGGAAACTAGCCTGTTAATATTTCCCTCTATGAGTTCTAAGTCATCGTGGTCGGGACTGCCGGCCACGTATTTCCATGCGGTCCCAATCATATTTATTGCCCTAGCATTTCGTTTTTTAAAGGAAGACGTAATAGTCAGTAATGTTGAGTCAGCTCCCTTCAGTTCCGCTCAGGCCTGAATCAGACCTGAATTCAGGCCTGAAATGGAAGGGCTGGTCATGAATTCATGGCAGCCTTTATATGAGTTTCAGGCATGAATTTAACATAGGCATGGCCTAGGACTTCATGACGTTCGCTTCTTTTAGCCATGAGAAGCATGGGTGAACTCATGGGTGAGTTTCATGAATGATTTCACTGATGATTTAAGGTCGATTTCATGAGTGATTTCTGTGGTGATTTTAAATCGAATTCATGAGTAATTGCACAAAAAAAATGTGTACTGGTGGAGGAGGGGGGAGGGGTAAACTTCTAACTCCACCACCGTGTCTGCCCCGCCTCCCCCACACTCAGATTTTCTAAGTAATATTAATTCTCATAGTGAACCAACGCCGCTCTGAAATAAACTAAGAAATATAAATATTATTTAACACAGATTACCTTGTCTGGGGATCGAACTTGGGACTTAGCACAAATCAAATGACGTCTCAATGCAGTCAGCCACCGCACACGCGTGCGGGCAAACGCCAAAGAGGCTACTTATATGAGCATATTATTTGTCTCTTTCCTTCTTATGTCTCCTACGTTACGCTCACTTTTGCATTCGATTTGCTTCGTTGTTGTTTTTTTCGGCCTACGTTGCGTGAGAGAGTCAGCGTGCAGCTGCATTCTCTCTCTCGCTCTTTTTTTGTTATGTGTTGTCACAAAAATTACAATAATTATTTTATAAAAAATATATTATTATTTGAATAAATACCCTGTAGTATTTTGAGTCGCGGCCCGCCTGGAGAATGGCAGCCGTGTTCTGACTGCGACCGGCGCCCACCTTACCAGCTCCCATACCAGATTTTATATGGGATGTCCTCAAATCCGTAAGGTACTGCCAGACGGTCGCCGGAAATAACAAACCGTATGGCAGGCGGTTCGGGCTAGGAATATGGCAGGCGGAATAGACTGTTCATCGGGCAGTCGGTTGTATCGAACAAAAGACCAAACCAAAAGAAAAAACAAAATTCTGTGTTTTTGTTATTCACATTTTTTATTTTTTTTTTAATATTGATAAACCTGCCCCCACTGGGATTTGAACTAGGGACTATTCGTGCTACAGTCAAATGCTTTAGCTCAACGCCACTGCTGCTATGATCATAGATTGATCCAAATGTGCTATTTAATTTTGAAATAAAAATTTAACAAAGTTCCTAGTGGGAACTTACAACTTGGATACTTCTAAAAATATACAAATTGTAGTTATTGTTCATCAACCTTTAAACTTGAAACAGAAAGAATAAAGCAACGGTCAGACGTGACGACGCGTCGGCTGAATGGAGTCTACTGAGTTGGTTATCCGTATGTGAACGTCCGACTGCAAACAATGTTCCAGTCTTCCAGTCGGCTCTTGCAATCAGAATCAAAGGGAATACGGTAGCTGAGGCATGATAACTGTATTTTTATACCCGTTACTCGTAGAGTAAAAAGGGTATACTAAGTTCGTGCAAATGTATGTAACAGGCAGAAGGAAGCATCTCCGACCCTATAAAGTATATATATTCTTGATCAGCATCAATAGCCAAGTCGATATAGACATGTCCGTCTGTCCGTTCGTCCGTCCGTCCGTCCGTCTGTCCGTCTGTCTGTATGAACACCTAGATCTCAGAGACTGTAAGAGCTAGAGCTACAATTTTTTCAGTGTAGACTTGTATTGTTTGCACGCAGATCAAGTTTGTTTCAAATTTTTGCCACGCCCCCTCCCGACCCCGCAATTTGAAAAAACCTCATATCTCCCACAATTTTGAAAATAGACTGTTCAAACCTTCTACACATATATTTTAATCATCATTACCTATCGATCCGCCATACATTATTTCTCGATCAGAAAAATATCTCATATTTCCCTCAATTTTGAAAATAGATTGTTCAAATCCTTACGGCAGTGCCTTGTCGAACCCTAACGGCAGTGCCTTCTCGAACCCTAACGGCAGTGCCTCCTCGAAGCCTTACGGCAGTACCCCCTCGAAAGCAGATATTTGTCTCTCGACTTTCTCCTGACATCACTGAATATGATCTACAAGAGTTCATCAAAGACACAGTTGGGTGTTCAGATTCGTTTGTTTTCAAATTTAAATTTACCAGAGTTAGAGATATATCCACGTTCAAAATTTCGGTACCTCCAGCCTATTTTGAATGACTTATGTCTTTAACCATTTGGCCTGAGCATACGATTGTTCACGAATTTAAAAATGTAAATAATAGTCGTTCAAATATTGCCACTTTTTCCCGATCTTCTGGTCGTTCAAAAACTAGACAAAGATTCCTTCCGTCTTATAGTTCATTATCAGAATGTACGTCGGCTCCTAACAAAACTTAACTCTTTATTTATTAATAGTTTTTCTTTCTCTGCACATGTCATTGCATTTACTGAGACTGGACTTCATACCGCAATCAATGACTCTGAAATTTTTAACAGTAAATTTACCTCATATAGATTTGATCGTCCATCTGGGCAGGGAGGTGGGGTGCTTATTGCCGTTGATTCTGATTTTTCATCAGAGTTAATACCAATATACAGCCCGAATTCAATTTGAAGTTGTTAGTGTAAAACTGACATTTCAGCGTGTTTCTGTTTTTGTCACATGCTCTTATATCCCGCCAAGGTCGGATACAGACTTATATGTAGAACATTTGTCCGCTATTAAGTATATTTCCACACTTCTTTCTGATTATGACCACATGATTGTTCTTGGTGACTTTAACCTCCCAGGAATATCATGGTCCACATCAAGGGATTCAAATTCCCTTTTACCAAATTCACAAAATATTTTTGTGGATGGCTTATTAGAAATTTCGCTTTTGCAAGTCAACATGATTCAAAATTCACTGAAAAGACTTTTGGATCTTGTGTTTGTACTAGACGCTTCCAACATCGCGTTATGTAGAACTGATCCACTTTCACTCCCAAAAGATCCTTACCATCCAACATTAGAATTGATATTGGACCTTGGTACTCCCTTAGTAGAGGCATCAAGCAATTCAATTCCGCTTCGTCGATGTTTCAGGAAAGCTAACTTTGGTATGCTTAATAACCTGATCCTCCAAGCAGATTGGACACAGTTCAATGAGTGTGCAGATATGGATGTTGCCCTCAAACTCTTCCATGAGAAGATTTCGTTCGCGATTGATATTAGCGTACCTCTTTCCGATGGTCCGCCAACTACTAATAAACCTCCCTGGTTTACTCGCCAACTTTCAAATTTAAAAAACAGAAAATCTAGATTGTACAAAAAACTAAAATGCTCTGGCTCACCTAGTTCTGTTGCCCAGTATATAAGGGCCCGTTCTGACTTTCGCATTCTGAATTCTCAATGTTACAATGCCTATTTGTCCCGTTGTAAGGATCAATTTAGAGAAAATCCGAAACTATTTTACAGCTTTGTAAATACAAAGAGACGGTCTTCAACGTATCCTTCGTCCGTTCATTTTGGTAATGCTATGGCAAATAACGACCATGATATTGCTAATTTGTTTTCCGATTTTTTTAGTTCAACCTATTCATCTCAAAACTATAACAGCAATCAAGCCTATCCGTATGATGTTCAAAGATCGAACTGCATATTTAGTCCAATTTTAACTGAAACTTCATTGTCTCAGCATTTAAAATCAATTACTCCTGTTTATTCCCCTGGCCCTGATGGTGTTCCTAGTTGTATGTTAAGGTACTGCGCCGACTCATTGACAGCTCCACTGTTAAAATTATTCAATCTGTCCATAAGCTCTTCTCACTTTCCTAATTCATGGAAGGAATCTTTTATTATTCCTTTGCATAAAAAGGGTTCCAAATCTGATGTCGGAAATTACAGATGTATTTCTAAGCTTTCCGCAATTCCAAAATTATTTGAGAACCTTATAACTTCTCACTTGCAACATCTCTGTCGGTCACTTGTTTCACCGGCCCAACATGGGTTTATGAAAGGCAGATCCACTACTACAAATTTACTTGAGTTCACTACTCTTGTCATTAATGGATTTAGAAATCAGCTTCAAACGGATGTAGTGTACACTGACTTAAGTAAAGCTTTTGATTCTGTTAATCATGAGCTATTATTGCATAAACTTGACCTTCTTGGATTTTCGTCCGATTTGGTTTCTTGGATATCGAACTATCTGAACTCCAGAACACAGAAAGTTTTATTTAGAAATTCTCTTTCCAAAACACTTACAGTAACTTCTGGGGTTCCACAGGGTAGTCACCTGGGTCCCCTACTCTTTACTTTGTTTATAAATGACCTTCCTCCGATCTTAGCTCATTCTCGCATATTAATGTATGCAGATGATGTTAAGCTTTGCCTTTCTTATAAAGAAGCAGACTCTTTCACTGATCTCCAATCAGATCTGGAAGTTTTTCAGTCCTGGTGTAATGTAAATCTTCTGAACCTTAACTGTTCGAAGTGCATGTGTATGACATTTCATAGAACGGAGCCTCATTTAGCTTCATACTCCCTGTATAACACTTGCTTAAATCGTATTTACGAAATGAACGACTTGGGTATTATTCTCGATCCTAAACTTAATTTTAACGAACATATTTGCAGAACATTGGTGCCCTCAATATAAGAAGTATCAAGAGCGCCTAGAGTCTGTACAAAAGCAATTCCTACTGTTTGCTCTCCGTGGTCTTAACTGGGAACCTAATGTACGTCTTCCGTCCTATTCTAGTAGACTGCTTTTAATTAACCCTCCTTCTCTAAAAAATCGAAGAACTATGCTGGGAGTAATTTTTGTTCACAAACTAATACACGGTGAAGTTGACTCTCCGGAGTTAATTAGTCAACTTAGATTCAACGTCCCCTGTAGGGTTACAAGAAACTTTTTCCCTCTTTCTCTTCAACGTTGTACTTCTAATTACACTTTATATGAACCATTTCGTGTTGTCTGCGCAGATTATAACAGTCTTTACCACCTCTTAGGACCTGAATGTTCTCTTTCCTTATTAAAAACTCGCACATTAATCCATTTAGCTCGAAACTAGAACTATTCGTATAATGATTGCTTGTATAACCATTGTCAACGTCCATATTATTATAAACCTTCTAGACATATATTTTAATCATCATTACCTATTAATCCGCCATACATAATTTTCTTATCAGATGAACGATAGAAAAGTTCATGCCCCCGCAATTTGAAAAATACCTCATATCTCCCACAATTTGGGCATGTTGTGATCTAATAAAATATTCTTAAATAAACCTTGCCCTGAGTAACGGGTATATCGAAGTCGAGCAGGGCCGATTTCAACTTACGCTCTCGTTTTTTACCAACAAATCACTAAACAAGCAACGATGTATGAGCAGGTTCATTTTTGTGATGCAAAAAACATTGTGATGCCACAAAAGCGTACTTTTCCTTCGTCTTGCATTACGCAAACGACGCATAACTTCAAGGTAAAATTCCTTTTGGAAGGAACACACAATGCATCTCGCTATTCTAATCGAAGAAAAATAATTCAAGCTTTTGTGTTAAAGATATAGGCCATTTCATAAGCAATCTTCTGATATTGTCATGCGGATCAGACAGGTTTAGGGTTATCCTTAACAGACTGCCGGATGGTTAACACAAATACCCAAGCTTATAGCTATCTAGAAACTGCCTGTCGAATGGCTGGCATTTTTTGTACATGTTCTGGTATTACTGTGCCGATCGGCTAGGCCGATGGTTACCCTAAGCTGACCGCCGGATGGTTGTCGGATACGTCCAGGCCGATGGCTGTCTCCAGACCGCCTGGCGGATGGCTACCATTTCGTGTACAAATTCTGGTATTGCTGTGCCGATCAGCCAGGCCGATGGCGACCATTATCGGACAACTGGATGGTTGTCGGATACGTCCAGGCCGATGGCTGTCTCCAAACCGCCTGGCGGATGGCTGACAAATTATGTGTGAACGTCTGGTGTTGATGTGCCTATCAGGTAGGCCGATGGTTACCCTAAGCTGACTGCCGGATGATTAACTATATATGTAGGAACGATAGGTAGTACTGTTCGGATAGGGTCACCTGATGGCTTACGTACGGCTGCACCTAGCCGAGAAAAAACGACAGGGTAATTATTCATATAATTAATTATTTATATATATACTGCATTTTATAATAAATTCTGATTTTTCGCCACAACATTTGAGTTGCGAATATGAGCAAAATATCGGTCATGAATTTGCAGCGCCAACTCAGCTCTGAATTCACCTATGAGTTCAGCCATGAAAGGGAGCAATTGCTCCCGCTGGAACTGAAGGGCTTGTTCTATTTCGTGGTGAAGGATATTATAGAAGTTGTTATACCCGTTACTCGTAGAGTAAAAAGGGTATACTAAGTTCGTGCAAATGTATGTAACAGGCAGAAGAAAGCATCTCCGACCCCATAAAGTATATATATTCTTGATCAGCATCAATAGCCGAGTCGATATAGACATGTCCGTCTGTCCGTCTGTCTGTCTGTCTGTCTGTCTGTCTGTCCGTCTGTCCGTCTGTCCGTCCGTCTGTATGAACACCTCGATCTCAGGGACTATAAGAGCTAGAGCTACCATTTTTTTAGTGAAGACTTGTATTGTCTGCACGCAGATCAAGTTTGTTTTAAATTTTTGCCACGCCCCCCTCCCGCCCCCGCAATATGAAAAAAACCTGATATCTCCCACAGATTTGAAAATAGATTGTTCAAACCAGGGCTGCAAACCGGTCCGGAACCGAACCCTTCAGAACCAGTTCGGTTCAGGTTCTGGTGATCCCTGAACCGAACCGGGAACCGAACCCCATTAGAAATAATCACTAGAACCCGAACCCGAACCTAACCCTGTCTTCTTATTGATAAGGTTCGGTTCTAAAAATAAATTGGCAGGCATCGAATTTTTTTTTTTCACGTTGATGGTAAAAAATATTTCATTATTATGAAGAAATATGTATCCATTCATATGCCCATGTATGGACGGCGACACTTTTCCCATCCGTAACAAAATACTGGACAAAATAACACAACCTCAAGCAAGGCAATTCAATTTGCATCTGAAACCGTATTTCTGTGTATTATTTTGATACTATGGCACTGTGAATACAAGGGAAAGTTGCACTTTATTTAAATTTCTTCATTTTTTTAACCAAATCACAAATAAAGTTATTTTAGCATTTCACTCTCACAATATGCCAGTCAAAGCCGTGCAGTGGCGGTTTCATTTGTAGAAAAAATAATTCTGACTGAATTCTCGGAATTCTCTCGTGTTCAGCCACACTATAAGTCAGGGATGAGACAACCCGGCGTGTCTGTGATTAAGTCACGGTCACTGGCAATCATTAAATCACACAGTGACTGCATATATGAAGTAACAGTGTGATTTGATGACTGCCAGTCACTGTGACTTAATCACAGTTACGCCGATATGGTCAATCACAGTTACTAAATCACGGGTACGCAGATAAAGCTCATCTTTTATTTTTAGGCCAAAAGTGGCGGTGTTTTTTGCAGGTTTCAAAGCGACAAAAATCACATCAGATTCAGCAATCCCACTACTGTGAAGGAGAAATGACTTTCGCTGTGAGTGCAAGTTGGCAGAATCGCTTAACTCTTCAAAGCATACATACAATCAATCAATCAAGACATATCACTTATGTGCTTGATTTCCAAGCCATCTGGCAGCAGATTATAAGGCATCTCGTCTTCAAATTCTATTTAAATGACTTATTATGTAATTAAATATATAAAATGCTATCTGGAACCCGAACCCGAACCGGAACCCGGGTTCTCAATTTGAAGGGAACCGGTTGTGGAACCGAACCCCCAGAGTAGGGTAAGGGTTCGAACCCCGAACCGAACCCCTGTCAAAATAAGAGGGGTTTGCAGCCCTGGTTCAAACCCTCTAGACATATATTTTAAGCATCATTACCTATCGATCCGCCATACATCATTTCCTGATCAGATGAATTATAAAAAAAATGTCCGCCCCCGCAATTTGAAAAATACCTCATATCTCCCACAATTTTGAAAAAAAAAATGGTCGAACCTTCTAGACATATATTTTAATCATCATTACTTATGGATCCGCATTACAGCATTGCCCAATCAGATGAGCTATAGTAGAGTTGCCACCCCCGCAATTTGGAAAAATCCTCATATCTCTCACAATTTGGGCATGTTGATACGCTGAGTAACGGGTATACCGAAGTCGAGCAGGGCCGACTTTAACTTACGCTCTCGTTATACCCGTTACTCGTAGAGTAAAAAGGGTATACTAAATTCGTGCAAATGTATGTAACAGGCAGAAGGAAGCATCTCCGACCCCATAAAGTATATATATTCTTGATCAGCATCAATAGCCGAGTCGATATAGACATGTCCGTCTGTCCGTCTGTCCGTCCGTCCGTCTGTCCGTATGAACACCTAGATCTCAGAGACTATAAGAGCTAGAGCTACCAAATTTTCAGTGTAGACTTGTATTGTCTGCAGGCAGATCAAGTTTGTTTCAAATTTTTGCCACGCCCCCTCCCGCCCCCGCAATATGAAAAAAACCTCATATCTCCCACAATTTTGAAAATAGATTGTTCGGACCTTCTAGACATATATTTTAATCATCATTACCTATCGATCCGCCATACATCATTTTCCGATCAGACGAACGATAGAAGAGTTGCCGCCCCCGCAATTTGAAAAAAACCTCATATCTCCCACAATGTTGAAAATAGACTGTTCAAACCTTCTACACATATATTTTAATCATCATTACCTATCGATCCTCCATACATCATTTCTCGATCAGATGAACGATAGTAGAGTTGCCGCCCCCGCAATATGAAAAATTTCACATATCTCCCACAACTTTGAAAATAGATTGTTCGAACTTTCTAGACATATATTTTAATCATCCTTTCCTATCGAACCTCCATACATCATTTCTTGATCAGATGAACGATAGAAAAGTTCACGCCCCCGCAATTCGAAAAATATCTCATATTTCCCACAATTTTGAAAATAGATTGTTCGAACCTTTTAGACATATATTTAAATCATCATTACCTATTAATCCGCCATACATCATTTTCTTATCAGATGAACGATAGAAAAGTTCACGCCCCCGCAATTTGAAAAATACCTCATATCTCCCACAATTAGGGCATATTATTATTCTTAAATAAACCTTGCCCTGAGTAACGGGTATATCGAAGTCGAGCAGGGCCGACTTCAACTTACGCTCTCGTTTTTTTGTAAGTCTCGTTCTGTGTACCATGCCAGTTTGTTGAGTGTTTTCCGTATTTGTTCCAAGTCTATTACATGGATTATTTTTGTCGTCCCAGTGCGTATTTTTCCCAGTCCGTTGAATACAGTAAGAGTTTGTGTGTCGGTATAGTTCGAGATTTCTACAGAGGCGAGCGCAATTGTCAGGTTTAGAATCCATCTGTAAAAATTTTGATGTTTAAACATTTATATACCTGTTACTCGTAGAGTAAAAAGGGTATACTAAGTTCGTGCAAATGTATGTAACAGGCAGAAGGAAGCATCTCCGACCCCATAAAGTATATATTTTCTTGATCAGCATCAACAGCCGAGTTGATATAGACATGTCCGTCTGTCCGTCTGTATGAACACCTAGATCTCAGAGACTATAAGAGCTAGAGCTACCATTTTTTCGGTGTAGATTTGTTTTGTCTGCACGCAGATCAAGTTTGTTTCAAATTTTTGCCACGCCCCCTCCCGCCCCTGCAATATGAAAAAACCTCATATCTTCCACAATTTTGAAAATAGATTGTTCGGACCTTCTAGACAAATATTATGATCATCATTACCTATCGATCCGCCATACATCATTTTCTAATCAGATGAACGATAGCAGAGTTGCCACCCCCGCAATTTTAAAACGAGAGCGTAAGTTGAAGTCGGCCCTGCTCGACTTCGATATACCCGTTACTCAGGGTAAGGTTGTCCAAATTGTGGGAGATATGAGGTTTTTTTTCAAATTGCGTGGGCGGCAAATCTTCTATCGTTCATCTGATCGAAAAATGATGTATGGCGGATCGATAGGTAATGATGATTAAAATATATGTCTAGAAGGTTTGAACAATCTATTTTCAAAATTGTGGGAGATATGGGGTTTTTTCATATTGCGGGGGCGGGAGGGGGCGTGGGAAAAATTTGAAACAAACTTGATCTGCGTGCTGAAGATACAAGTCTACACTGAAAAAATGGTAGCTCTAGCTCTTATAGTTCCTGAGATCTAGGTGTTCTTACAGACGGACGGACAGACAGACAGACGGACAGACAGACAGACGGACATGTCTATATCGACTCGGCTATTGATGCTGATCAAGAATATATATACTTTATGGGGTCGGAGATGCTTCCTTCTGCCTGTTACATACATTTGCACGAACTTAGTATACACTTTTTACTCTACGAGTAACGGGTATAAATACCTCATATCTCCCACAATTTTGAAGATAGATAGTCCGAACCTTCTAGACATATATTTTAATCATCATTACCTATCGATCCGCCATACATCATTTCCCGATCAGATGAGCCTTAGTAGAGTTGCCGCCCCCGCAATTTGGAAAAATTCTCATATCTCCCACAATTTGGGCATGTTGTAATCTAATAAAATATTTTTAAATAAACCCTGAGTAAAGGGTATATAGAAGTCGAGCAGTGCCGACTTCAACTTACGCTCTCGTTAATGTTTCTTTTATGAACAACCTTGCCAGAAATGGTGTTGATGGTTGTACCGTTATCCATTTTTACTATCTCCTTTCTAAATCTAAAAGACAGTTTTGGTCCTAGTCGTGTGTTAATTTTCACGAATATTTCTTGTCCTGGTACGTATGTCAGTATGTCTTTCCTATTTTTGTTGTGATTTTGCAAGTCGTTGGTCTGTTTCTGTTTTAACTTATCAATGTTGTCTTGTCTAGACTTTTCGTATTGGTCTGGAGCGATAGTCGATACCCTGCCAAAGAAAACATCAAAGGGTCGTTTCTGTGTCACGGAATGTATTGTCGAGTTGTATTCGTAAATACTTCTGTCCAATAATTCAAGGAAGTTTCGGTGTATGTTATCTCTTTTTAGGATTCTCATGATGTCAGAAAGTGTGGAGTGAAATCTTTCGATTTGTCCATTGACTGAGCTTTTATATGGCGGTGCCTTATAGATCTGTATGCCTAGTTGGTCTTTCATCATGAAGGTAATTGATGCTGAATTTAGTGATTTTTCGTTGTCCATTATAACAAATTTGGGGACTCCGAAGTAGAATAAAAGCTCGTGAAGGGGATTTCGAATATCTTCTATTGATTTTGATTTTATTATTCTGGCCTGGGCAAGTTTGGAAAACTTGTCTATGGCAGTTAGAACAAAAGTTTTTTCTGTAGAGTAAATGTCGATATGGACGATATGCCCTGGATGCTGAGGAATTGGGGTTTCTTTGAGTTTGGGGTTGGTGGGATGTCTGTCGTATTTTTCTTCTTTACAGGTTTGACACTGCTTAACTAATTTGTTTATTTTGTCTTTCATTTTTGGGAAATAATATTTTTCGGACAATTGTTTTTTTTTCTCGAGAGCATTTCGATGTGCTCTATTGTGAACCTTTAGAATTTCTTCCACTTGCAGATTTTCATCTGATAAATCTTCTACCTTACTTTGGGTGAATCGGACCTTAATATTTATACCCGTTACTCGTAGAGTAAAAAGGGTATACTAAGTTCGTGCAATTGTATGTAACAGGCAGAAGGAAGCATCTCCGACCCCATAAAGTATATATATTCTTGATCAGCATCAATAGCCGAGTCGATATAGACATGTCCGTCTGTCTGTCTGTCCGTCTGTCCGTCTGTCTGTCTGTCCGTCCGTCTGTAAGAACACCTAGATCTCAGGAACTATAAGAGCTAGAGCTACCATTTTTTCAGTGTAGACTTGTATCTTCAGCACGCAGATCAAGTTTGTTTCAAATTTTTGCCACGCCCCCTCCCGCCCCCGCAATTTGAAAAAACCTCATATCTCCCACAATTTTGAAAAGAGATTGTTCGGACCTTCTAGACATATATTTTAATCATCATTACCTATCGATCCGCCATACATCATTTTTCGATCAGATGAACGATAGAAAAGTTCCCGCCCCCGCAATTTGAAAAATACCTCATATCTCCCACAATTTTGAAAATAGATTGTTCGAACTTTCTAGACTTATATTTTAATCATCATTACTTATCGATTCGCCATACATCCTTTCCCGATCAGATGAGCTATAGTAGAGTTGCCTCCCCCGCAATTTTGAAAAAAACTCATCTCTCCCACTCTCTAATAAAATATTCCTAAATAAACCTTACCCTGAGTAACGGGTATATCGAAGTCGAGCAGGGCCGACTTCAACTTACGCTCTCGTTTTAAAATGCGTTGGGTATAGTAATTGTATTTGACCCATTACGTCTTCTGTGGTTTTAATTCCGTTTATTAGACCTGGATCTAAATAGTTCCTCAGTATTGTCAGTAGGTCGTCTGGTTTATAGTCTGTTCGATAAACGTCGTGTCTGTGAAACTTTCGAAATGGTAAGGAAAATTTGTATTCACTTGACTCTGCTTTGTGAAGGAATATCTGATTCCTAAATACGTTGATGGGGACTTCTATACTGGGAATTAGTCCGTGACTCGAACTTTCATCGCTGTGTTGTGTAGAAGCTACTGAGTTTAACTCGTTTGAGGATGTTGTTTGGTAGTGTGCGGGGATTCTTGACAGGGCATCTGCCACAATATTGGCTTTGCCAGGTTTGTAGAGTATTTGATAATCGTACTCTTCGAGATGTGTTTTCCACCTCTTTATTCTAGCATTTCCATTCCAACTACTGAGAGAATGTGTTAAAGGTTGATGATCGGTGAAGATTTTAACTTTTGTTTTGCCATACAAATAATTTTTAAGGGATTTTAATGCCCAAATAATTGCAAGCATTTCTTTTTCATTCGTAGCGTAATTCTCTTCCGCTTTTGAAAGCGTTCTAGAGAGGAATGTTATCGGGTGATCGTTTTGCGACAAAACTGCACCAATGGCGAAATTGGAAGCACTTATCTTGCCCATTTCATGATTTCAACTTGAACTTGACTCACTAAAACTACAATATGATTTGACTTTTTTTCTTAGTTCGTCTGCACTAAGTGTATTTTATATTAGGAATGATTAGAATGAATGGCGCAAGGCAAAGGTAAAAATAAATTGTGACATCTCATTTAACTCATACAATACCACTTCTTTAGCAACCAGTCGAATTACATTGCAGTACAACTAGTTAAAGGAGTATTATTGTTGTCCAACTCACTCAAGTCGACCTTTTTTGCAACCAGATAAGTATTAGTCGGACTACAACTAGACGTAATACAGTTTTTATACCCGTTACTCGTAGAGTAAAAAGGGTATACTAAGTTCGTGCAAATGTATGTAACAGGCAGAAGGAAGCATCTCCGACCCCATAAAGTATATATATCGATATAGACATGTCCGTCTGTCCGTCCGTCTGTCCGTCCGTCTGTCCGTATGAACACCTAGATCTCAGAGACTATAAGAGCTAGAGCTACCAAATTTTCAGTGTAGACTTGTATTGTCTGCAGGCAGATCAAGTTTGTTTCAAGTTTTTGCCACGCCCCCTCCCGCCCCCGCAATATGAAAAAAACCTCATATCTCCCACAATTTTGAAAATAGATTGTTCGGACCTTCTAGACATATATTTTAATCATCATTACCTATCGATCCGCCATACATCATTTTCCGATCAGACGAACGATAGAAGAGTTGCCGCCCCCGCAATTTGAAAAAAACCTCATATCTCCCACAATGTTGAAAATAGACTGTTCAAACCTTCTATACATATATTTTAATCATCATTACCTATCGATCCTCCATACATCATTTCTCGATCAGATGAACGATAGTAGAGTTGCCGCCCCCGCAATATGAAAAATTTCACATATCTCCCACAACTTTGAAAATAGATTGTTTGAACTTTCTAGACATATATTTTAATCATCCTTTCCTATCGAACCTCCATACATCATTTCTTGATCAGCTGAACGATAGAAAAGTTCACGCCCCCGCAATTCGAAAAATATCTCATATTTCCCACAATTTTGAAAATAGATTGTTCGAACCTTCTAGACATATATTTAAATCATCATTACCTATTAATCCGCCATACATCATTTTCTTATCAGTTGAACGATAGAAAAGTTCACGCCCCCGCAATTTGAAAAATACCTCATATCTCCCACAATTTGGGCATGTTGTGATCTAATAAAATATTCTTAAATAAACCTTGCCCTGAGTAACGGGTATATCGAAGTCGAGCAGGGCCGACTTCAACTTAAGCTCTCGTTTTTACTGACTAGTTGACAATTTCTCTGCATGGTAATTAATGATTTTTTTGCCGACAAATCTTAATGGGATTCAATTTGATGGAACGTGTGTTGCACACGTCTTGTGTGGTAATAAGATCGGGAGTCGGGAGTGTGGATGATTACTAAGTGACCTTTGGTAAATGTGTGTTTGTGGGTCAGGAGTCAGGAGTGGGGGTAATTACTCAGGGTTCAATTTGTTTCCCGACAAATCTCTGGCACACGCAATGCTGAGGTTCGGTGGTGTGTATCATGTTCACTCTGATCTATGATTGGTTTAAGTGGCGGATGACATCTAACCATTTGTTTTAGCATAAACAGGTTATATTTATTTGAATGATATTTTTTATTTATTCTAAACTACCTTGTTAAAATTTGGAAGACATCCAGCTGTGCTGCTTTGTTTAAATTTTAATAAATGCTCCCATGTTCTTCTCCCAAACATCAATATTTCCTCAAGGTTCTAGGACCACCAAACAGATTTTTTGATTTATATTATTGTTTATTTTTCACTCAAATTTCAACTGCTTTGGTAAAGATTGTTGTGGAGCTATCGAAATTTTGATAAAGTGGTGCGGCAGAGGCTCCTGGAACCTGTTGAGGGATCTATTGTTAAAATTGACTTCTTTGACTTTCTTTCTTTCTTTCTTTGGCATTGATTGCTATACAATAAGGGTGATGTTTGTTGCCACCGCTTAGGAACATGTTGACAAATTTATGGCACTCGCATGATTGATGTCGCCACCCAGTTGAGATGGAGGGTCCTGAGGGTCCAGAGGGTCCTGGAACCTGTGTGAAGGATCTTTTGTTAAGGTTGACGTTTTGTGGCGCCTGTAAAATGTGTGTGTGTTGGAATGTGCACGTGTGCACGCAACTTTCCTTTCCCTCCTACTCCTCCTCCGCCACCCACACATTAAAATGGCTGAGGACTTGCCTATGGTAGCACGTGTTGTGGCTAGTGGTAATGACCCCAGGCAGATGATCGGCTGTAACCTACTGAATTGTTTGGTTGGATGGGCGTGGGAATGTGCTAGGGTGATTTTGTTTACAGAGCCTGGATATTAAGGGCAGGGGACACTTTTAATTGACTTTAATTCAGACGTTGTGACGCTCTCTATCTCTCTTTTTCTCTCTCTCTCTCTCTCTCTTAATGGATAATGGAAAATATTTAGACAAAGTGAAGTAAACTGTGCAAAACAGGGGCAATGTGAAAAAATCTGTGCAAAACAAAAAATGCAATAACCTTAACGATCTTGAAACGACAACACACACACACACACACACACACACACCCAAAATGACAAGATTTTGTGATGCTTGTGGAGTGCACCTGAATACTGGTTCTACGTGGGCTCATCACGTAAGAACCGAACAGCATAAGCAAAACGCTGTTCAACCTCATGAAGATCAGCAAACGGAAACAAAGTCTTTCATTCAACAGACTTGGATGAGCTTTTCAATGAGCATAAGGCTCTTCTCATTATGCGAATGAGTGATTTCCAGGAGCGGGACAGTGGATGGTCACTTGTCCAAATAAACCGACTGGAAATGAATATTAATAAATACACCCCTATTAGAGCATCCCAACTCCCAACCAAATTGGTAAAGAAGAAGCACTGATAAATGTGCAAAATGATTATGAATATTGCTTCAAATGGGCAATTTTATCGACCTTGATGCCACCTACGAGAAACCCACAAAGATGTTCGGCTTATCACGTAGACATCAGCGCCCCCATTTATAGATTTAATCAAAGGGGTTAACATTAAGCTTTCGCGGCTTGAGTTTCCCGCTGAAGATAAAAGATGTTAAAAATTTCCAAGCTAAGAATCCTTCGGTCAGCTTGAGCATATTCGGCTACTGCGAAGAAAATGGGGTGGTGGTTGGACCCCTTTACAAGTCACCCGAAGTAGCACATTAATTTGCTGCTGTTGGAGAAGGGCGCCCTCGCTCACTACACCCTGATAGCAGTTTTCATCAGCAGACTGAAATGTGTTTTTTCTATTCAATTAATATTTTTGTAGCCTATTCCTTATCCAATATCCAATTGCAGTGCAACAGACTGAAATGTTTTATTTTCTATTCAACTAATATTTTAGTTTAGCCTATTTCTTTTCCAATATCCAATCCCATTGAGGATCGCGGTCGCTCGGATTCTGGGCCACTTTTTAAAGGATCTTGTTAAGGTAGATATTTGATGTTGCCTATGTTTACACATGTTGAGCAGATGCTGGCAGATGATTGGCTGAGGGTCAGTGTCTAGGTCTGAGAAACTGAGAGCACCTCCCTTTTTCACGATATGATACCCATTTATTTGTTCAGGACTTGGCTGCTTTTGCTTGAGTCATTAATGTAATACCTCTTTATAAAGAAATTTACATTTCGGTATCCAAAATGATTAAAGTTGATAGACTGCATCAGCAATTAAAGCTAAGATTCTTTTCGTTTCATGTCTTCAACCTTAGACACACTAGTGTCTAATCTAAGTGATCATTTGAAAACAGTCAGGGAATTCTTTCCATACAATGACGAATTTTCACTGATGCGACGGAAGGGTGTACTCCCATATGAATACATTGACATGTACAGGTTTATTCAGTGTGAAATTCGTGGTGGTTTGGTGCAATGTACAAATCGGCAAAGCAAAGCCAATAATAAATATATGTCCGAATTTGATGCTGATAAGGCGAGTCAGTATCTAATTTATTTGTTGCTAACAATCTTTATGGTTTTGCAATGTCCCAATCTCTGCCATATGGGAGTTTTCTATGGCTCACACAGAAAGAGATTGGCCGTGTTCAGCAGAAGAACTTGCTCCTTGATCAATCATAAAATTTAAATGATCTTTCTGCTGACCGCGACTGATCCGGTATCATGATAGCTAATTTGAGGTATCATGGGCGTTTCGTATTATGATTTTTTTTTTTAAAGGCGTTTACCACATATGTAGCAGTTCGTTTAGCAGAAACTTTTCGATCTATCGTTTTTTCTGATACATACTCAGCGCTCCATCTTTCTGCTGAACACGGCCGATGACATTTTAAACACACCCACAGATTCTGAAAATGGTTACAATTTCAAAGTGGATTTGAAATATCCATACAACATTCACGACGAGCTCAATGATCTACCCTTTTGTCCATCCAACAAAAAACCCACAGCATTTGCCAAAAACAAAAAACTTATTGCCGATCTCAGTGATAAAGTTAATTACCCAATTCATTATTTGAATTTGCAGCAGTGCTTGAAGAATGGGTTAGAGCTTGACAAAGTTCATAGAGCTTTAAGGTTTGCTCAGAAAACATGACTCAAAGCTTACATAAACGTAAACACTGTGCATAAAACAAATGCTAAAAAATACATTTGAAAAGGACTTTTTCAAATTGCTGAATAATAGCATTTTCGGCACAGCGCTGGAAAATATTGGAAAGCGAATTGATTTGAAGCTCACAAGTGATTGGGAACCTCCAGCACAAAATACAGCAGGGTAAAAAAGATTGTGCGGGGAGGGGACTAGTTGCAATAGAAAATTTTCATAGCTCAGTAAAGTTCTTTGAAAATCGATTCAATTTTCAAATAAAGCGATTGAATATTTGCTATTTCAGGATAATTTGTGCCTTAATTACATGGATACAGACTCTTTTATATACACCGTTAAAATGGGTGATTTATACTCCGATATCCGCGAAGATATTGGGCAAATATTTGTCACTTCTGATTATTCGGAACCGGCTGCATCATTGTTCAACTTCAAGCGGACAAATAAAAAGAGGTTGGGTTTTTTCATTGATAAATCCAATGTTGAAATTATGACTGAATTTGTGGGACTTCGGGCAAAAATGTATGCTTTCAGTCTTGATGGTGGAGGTGGGGCGAACCGAACCATTAAAAAGTCCAAGGGTGTAAAAAAAGTGCGCCATTGATAGATTGAAACTGCAAAACTATTGTGATTGTTTATTAAAACAGCAGATATTAAAGGATAGTATGATGATGTTTAGATCAAAACGTCATCAAATCTTCACCCACAGAATAAACAGCAATGCTGATAAGCGCATGGTAAGAACAGATCGAATTCGGACATATGCCTGGTGTCATTACAGGTTGAAGGAGGATGAATTGAAATTCATTTAAATGTGGGCGAGACATTGAGGCATTATAATGCAAAATCTTCCGGTCACATCAGCAGAACGATCAACTCAACTCTCTTAGGAAAAAGGTTGAAGAGAACGACACCGAAATACTGCGAGCTGAAATTGAATTGACATCATTGCAGTAAGACATTGAAATGCTTTAATGCATGATTTTTTAAATTATTTTTTTATTTTTTGGGAGTGGAATGTGTATAGCAGCAGCTAGCAAAAGGAAACAAATCAATCAATCAATCAATCAAATATTGATATCGTAAATTTTGCAAGCAAAAATAGTTTTGGGAAGAGGTGGTGAAATATTTGGGGTGTGCTGAAGATATAAGATACAACAATGATCGTTTTCAAAACTTTAATACCATCAACTGTGGGCACTTGTGTTTAGAGTTTTTAATGTCATTTTCAGTACTAAAAGTGTAGTATTGAAGTTACAGACGCGTTTAGTATCCTCAAGAGTGCCGGCTGAATCAGTTGCATTAACTGCAACTGCAAACAACAACAACTGCAAACAACAACAGCTACAGCAACAGCTACAATATGGGAGGCAATAAAGAGTACTGCCTCATGGGAGGCAATAAAGAGTACTGCCTCATCGTGACACTGGATGTGAAGAACGCGTTTAACACGGCGGATTGGGTGAGCATTCTAAACGCACTAGCGGCGTTTGGCATCCCGGCATACCTGTACGCCATGATACGCAGCTACTTCTCAGATCGGCAGCTGCTATATGAGACTGATGATGGCATTAAAACACATGATGTCTCAGCAGGAGTTCCCCAGGGTTCAGTCCTAGGGCCTCTCTTGTGGAATATCATGTACTAGCATATAACCCGGCGCGCTTCGCTTCGCCACCATCAGTTTAGCCGCCAAAATGATGAAAAAAACGTTTGGCAATGACTCCACCCCCGCCCCCATTTTCCGACCATCAGAAATCAGAAAATTATTTTCCACCTAGTTGGCCCGTTAAGCGTACAAACGCTGAAACCAACCCCGGCACCCATTATCCGACCTTGAGGGTGGGTATGTGCAAAGCTAAAAACTTTATCCTATTTAATTGGCCCAGATCGGCTCACAAATAGCCATTGTCACTGAACCAAAATACGCCCACCATTATTTTTGCATGTGGGCGGAAATTCTACCACCGAGAAATCAAATTGGTAATTATTTTCTATAATGTGTTCACAAACCGATTTTGAAGCCAATCGGATTAAAAATAGGTTTTACCATATAATATTTTTCCGGGAATTTCCCGACTTTTCGTTTGGATTTTCCACCATTGGAAATTTAATGTCTAATTATTTTGCATACTATTCTTACAAACCGAGTTTGAAGTCAATCGGAGTGTTTTCCATTTAAAATTTTCCAGACATTTTCCTTGTAGGTGGATTTTCCACAATCGAAAAATCTCATGTCAACTTATTTTGTATACTATCGCTGCAAACCGAGTTTGAAGTCAATCGGATCAAAAATAGTTTTTCATATAGAATTTTCCGGGTATTTTCTTTGTGGGCGGATTTTCCAACATTTGAAAATCTCATGTCCACTTATTTTGCATACTATCCTAACAAACCGAGTTTAAAGTCAATCGGATGAAAAATAGTGTTTTCCATATAGAATTTTCCAGGCATTTTCCCATTCTTGGGGCGAATTTTCCAACATCGTAAAATCTCATGTCAACTTATTTTGTATACTATCGCTGCAAACCGAGTTTGAAGTCAATCGGATCAAAAATAGTTTTTCATATAGAATTTTCCGGGTATTTTCTTTGTTGGCGGATTTTCCAACATTTGAAAATCTCATGTCCAATTACTTAGCATACTATCCTTACAAACCGAGTTTGAAGCCAATCGGATGAAAAATTGTTTTTTCCTTTGGAATTTTCCGGGAATTTCCCGACTTTTCGGGCGGATTTTCCATCATCGGAAAATCTCAAGTCTAATTATTCTGCTTAACATCCTCACAAACCGAGTTTGAAGTCAGTCGGATGAAAAATAGTTTCTTTCATGAAGAATTTTCCGGCCATTTTCCTTGTGAGCGGATTTTCCAAAATCTGGCAAACAGGTGTCCAATTATTTCGCTTACTTTACTTACAAACCAAATTTCAAGTCAATCGGATGAAAAACAAAATTTTCCCTATAGTAGCTTTTCCGGGAGTTTTCCACCCCTTAGGGGTGGAATTTTCCAAAACCCCGCCTTAGTGCTCACTTTCAACTTATAAGGAAACTTCTGTGAAAATTTCAGCTTTCTATCTCTTACCGTTCAGGCTCTACGTTGATTGCCAATCAGTCAGTCAGTCAGTCAGTCAGTCAGGACAAACTCTTTTATATATATAGAGACTAGCATATAACCCGGCGCGCTTCGCTTCGCCACCATCAGTAAAGCCGCTAAAATGATGAAAAAAAAAACGTTTGGCAATGATCCCACCCCCCGCCCCCCATTTTCCGACCTTCAGAAATGAGAAAATTATTTTCCGCCTATTTGGTCCATTGAGCTTACAAACCCTGCAACCACTCCCGCAACCCATTATCCGACCTTGAGGGTGGGTTTGGGCAAAGCTAAAAACTTTATCCTATTGAATTGGCCCATAGAGCTTTCAAGCCAAATTTATTTTAAATCGGCTACAATATAATTTCAGCCAAATACCCACCCCCGTACCTATAATACGACCTTTGCAGTAAATTTCCCAAAATAAAAAACACGTGTTTCCATTTATTTTGGCCGTAGAGCTTACAAATCGAATTTTATTCAGATCGGCTCACAAATAGCCATTGTCACTGAGCCAAAATACGCCCACCATTATTCCAGCCAGTGGGCGAAAATTTCACCACCGAGAAATCAAATGTCTAATTATTTTCTATAATGTGTTCACAAACCGATTTTAAAGTCAATCGGATTAGGTTTTACCATATGGAATTTTCCGGGAATTTCCCGACTTTTCGTGCGGATTTTCCACCACTGGAAAATCTCATGTCTAATTATTCTGCTTACCATCCTCACAAACCGAGTTTGATGTCAATTGGATGATAAATAGTTTTTTCATGAAGAATTTTCCGGCCATTTTCCTTGTGGGCGGATTTTCCGAAATCTGGGAAACAGGTGTCTAATTATTTCGCTTACTTTACTTACAAACCAAATTTCAAATCAATCAGATGAAAAACCAAATTTTCCCCATAGTAGCTTTTCCGGGACTTTTCCACCCCTTAGGAATGGAATTTTCCAAAACCCCGCCTTAGTGCTCACTTTCAACTCATAAGGAAATTTTTTTTTTCAGCTTCCTATCTCTTACCGTTCAGGCTCTACGTTGATTGCCAATCAGTCAGTCAGTCAGTCAGTGAGGACAAACTCTTTTATATGTAGAGAGATTAAAACTACAGCTCAAGTGTTGTAATTAATCGGCAGAAATATGCTGTTTTAAACACACATTATCAGAAAGCTAAAGAAAATATATGTCTATTTGTATAACATTTTAAATAAATTGGCTATAAGAATAATTACGAACCGAGTTTAAGGTCGATCGAAAGAAAAATAGTTTTCTTCATTTTCATTTTTCCGGTTATTTTCCTTGTCATATGATCAAAACATAAAAAAAATCTGAAGACTCATTATTTTGCGTATCATCCTTATAAACCGAGTTTGAAGTCAATAGGATGCAAAATTGTTTTTCAATAGAGAATATTCCAGGCATCTTCCTTGTGGATAGATTTTCCGACACCGGAAAATAACATGTCTTATTATTTGGCATACTATCCATACAAACCGAGTTTGAAGTCAATCGGATGAAAAATAGTGTTTTCCATATAGAATTTTCCGGCTATTTTCCTTGTGAGTGGATTTTCCACAATTGAAAAATCTCATGACCAATTATTTAGCATAGTATCTTTACAAACCGAGTTTGAAGCCAATTGGATGAAAAATAGTTATTTCCATATAGAATTTTCCGGGAATTTCCCGACTTTTCGTGAAATCAGAAGATCAGAAAATCTTATGTCTAATTATTTTGCATACTATCCTTGCAAACCGAGTTTGAAGTCAATCGGATCAAAAATAGTTTTTCATATAGAATTTTCCGGGTATTTTCTTTGTGGGCGGATTTTCCATTATTTGAAAATTTCATGTCCAATTACTTAGCATACTATCCTTACAAACCGAGTTTGAAGCCAATCGGATGAAAAATAGTTTTTTCCATATGGAATTTTCCGGGAATTTCCCGACTTTTCGGACGAATTTTCCATCATCGGAAAATCTCAAGTCTAATTATTCTGCTTATTATCCTCACAAACCGAGTTTGAAGTCAGTCGGATGAAAAATAGTTTCTTTCATGAAGAATTTTCCGGCCATTTTCCTTGTGGGCGGATTTTCCGAAATCTGGGAAACAGGTGTCCAATTATTTCGCTTACTTTACTTACAAACCAAATTTCAAGTCAATCGGATGAAAACCAAAATTTTCCCCATAGTAGCTTTTCCGGGAGTTTTCCACCCCTTAGGGCTGGAATTTTCCAAAACCCCGCCTTAGTGCTCACTTTCGACTCATAAGGAAACTTCTGTGCAAATTTCAGCTTTCTATCTCTTACCGTTCAGGCTCTACGTTGATTGCCAATCAGTCAGTCAGTCAGTCAGGACAAACTCTTTTATATGTAGAGAAGATGATGGCATCCTTAGATTGCCATTCCCAGCCGGTACTCACATCGTTGGCTTCGCGGATGACGTGGCTCTAGTCGTGGTGGCGAAAGAACTGCAGTTGGCCGAGTCGGCATGCGGTGCGGGCATAGCTATGGTTAACCGATGGCTATCGTCGGCGGGGCTGGAACTGGCAGCGCACAAGACCGTGGCAGTGCTTGTTAGCAGCCGTAAACGCGTAGAAACGGCCACAATCCAGGTTGGCAGTTCAGAAGTCATATCAAAACGAGCTATTCGATACCTTGGAGTCCTAATTGACACCAGACTTTGTTTTCGAGAGCACTTGGAGTATATCGAAAAAAAATCTGCTGATGCGTGTAGAGCATTATCTCGCATAATGCCTAATACCCGCGGTCCAAAGCACGAGCGCAGGCGGCTCCTTATGGGGGTCTGCAAGTCAATTATGCTGTACGCTGCCCCGGTTTGGGCTCGCGCATTCACAGTTCCGAGTTACTGTCGTGGAGTTGAGGCGGTTTACCGTCTTAGCGCAATACGAGTATGTAGTGCGTTCAGGACCATATCGAACGATGCAGCACTCGTCATAGCAGGAATGGTGCCGCTTGGCTATCTGGCAACAGAGTCTGAAGCCATCTACCGTGCATCGCGTGGGCGGTCTCCAAGGATAGCACGCCCCGAAGAAAGAGCGACAGCGAGGGAGGACAGCCTTAGGCGGTGGCAGAGCGCGTGGGACGCATCCCCAAAAGGCCGCTGGACGCACAGTCTAGTGCCTAAAATCAAGCCTTGGCTTGAGAGACCCCATGGAGAGGTAAATTTTTATCTCACGCAACTATTGAGCGGTCACGGTTGCTTTAGAAGCTATCTCTACCGCTTCGGGCACGAACCCAGTGCGGAGTGTACCTGGTGTAGTAGAGGCATCATAGAGGACGCACATCATGTCCTTTTCGAATGTGGCCGCTTTGAAGAGCAAAGACTCGAATTTAAGAACATCGCAGGCGAGGATGTTACAGCCAACAACTTCTGCGAACTGATGGTAGGAAGTCAACGGTTCTGGGAAGCAATCAGTACCTTTGCAGCCGGCGCATTGACCGAACTACGAAGACTTGAGCGCATGAGAAGAACCTGAGGCGTTATAATGCGGTTGAAGTCTCTGCGAAGCATTGCCTTGCGGTCGTCCCGCAGAGGCATGCAACTAAATATAACTATCAAGGGTTCTACCTAATTTAACTTAGCCGATATATAAGAAAATAAACATTGAATACAAAAAAAAAAAAACAGCAACAGCTACAACAACTGCAAACAACAACAGCAACAGCTACAACAACTGTAAACAACAACAATAGCTAGAGCAACAGCTACAACAACTGCAAACAACAACAACAACAACTGCAAAACAACAACAACTGCAAACAACAACAGCTACAGCAACAGCAACAACAACTGCAAACAACATGATGGTTAAACAAACTAATGTTTTTTTTGGAGCAGTTTGAAGGCATGATATTCGATGAGCACGTAGTAGAAATTAAATATTTAAAAAATGGAAATGGAGGAATTTGAAGGGTTGGAGCAAAAAACTACACGGTTCGGACGCCACTACAAGACCTGCCCATGGAGCGATGAGAAAGCCCTCGAAGGGCCGGATACATGTTCGTGTCACTCGCTACCTCGATTAAAGGAGCAAGTTCTGAAGATCATGTGCCGCTACTACAAACTAAGAAGCAGATTGTATAGTCCAGCAAAAATGACTACAATAAATTAATAGATTGGATGAGGGTGGGCATGTTTAGCTCACCCAGAAACACAGAACCTGTTTTTATTTTTTAGTAGTAGCTGCTACTCATTTTTAAGCAATTTAGGCAGTTATCTTTCTTCTCTACATATAAAAGAGTTTGTCCTGACTGACTGACTGACTGACTGATTGGCAATCAACGTAGAGCCTGAACGGTAAGAGATAGAAAGCTGAAATTTTCACAGAAGTTTCCTTATGAGTTGAAAGTGAGCACTAAGGCGGGGTTTTGGAAAATTCCAGCCCTAAGGGGTGGAAAACTCCCGGAAAAGCTACTATGGGGAAAATTTTGGTTTTCATCCGATTGACTTGAAATTTGGTTTGTAAGTAAAGTAAGCGAAATAATTGGACACCTGTTTCCCAGATTTCGGAAAATCCGCCCACAAGGAAAATGGCCGGAAAATTCTTCATGAAAGAAACTATTTTTCATCCGACTGACTTCAAACTCGGTTTGTGAGGATAATAAGCAGAATAATTAGACTTGAGATTTTCCGATGATGGAAAATCCGTCCGAAAAGTCGGGAAATTCCCGGAAAATTCCATATGGAAAAAACTATTTTTCATCCGATTGGCTTCAAACTCGGTTTGTAAGGATAGTATGCTAAGTAATTGGACATGAAATTTTCAAATAATGGAAAATCCGCCCACAAAGAAAATACCCGGAAAATTCTATATGAAAAACTATTTTTGATCCGATTGACTTCAAACTCGGTTTGCAAGGATAGTATGCAAAATAATTAGACATAAGATTTTCTGATCTTCTGATTTCACGAAAAGTCGGGAAATTCCCGGAAAATTCTATATGGAAATAACTATTTTTCATCCAATTGGCTTCAAACTCGGTTTGTAAAGATACTATGCTAAATAATTGGTCATGAGATTTTTCAATTGTGGAAAATCCACTCACAAGGAAAATAGCCGGAAAATTCTATATGGAAAACACTATTTTTCATCCATTTGACTTCAAACTTGGTTTGTATGGATAGTATGCCAAATAATAAGACATGTTATTTTCCGATGTCGGAAAATCTATCCACAAGGAAGATGCCTGGAATATTCTCTATTGAAAAACAATTTTGCATCCTATTGACTTCAAACTCGGTTTATAAGGATGATACGCAAAATAATGAGTCATCAGATTTTTTTTATGTTTTGATCATATGACAAGGAAAATAACCGGAAAAATGAAAATGAAGAAAACTATTTTTCTTTCGATCGACCTTAAACTCGGTTCGTAATTATTCTTATAGCCAATTTATTTAAAATGTTATACAAATAGACATATTTTTTCTTTAGCTTTCTGATAATGTGTGTTTAAAACAGCATATTTCTGCCGATTAATTACAACACTTGAGCTGTAGCTTTAATCTCTCTACATATAAAAGAGTTTGTCCTCACTGACTGACTGACTGACTGATTGGCAATCAACGTAGAGCCTGAACGGTAAGAGATAGGAAGCAAAAAAAAAAATTTCCTTATGAGTTGAAAGTGAGCACTAAGGCGGGGTTTTGGAAAATTCCACCCCTAAGGGGTGGAAAACTCCCGGAAAAGCTACTATGGAGAAAATTTTGTTTTTCATCCGATTGACTTGAAATTTGGTTTGTAAGTAAAGTACGCGAAATAATTGGACACCTGTTTCCCAGATTTCGGAAAATCCGCCCACAAGGAAAATGGCCGGAAAATTCTTCATGGAAAAAACTATTTTTCATCCGATTGACTACAAACTCGGTTTGTGAGGATAGTAAGCAGAATAATTAGACTTGAGTTTTACGATGATGGAAAATCTGCCCGAAAAGTCGGGAAATTCCCGGAAAATTCCATACGGAAAAAAATATTTTTCATCCGTTTGGCTTCAAACTCGGTTTGTAAGGGTAGTATGCTAAGTAATTGGACATGAGATTTTCAAATGTTGGAAAATCCGCCCACAAAGAAAATACCCGGAAAATTCTATATGAAAAACTATTTTTGATCCGATTGACTTCAAACTCGGTTTGTAAGGATAGTATGCAAAATAATTAGACATAAGATTTTCCGATGTTGGAAAATGCGTCCGAAAAGTCGGGAAATTCCCGGAAAATTCCATATGGAAAAAACTGTTTTTCATCCGAATGGCTTCAAATTCGGTTTGTAAGGATAGTATGCAAAATAATTAGACTTGAGATTTTCCAATGTTGGAAAATCCGCACGAAAAGTCGGAAAATTCTATATGGTAAAACCTATTTTTAATTCGATTGACTTTAAAATCGGTTTGTGAACACATTATAGAAAATAATTAGACATTTGATTTCTCGGTGGTGAAATTTTCGCCCACTGGCTGGAATAATGGTGGGCGTATTTTGGCTCAGTGACAATGGCTATTTGTGTGCCGATCTGAATAAAATTCGTTTTGTAAGATCTAGGGTCAGAATAAATGGAAACACGTGTATTTTTATTTCGGGAAGTTCACTGCAAAGGTCGGATTATGGGTGCGGGGGTGGGTTTTTAGCCGATATGTATTAAATTTGGTTTGAAAGCTCTATGGGCCAATTAAATAGGATAAAGTTTTTAGCTTTGCGCTTACTCACCCTCAAGGTCGGATAATGGGTGACGGGGGTGGTTTTAGCGTTTGTACGCTTAACGGGCCAAGTAGGTGGAAAATAATTTTCTCATTTCTGATGGTCGGAAAATGGGGGCGGGGTGGTATCATTACCAACGTTTTTTTCATTATTTTGGCGGCTATACTGATGGTGGCGAAGCGAAGCGCGCCGGGTTATATGCTAGTATATATATATAACAGCCTAAATTGCTTAAAAATGAGTAGCAGCTACTACTAAAAAATAAAAAAAGGTTCTGTGTTTCTGGGTGAGCTAAACATGCCCACCCTCATCCAATCTATTAATTTATTGTAGTCATTTTTGCTGGACTATACAATCTGCTTCTTAGTTTGTAGTAGCGGCACATGATCTTCAGAGCTTGCTCCTTTAATCGAGGTAGCGAGTGACACGAACATGTATCCGGCCCTTCGAGGGCTTTTTCATCGCTCCATGGGCAGGTCTTGTAGTGGCGTCCGAACCGTGTAGTTTTTTGCTCCAACCCTTCAAATTCCTCCATTTCCATTTTTTAAATATTTAATTTCTACTACGTGCTCATCGAATATCATGCCTTCAAACTGCTCCAAAAAAAACATTAGTTTGTTTAACCATCATGTTGTTTGCAGTTGTTGTTGCTGTTGCTGTAGCTGTTGTTGTTTGCAGTTGTTGTTGTTTTGCAGTTGTTGTTGTTGTTGTTTGCAGTTGTTGTAGCTGTTGCTGTAGCTGTTGTTGTTGTTTACAGTTGTTGTAGCTGTTGCTGTTGTTGTTGTTTGCAGTTGTTGTAGCTGTTGCTGTAGCTGTTGTTGTTTGCAGTTGTTGTTGTTTGCAGTTGCAGTTAATGCAACTGATTCAGCCGGCACTCTTGAGGATACTAAACGCGTCTGTAACTTCAATACTACACTTTTAGTACTGAAAATGACATTAAAAACTCTAAACATAAGTGCCCACAGTTGATGGTATTAAAGTTTTGAAAACGATCATTGTTGTATCTTATATCTTCAGCACACCCCAAATATTTCACCACCTCTTCCCAAAACTATTTTTGCTTGCAAAATTTACGATATCAATATTTGATTGATTGATTGATTGATTTGTTTCCTTTTGCTAGCTGCTGCTATACACATTCCACTCCCAAAAAAAAAAAAAAATAATTTAAAAAATCATGCATTAAAGCATTTCAATATCTTACTGCAATGATGTCAATTCAATTTCAGCTCGCAGTATTTCGGTGTCGTTCTCTTCAACCTTTTTCCTAAGAGAGTTGAGTTGATCGTTCTGCTGATGTGACCGGAAGATTTTGCATTATAATGCCTCAATGTCTCGCCCACATTTAAATGAATTTCAATTCATCCTCCTTCAACCTGTAATGACACCAGGCATATGTCCGAATTCGATCTGTTCTTACCATGCGCTTATCAGCATTGCTGTTTATTCTGTGGGTGAAGATTTGATGACGTTTTGATCTAAACATCATCATACTATCCTTTAATATCTGCTGTTTTAATAAACAATCACAATAGTTTTGCAGTTTCAATCTATCAATGGCGCACTTTTTTTACACCCTTGGACTTTTTAATGGTTCGGTTCGCCCCACCCCCACCATCAAGACTGAAAGCATACATTTTTGCCCGAAGTCCCACAAATTCAGTCATAATTTCAACATTGGATTTATCAATGAAAAAACCCAACCTCTTTTTATTTGTCCGCTTGAAGTTGAACAATGATGCAGCCGGTTCCGAATAATCAGAAGTGACAAATATTTGCCCAATATCTTCGCGGATATCGGAGTATAAATCACCCATTTTAACGGTGTATATAAAAGAGTCTGTATCCATGTAATTAAGGCACAAATTATCCTGAAATAGCAAATATTCAATCGCTTTATTTGAAAATTGAATCGATTTTCAAAGAACTTTACTGAGCTATGAAAATTTTCTATTGCAACTAGTCCCCTCCCCGCACAATCTTTTTTACCCTGCTGTATTTTGTGCTGGAGGTTCCCAATCACTTGTGAGCTTCAAATCAATTCGCTTTCCAATATTTTCCAGCGCTGTGCCGAAAATGCTATTATTCAGCAATTTGAAAAAGTCCTTTTCAAATGTATTTTTTAGCATTTGTTTTATGCACAGTGTTTACGTTTATGTAAGCTTTGAGTCATGTTTTCTGAGCAAACCGTAAAACTCTATGAACTTTGTCAAGCTCTAACCCATTCTTCAAGCACTGCTGCAAATTCAAATAATGAATTGGGTAATTAACTTTATCACTGAGATCGGCAATAAGTTTTTTGTTTTTGGCAAATGCTGTGGGTTTTTTGTTGGATGGACAAAAGGGTAGATCATTGAGCTCGTCGTGAATGTTGTATGGATATTTCAAATCCACTTTGAAATTGTAACCATTTTCAGAATCTGTGGGTATGTTTAAAATGTCATCGGCCGTGTTCAGCAGAAAGATGGAGCGCTGAGTATGTATCAGAAAAAACGATAGATCGAAAAGTTTCTGCTAAACGAACTGCTACATATGTGGTAAACGCCTTTAAAAAAAACAAGTAAGAAAGTCGGTCAAGCCCGACTGTAATATACTCTGTACCTGTTTGTACGAAACTAATAACTTTAAAGTGTGAGGTTTTTTCAAAATCTGAGGGTGGCAACTCTTTCAACCATCGTTCATCTGGTTGAAAAACGATGTATGGGGGCTAGTACCTAGTACAAACCCGAAAAATTATAAAATTTGTATATAATTTCCTATTAACAAAAACGTATCTATATTAGTCACGCGGGAATCACGCGTGATTTCTGACCGCAGGCCATCTCAATTATATCGCTCCACTCATAGCAAGGTTCAATTGGGAAATTACCAGTTAGCTATTGCCTTCTCGCTCTCTCTTTCTCGTAAGTTCTACCAATGGCAACGGTGTTGTTGTTGGCGTTGGTTTTTATTTTCTTTTACATATAGCTCTAATATCGTTCATCTGATCGAAAAATGATGTATGGCGGGTCGATTCAAAATAAGTAGTAGAATATATGTCTAGAATGTTCGAACTATCTATCTTGAAAATTGTGGGAGTTATTTCGTTTTTTTAAATTTGCGGGGGAGGCAGGGGGCGTGGCAAAAATCAAAACTAAACTTGATCTGCCTGCAAGTATAAGAAATATATGTTCCACTTCAAACCTCTATCTCTTACCATCTCTGAGATCTCTTCGTTCATACGGACAGACGGACAGACAGACGGACAGACGGACAGACGGACATGGCTATATCGACTCGGCTGTTGATGCTGATCAAGAATATATATACTTTATGGGGTCGGAGATGCTTCCTTCTGGCTGTTACATACATTTGCACAAACCCAATATACTCTGTGTACCTTCGGTACAGAGTATAAAAATCATAATACGAAACGCCCATGATACCTCAAATTAGCTATCATGATACCGGATCAGTCGCGGTCAGCAGAAAGATCATTTAAATTTTATGATTGATCAAGGAGCAAGTTCTTCTGCTGAACACGGCCAATCTCTTTCTGTGTGAGCCATAGAAAACTCCCATATGGCAGAGATTGGGACATTGCAAAACCATAAAGATTGTTAGCAACAAATAAATTAGATACTGACTCGCCTTATCAGCATCAAATTCGGACATATATTTATTATTGGCTTTGCTTTGCCGATTTGTACATTGCACCAAACCACCACGAATTTCACACTGAATAAACCTGTACATGTCAATGTATTCATATGGGAGTACACCCTTCCGTCGCATCAGTGAAAATTCGTCATTGTATGGAAAGAATTCCCTGACTGTTTTCAAATGATCACTTAGATTAGACACTAGTGTGTCTAAGGTTGAAGACATGAAACGAAAAGAATCTTAGCTTTAATTGCTGATGCAGTCTATCAACTTTAATCATTTTGGATACCGAAATGTAAATTTCTTTATAAAGAGGTATTACATTAATGACTCAAGCAAAAGCAGCCAAGTCCTGAACAAATAAATGGGTATCATATCGTGAAAAAAGGGAGGTGCTCTCAGTTTCTCAGACCTAGACACTGACCCTCAGCCAATCATCTGCCAGCATCTGCTCAACATGTGTAAACATAGGCAACATCAAATATCTACCTTAACAAGATCCTTTAAAAAGTGGCCCAGAATCCGAGCGACCGCGATCCTCAATGGGATTGGATATTGGAAAAGAAATAGGCTAAACTAAAATATTAGTTGAATAGAAAATAAAACATTTCAGTCTGTTGCACTGCAATTGGATATTGGATAAGGAATAGGCTACAAAAATATTAATTGAATAGAAAAAACACATTTCAGTCTGCTGATGAAAACTGCTATCAGGGTGTAGTGAGCGAGGGCGCCCTTCTCCAACAGCAGCAAATTAATGTGCTACTTCGGGTGACTTGTAAAGGGGTCCAACCACCACCCCATTTTCTTCGCAGTAGCCGAATATGCTCAAGCTGACCGAAGGATTCTTAGCTTGGAAATTTTTAACATCTTTTATCTTCAGCGGGAAACTCAAGCCGCGAAAGCTTAATGTTAACCCCTTTGATTAAATCTATAAATGGGGGCGCTGATGTCTACGTGATAAGCCGAACATCTTTGTGGGTTTCTCGTAGGTGGCATCAAGGTCGATAAAATTGCCCATTTGAAGCAATATTCATAATCATTTTGCACATTTATCAGTGCTTCTTCTTTACCAATTTGGTTGGGAGTTGGGATGCTCTAATAGGGGTGTATTTATTAATATTCATTTCCAGTCGGTTTATTTGGACAAGTGACCATCCACTGTCCCGCTCCTGGAAATCACTCATTCGCATAATGAGAAGAGCCTTATGCTCATTGAAAAGCTCATCCAAGTCTGTTGAATGAAAGACTTTGTTTCCGTTTGCTGATCTTCATGAGGTTGAACAGCGTTTTGCTTATGCTGTTCGGTTCTTACGTGATGAGCCCACGTAGAACCAGTATTCAGGTGCACTCCACAAGCATCACAAAATCTTGTCATTTTGGGTGTGTGTGTGTGTGTGTGTGTGTGTGTTGTCGTTTCAAGATCGTTAAGGTTATTGCATTTTTTGTTTTGCACAGATTTTTTCACATTGCCCCTGTTTTGCACAGTTTACTTCACTTTGTCTAAATATTTTCCATTATCCATTAAGAGAGAGAGAGAGAGAGAAAAAAAGAGAGAAGAGAGCGTCACAACGTCTGAATTAAAGTCAATTAAAAGTGTCCCCTGCCCTTAATATCCAGGCTCTGTAAACAAAATCACCCTAGCACATTCCCACGCCCATCCAACCAAACAATTCAGTAGGTTACAGCCGATCATCTGCCTGGGGTCATTACCACTAGCCACAACACGTGCTACCATAGGCAAGTCCTCAGCCATTTTAATGTGTGGGTGGCGGAGGAGGAGTAGGAGGGAAAGGAAAGTTGCGTGCACACGTGCACATTCCAACACACACACATTTTACAGGCGCCACAAAACGTCAACCTTAACAAAAGATCCTTCACACAGGTTCCAGGACCCTCTGGACCCTCAGGACCCTCCATCTCAACTGGGTGGCGACATCAATCATGCGAGTGCCATAAATTTGTCAACATGTTCCTAAGCGGTGGCAACAAACATCACCCTTATTGTATAGCAATCAATGCCAAAGAAAGAAAGAAAGAAAGTCAAAGAAGTCAATTTTAACAATAGATCCCTCAACAGGTTCCAGGAGCCTCTGCCGCACCACTTTATCAAAATTTCGATAGCTCCACAACAATCTTTACCAAAGCAGTTGAAATTTGAGTGAAAAATAAACAATAATATAAATCAAAAAATCTGTTTGGTGGTCCTAGAACCTTGAGGAAATATTGATGTTTGGGAGAAGAACATGGGAGCATTTATTAAAATTTAAACAAAGCAGCACAGCTGGATGTCTTCCAAATTTTAACAAGGTAGTTTAGAATAAATAAAAAATATCATTCAAATAAATATAACCTGTTTATGCTAAAACAAATGGTTAGATGTCATCCGCCACTTAAACCAATCATAGATCAGAGTGAACATGATACACACCACCGAACCTCAGCATTGCGTGTGCCAGAGATTTGTCGGGAAACAAATTGAACCCTGAGTAATTACCCCCACTCCTGACTCCTGACCCACAAACACACATTTACCAAAGGTCACTTAGTAATCATCCACACTCCCGACTCCCGATCTTATTACCACACAAGACGTGTGCAACACACGTTCCATCAAATTGAATCCCATTAAGATTTGTCGGCAAAAAAATCATTAATTACCATGCAGAGAAATTGTCAACTAGTCAGTAAAAACGAGAGCTTAAGTTGAAGTCGGCCCTGCTCGACTTCGATATACCCGTTACTCAGGGCAAGGTTTATTTAAGAATATTTTATTAGATCACAACATGCCCAAATTGTGGGAGATATGAGGTATTTTTCAAATTGCGGGGGCATGAACTTTTCTATCGTTCATCTGATAAGAAAATTATGTATGGCGGATTAATAGGTAATGATGATTAAAATATATGTCTAGAAGGTTTATAATAATATGGACGTTGACAATGGTTATACAAGCAATCATTATACGAATAGTTCTAGTTTCGAGCTAAATGGATTAATGTGCGAGTTTTTAATAAGGAAAGAGAACATTCAGGTCCTAAGAGGTGGTAAAGACTGTTATAATCTGCGCAGACAACACGAAATGGTTCACATAAAGTGTAATTAGAAGTACAACGTTGAAGAGAAAGAGGGAAAAAGTTTCTTGTAACCCTACAGGGGACGTTGAATCTAAGTTGACTAATTAACTCCGTGTATTAGTTTGTGAACAAAAATTACTCCCAGCATAGTTCTTCGATTTTTTAGAGAAGGAAGGTTAATTAAAAGCAGTCTACTAGAATAGGACGGAAGACGTACATTAGGTTCCCAGTTAAGACCACGGAGAGCAAACAGTAGGAATTGCTTTTGTACAGACTCTAGGCGCTCTTGATACTTCTTATATTGAGGGCACCACACACATGAACCATATTCCAGTATCGGACGAACAAGAGAGGTGTAAAGGGTCTTGGTTGTGTAAGGGTCGTTGAACTCCTTGGACCAACGCTTAATAAATCCAAGCACACTCATGGCTTTGTTAGCTGTTCTGCAAATATGTTCGTTAAAATTAAGTTTAGGATCGAGAATAATACCCAAGTCGTTCATTTCGTAAATACGATTTAAGCAAGTGTTATACAGGGAGTATGAAGCTAAATGAGGCTCCGTTCTATGAAATGTCATACACATGCACTTCGAACAGTTAAGGTTCAGAAGATTTACATTACACCAGGACTGAAAAACTTCCAGATCTGATTGGAGATCAGTGAAAGAGTCTGCTTCTTTATAAGAAAGGCAAAGCTTAACATCATCTGCATACATTAATATGCGAGAATGAGCTAAGATCGGAGGAAGGTCATTTATAAACAAAGTAAAGAGTAGGGGACCCAGGTGACTACCCTGTGGAACCCCAGAAGTTACTGTAAGTGTTTTGGAAAGAGAATTTCTAAATAAAACTTTCTGTGTTCTGGAGTTCAGATAGTTCGATATCCAAGAAACCAAATCGGACGAAAATCCAAGAAGGTCAAGTTTATGCAATAATAGCTCATGATTAACAGAATCAAAAGCTTTACTTAAGTCAGTGTACACTACATCCGTTTGAAGCTGATTTCTAAATCCATTAATGACAAGAGTAGTGAACTCAAGTAAATTTGTAGTAGTGGATCTGCCTTTCATAAACCCATGTTGGGCCGGTGAAACAAGTGACCGACAGAGATGTTGCAAGTGAGAAGTTATAAGGTTCTCAAATAATTTTGGAATTGCGGAAAGCTTAGAAATACATCTGTAATTTCCGACATCAGATTTGGAACCCTTTTTATGCAAAGGAATAATAAAAGATTCCTTCCATGAATTAGGAAAGTGAGAAGAGCTTATGGACAGATTGAATAATTTTAACAGTAGAGCTGTCAATGAGTCGGCGCAGTACCTTAACATACAACTAGGAACACCATCAGGGCCAGGGGAATAAACAGGAGTAATTGATTTTAAATGCTGAGACAATGAAGTTTCAGTTAAAATTGGACTAAATATGCAGTTCGATCTTTGAACATCATACGGATAGGCTTGATTGCTGTTATAGTTTTGAGATGAATAGGTTGAACTAAAAAAATCGGAAAACAAATTAGCAATATCATGGTCGTTATTTGCCATAGCATTACCAAAATGAACGGACGAAGGATACGTTGAAGACCGTCTCTTTGTATTTACAAAGCTGTAAAATTGTTTCGGATTTTCTCTAAATTGATCCTTACAACGGGACAAATAGGCATTGTAACATTGAGAATTCAGAATGCGAAAGTCAGAACGGGCCCTTATATACTGGGCAACAGAACTAGGTGAGCCAGAGCATTTTAGTTTTTTGTACAATCTAGATTTTCTGTTTTTTAAATTTGAAAGTTGGCGAGTAAACCAGGGAGGTTTATTAGTAGTTGGTGGACCATCGGAAAGAGGTACGCTAATATCAATCGCGAACGAAATCTTCTCATGGAAGAGTTTGAGGGCAACATCCATATCTGCACACTCATTGAACTGTGTCCAATCTGCTTGGAGGATCAGGTTATTAAGCATACCAAAGTTAGCTTTCCTGAAACATCGACGAAGCGGAATTGAATTGCTTGATGCCTCTACTAAGGGAGTACCAAGGTCCAATATCAATTCTAATGTTGGATGGTAAGGATCTTCTGGGAGTGAAAGTGGATCAGTTCTACATAACGCGATGTTGGAAGCGTCTAGTACAAACACAAGATCCAAAAGTCTTTTCACTGAATTTTGAATCATGTTGACTTGCAAAAGCGAAATTTCTAATAAGCCATCCACAAAAATATTTTGTGAATTTGGTAAAAGGGAATTTGAATCCCTTGATGTGGACCATGATATTCCTGGGAGGTTAAAGTCACCAAGAACAATCATGTGGTCATAATCAGAAAGAAGTGTGGAAATATACTTAATAGCGGACAAATGTTCTACATATAAGTCTGTATCCGACCTTGGCGGGATATAAGAGCATGTGACAAAAACAGAAACACGCTGAAATGTCAGTTTTACACAAACAAATTCAAATTGGATTCGGGCTGTATATTGGTATTAACTCTGATGAAAAATCAGAATCAACGGCAATAAGCACCCACCTCCCTGCCCAGATGGACGATCAAATCTATATGAGGTAAATTTACTGTTAAAAATTTCAGAGTCATTGATTGCGGTATGAAGTCCAGTCTCAGTAAATGCAATGACATGTGCAGAGAAAGAAAAACTATTAATAAATAAAGAGTTAAGTTTTGTTAGGAGCCGACGTACATTCTGATAATGAACTATAAGACGGAAGGAATCTTTGTCTAGTTTTTTGAACGACCAGAAGATCGGGAAAAAGTGGCAATATTTGAACGACTATTATTTTCATTTTTAAATTCGTGAACAATCGTATGCTCAGGCCAAATGCTTAAAGACATAAGTCATTCAAAATAGGCTGGAGGTACCCGAAATTTTGAACGTGGATATATCTCTAACTCTGGTAAATTTAAATTTGAAAACAAACGAATCTGAACACCCAACTGTGTCTTTGATGAACTCTTGTAGATCATATTCAGTGATGTCAGGAGAAAGTCGAGAGACAAATATCTGCTTTCGAGGGGGTACTGCCGTAAGGGTTCGAGGAGGCACTGCCGTTAGGGTTCGAGAAGGCACTGCCGTAAGGATTTGAACAATCTATTTTCAAAATTGAGGGAAATATGAGATATTTTTCGAATTGCGGGGGCGGAAAGGATGATTAAAATATATGTCTAGAAAGTTCGAACAATCTATTTTGAAAGTTGTGGGAGATATGTGATATTTTTCATATTGCGGGGGCGGCAACTCTACTATCGTTCATCTGATCGAGAAATAATGTATGGCGGATCGATAGGTAATGATGATTAAAATATATGTGTAGAAGGTTTGAACAGTCTATTTTCAAAATTGTGGGAGATATGAGGTTTTTTCAAATTGCGGGGGCGGGAGGGGGCGTGGCAAAAATTTGAAACAAACTTGATCTGCGTGCAAACAATACAAGTCTACACTGAAAAAATGGTAGCTCTAGCTCTTACAGTCTCTGAGATCTAGGTGTTCATACAGACAGACGGACAGACGGACGGACGGACGGACGGCGGACGGACGGACGGACGGACGGACGGACGGACGGACGGACGGACGGACGGACAGACGGACATGTCTATATCGACTCGGCTATTGATGCTGATCAAGAATATATATACTTTATAGGGTCGGAGATGCTTCCTTCTGCCTGTTACATACATTTGCACGAACTTAGTATAACCTTTTTACTCTACGAGTAACGGGTATAAAAACTAGAGCGTAAGTTGAAGTCGGCCCTGCACGACTTCGATATACCCGTTACTCAGGGTTTATTTAAGAATATTTTATTAGATCACAACATGCCCAAATTGTGGGCGATATGAGGATTTTTCCAAAATGCGGGGGCGGCAACCTTACGGATCGATAGGTAATGATGATTAAAATATATGTCTAGAAGGTTCAAATAATCCATCTTCAAAATTGTGGGAGATATCAGGTATTTTTCAAATTGCGGGGGTGGCAACTCTGCTATCGTTCATCTGATCAGGAAATGATGTATGGCGGATCGATAGGTAATGATGATCATAATATATGTCTAGAAGGTTCGATCAATCTATTTTCAAAATTGTAGAAGATATGAGGTTTTTTTCATATTGCGGGGGCGGGAGGGGGCGTGTCGAAAATTTGAAACAAACTTGATCTGCGTGCAGAAGATACAAGTCTACACTGAAATGGTAGCTCTAGCTATTATAGGCTCTGAGATCTAGGTGTTCATACGGACGGACGGACGGACGGACGGACGGACAGACGGACAGACGGACATGTCTATATCAACTCGGCTGTTGATGCTGATCAAGAATATATATACTTTATGGGGTCGGAGATGCTTCCTTCTGCCTGTTACATACATTTGCACGAACTTAGTATACCCTTTTTACTCTACGAGTAACGGGTATAAAAATAAATGCTGAAGACTGGTACGTCTGCGCGCTGTGAAGTTTTCTTTGCTAGTAAGTACTGCTAAGAATTTCGAGCAGACGACCACGAGAAACGAAAGCTTTTGTACGCTGTCTTCTCTTGACCTTTAAACAGCCTTGGCATACGATTTACACTGGTTGCCATAAAAATGGTTCATGCTGTAAAAGCTATAAGTATCTGCACCCTCATAAAAGGGAAATTAATATAACAACTCAGAAAGTGTGGGTATGACTATTTTTGATTCAAATTCTTTTGTAATATTTTTAAAAATCCGTCCATTGGCAAAGTTGCATATCTCACTCTTAATGTGTAAACTGGCTTCAATATTTGTTAAAGTCAAATCTAAAATACTAGAAATTTGGAAAATGAATTTAACGAGAAGGCAAAGCTAACTTCGACTGTGCCGAAGTTTTAATACACTTGAAAAACTTTACTCCAACCGCGTAGAAACAGACGGACAGACAGACGGACGGACGGACAAGCGGAAATGAACTCAGCTCGTCGCCCTGATCAAGAATATATATAGTTTACGTGGTCGGAAATGAATATTTCTATGCGTTACAAACTTCTGGGCAATATTAATATACACTTTTCAAGTGTAGAAAAAATGAAAGAGACAATTTAAAATTTTATTTTTTTATATGTAGTTAGTAATTCAATAGCACTTTATTTAAAAAAAAAAATTACAAGAATCGACCCAGAGTATTCAAAGATATAAGTAAAAATATGCCCTGAAGTGACGTTACTTAAAACGGAAGAGGGTTTCGACTCGGATAACTAAATTGCAAAACTCTACGAATTGAGAAACTCTTTTTGTATGAAACTTTTTTCAGCAGTTTTTAGAATAATGTAAGTTTATTTTCCAATTTACCAAATATAAAAATCATTTTTCATTCTTTTTATACACTTGAAAAGTGTATATTAATTTTGCCCAGAAGTTTGTAACGCATAGAAATATTAATTTCCGACCCCATAAACTATATATATTCTTGATCAGGACGACGAGCTGAGTTCGTTTCCGCTTGTCCGTCCGTCCGTCTGTCCGTCTGTCCGTCTGTCCGTCGTCCGTCTGTCCGTCTGTCCGTCTGTCTGTCTGTCTGTCTGTCTGTCTGTTTCTACGCAAACTAGTCCCTCAGTTTTAAAGCTATCGAGCTGAAATTTTGCACAGAATCTTTTTTTTACTGCACGCAACTAATATGTCGGAACCGGCCGGATCGGATGACTATATCATATAGCTGTCATAGGAACGATCGGTCGAAAAATAAGTCTTTGTGAGAAAAACTTTTTTGATTTCCATCGTAGCGTCACCAATCGTAGTATATATTAGTTTTATATGTTTCCCCACAATTCGGAAAAAATTGATCAAAATCGGATGACTATAGCATATAGCTGCCATAGAAACGGACGGTCAAAAAACTACTTCTAGTGAGAAAAACTTTTTTGTTTTCCATCGTAGCGTCTCCAATCTTAATATATATTAGTTTTATATGCTTTGACACAATTCGGAAAAAATTTATCAAAATCGGATGACTTTAGCATATAGCTGCCATATAAACGGTCGGTCAAAAAACTACTTCTAGTGAGAAAAACTTTTTTGATTTCCATCGTAGCGTCACCAATCGTAGTATATATTAGTTTTATATGTTTCCCCACAATTCGGAAAAAATTGATCAAAATCGGATGACTATAGCATATAGCTGCCATAGAAACGGACGGTCAAAAAACTACTTCTAGTGAGAAAAACTTTTTTGTTTTCTATCGTAGCGTCTCCAATCTTGGTATATATTAGTTTTATATTCTTTCACATAATTTCGAAAAATTTTTTCAAAATCGGAGGACTATAGCATATAGCTGCCATTGGACCGATCGGACGGAAAATGTGTTTTACTAAGAAAAGTTTTTTTTTTATGGTATCAAATTTTTATTATCAATGATTTAAAAATTGTAAATATTTGATATCTATATCCTATATATAATTTACCGGTTAAATCGTTTGGAGTAATCTTTTTCAAGTGTATTAGAACTTCGGCACAGTCGAAGTTAGCTTTGCCTTCTCGTTTTATTAGCTTTTTATACCCGTTACTCGTAGAGTAAAAAGGGTATACTAAGTTCGTGCAAATGTATGTAACAGGCAGAAGGAAGCATTTCCGACCCCATAAAGTATATATATTCTTGATCAGCACCAATAGCCGAGTCGATATAGACATGTCCGTCTGTCCGTCCGTCCGTCTGTCCGTATGAACACCTAGATCTCAGAGACTATAAGAGCTAGAGCTACCAAATTTTCAGTGTAGACTTGTATTGTTGGCAGGCAGATCAAGTTTATTTCAAATTTTTGCCACGCCCCCTCCCGCCCCTGCAATTTGAAAAAAACCTCATATCTCCCACAATTTTGAAAATAGACTGTTCAAACCTTCTAGACATATATTTTAATCATCATTACCTATCGATCCGCCATACATCATTTTTCGATCAGATGAACTTTAGTAGAGTTGCCACCCCCGCAATTTGAAAAATACCTCATATCTCCCACAATTTTGAAAATAGATTGTTTGAACCTTCTAGACATATAGTTTAATAATTATTACCTATCGATCAGCCATACATAATTTCCTGATCAGATGAGCTATAGCAGAGTTGCCTCCCCGCAAATTGGACAGAAACTCATTTCTTCCACAATTAGGACATGTTTATATCCTGAGTAACGGGTATATCGAAGTCGAGCAGGGCCGACTTTAACTTACGCTCTCGTTTTATCTGACGTGACGTTACTGACGTTACGTTACTTAAATTTCAATTGGCAATTTTGTAGTGAAGAAAATTTTTCTTAAATTATTTAGTGGAACAAAAAAATCAATTTTCATTGTAGCTAAAGTTTTGCGAAAAGAGTGGAATTGCTCAATGACTCTTAGAGCTGTAAATTGAAAAGAAAGAAGAAAAATGCACTGAAAAACTGGCCAAAACGTAAATTTGTACTTTCTAGCCCGACATATTGCTATCTGTACTAAGGAACGCTTTAAACTCTTTAATTAAAATAATTTTGCATATTTACTTTTTCTAAATCACGCAAGAAACAACTTTTAATGAAGTTTTAATTTTTCGGTCATGGTAGACTTTTCTGCGCAAATGCCCATATATAGGATATAGATATCAGATATTTAATATTTAATATTATTAAATCATTGATAATAAAATTTTAATACTATAAAAAAAAACCTTTTCTTAGTAAAACACATTTTCCGACCGATCGATCCTATGGCAGCTATATGCTATAGTCATCCGATTTTGATAATTTTTTTTCAAAATTTTGTGAAAGCATATAAAACTAATATATACCAAGATTGGGGATGCTAGGATGAAAAACAAAAAAGTTTTTCTCACTAGATCTAGTTTTTTGACCAATCGTTCCAATAGCAGCTATATGATATAGTCATCCGATTTCGATAAATTTGTTAAGTATTATGTGGAAGCATGTAAAACTAATATATACCACGATTGGTGACGTAACGATGAAAAACAAAAAAGTTTTTCTTACTAGAGCTAGGTTTTTGACCAATCGTTCCAATAGCAGCTATATGATATAGTCATCCGATTTCGATAAATTTGTTAAGTATTATGTGGAAGCACGTAAAACTAATACATAGTAAGATTGGTGACGCTACGATGGAAAACAAAAAAGTTTTTCTTACTAAGACTTATTTTCCGACCGATCGTTCCTATGGCAGCTATACGATATAGTCATCCGATCCGGCCGGTTCCGACATATTAGTTGCGTGCAGTAAAAAGAAGACTCTGTGCAAAATTTCAGCGCGATAGCTTTAAAACTGAGAGACTAGTTCGCGTAGAAACAGACAGACGGATTTATCAAAATCGGATGACTATATCATATAGCTGCCATATAAAGGGTCAGTCAAAAAACTAGTTCTAGTGGGAAAAACTTTTTTGTTTTTCATCGTAGCGTCACCAATCGTAAAATATATTAGTTTTATATGCTTCGACACAATTTCGAAAAAATTTATCAAAATCGGATGACTATATCATATAGCTGCCATAGGAACGATCGGTCGGAAAATAAGTTTTAGTGAGAAAAACTTTTTTGTTTTCCATCGTATCGTCACCAATCTTGGTAGATATTAGTTTTATATGCTTTTACAAATTTTTTAAAAAATGTATAAAAATCGGATGACTATAGCATATAGCTGTCATAGGACCGATCGGTCGGAAAATGTGTTTTACTAAGAAAAGTTTTCGTCAACGTCTTAAAAAATCTGTGCTCTGATCGAATTTCCTGAAAAGGATCTTTGCAAAAACTTAAAATTGAGTTTATTTCATCATTTAACTTAACATCTAAATGAGGTTCTATGGCTATTGATATTGAACACAGTATCGATGATATCATGTTTTGTATATTAACTTCATAATTCCTGGACATAAAGTTACGTTCATACAAACTAAGTGACAGCTCAATTGACTTTTTCTTCAATGCGCATATGCTAATACTTAATGGTTTTTCATTAAATTTTTTTGTTAAATTAAATTGTTTAGGAGAATTGAGCTTCGGTTGTGCATCAAAAAACGGAACTTCGTTATCATTTGTTGATAACGCCTTGTGCGTTTTTATACCCTTGCAGAGGGTATACTAAAATTGTCACGATGTTTGTAACGCAGTGAAGGAAGCATTTCGGACCACATAAAGTATAAATATCTTGATCAGCATGGCGAGCTGAGTTCATTTCCGTCTGTCCGTCCGTCCGTCTGACCGTCTGTTTCTATGCTATCTCCTCCCTCAGTTTTTAAGCTATCTTCACCAAACTTTGCAAAAAGTCTTTAAATACAAATACGCTGCACATTTGTCGGAATAGGCCGGATCGGATGACTATATCATATAGCTGCCATAGGAACGATCGGTCCAAAAACTTGTTCTAATGGGAAAAACTTGTTTGTTTTCCATCGAAGCGTCACCAATCATGGTATAAATTAGTTTCATATACTTCCACACAATTCTGGAAAAATTTTTGGAAATCGGATGACTATAGCATATAGCTGCCATAGGAACGATCGGTCTGAAAACAAATTCTAGTGAGAAAAACTTTTTTGTTATTAATGGTTGCGCCTTTCGAAAACTGCAAGGGTATTTAAAACATCGGCGTAGCCGATGTTAGCCTTCTATTTTTTCTAAATGCAATCGAAGGTATGAGACATTTGTAAAAGTTTGCTTACTCTGTTTGTTTAAAGATTTCCTTGACAGAAGATGATTCACTTTTAGATGTGATATTAGTATATGAGGCTTTGAAAAAGACTTAAAGCATCTAAAGCAAATATACATATCGATTAATATTACTGTTGGTTTAGAATATAATATATTTGACGATTTGAAATCATATTCTGTATTAATTTCGAAAACAAATTTTTGTAGTAAAAGCCAAGCTTGTTCACAAGGTGTTGGATATTTCAGAGCATAACTGTTTAACATATTAAAGCAAATATCAACGCAAAGAAGAAATGAGTCAAATTTTTTTGAAAAAGTTTGAGCTTTCGTCAAAATAAACAACAAATTCCCTGAGATCTACCTGTGATGGTCCATAAACAATAATGAATGGTTGAACGGTAAGCCCCTCTTAGTAATTTTTGTTTACGATTTCCTCGATCTGCCGTTGGTAATTATTTAATGATGCCAATCTGAGCACCATGCTCTCCTGTGCATCCACTATAGTGACCTTCTTGTGTTTCTTTCCGCCCTCATTTTTATACCCGTTACTCGTAGAGTAAAAAGGGTATACTATGTTCGTGCAAATGTATGTAAAAGGCAGAAGGAAGCATTTCCGACCCCTTAAAGTATATATATTCTTGATCAGCATCAATAGCCGAGTCGATATAGACATGTCCGTCTGTCTGTCTGTCCGTAAGAACGAAAAGATCTCAGAGATCTGCTTCCTCCGCAAATTGAAAAAAAAATTAATATCTTCCACAATTTTGGAGTTAGGTTGTTCGAACCTTCTAGACATATATTCTACTCATCATTTCTTATCAAGCCCCTATACATAGTTTTCCGAACAGATGAACAATAGTGGCGCTATATGTAAAAGAAATTTAATGCAACGACATTGGATGATTGGAAGAACTTACGAGAAAGAGAGAGCGAGAGGGCAATAGTGTAGTATAAATATGTATTAATATTTATGATAAGCAAACACTAAACATTGAACCAGTGTTCGGGTCGATCATTAAGCTTAAGCCATTAGAACTTAAGCCAAAGCTTTATTCTTAATGTATACATCTAAAAGCTTATCTTAGTAAAGCTCCAACGCCTATGCTTCAAAGCAGATAAGACATAGATGCACTTACAGTTATCTAAGCCTAGCATAAGATTAGCATTAATATCTACTCTAACGCATGTAAGCATACCTAGCCATAAGAAGCAATGTAACCAAATCGTATAAATAGTGGCCTTGGTGCGCTTATAAAATCATTCTAAGACAAACCGTCCACCCGCCTTCTACATGGCGATCCTGTCTTAAATCGGCAAAAATAAAATATAATAAATAAAAGATCCTGCCTATCATTGGCAAAGGGTCCTGCCTTTAATCGGCAATTAAAAATAAAGAAAATAAAAAACATCCTGCCTAACCTTGGCACAATAAAAAAAAATAAATAAATAAAAAAACCATGCCAAAAAACCAACCGGCACAAAAAGTCCTGTCAATGAGCGACCACAAAATCGCTCTCAGCAGGCCATTGCGGCACGTCCAAAGGATGGGCCAAAACCCCTATCCCTTGAGGAATACCGGGCACGGCAACCGGCATACAGGGCTGCAAAGGAGCTAAGAGCCAAGGAAGAGGCTCGACTCACCCACATCCCAGTGGTAAGGACCCCAAAGAGACGAGGAGGAGCTAACGCCAAATTAAGGCGCAACAGGGCTGCCCTTCTTGCACGGGTTAATGCAAACCCACCCCCACCCTGGAACGAAGCAGCATAAATTTGGCTGCAAATACACGCCATCGAGCAGCAGCAGCAGCAGCGAAGAGCAGCAGCCACTCAGAAGCCAAAAGCAGAGCAGCAGTAATAATAATAAACGAGAAGGCAAAGCTAACTTCGACTGTGCCGAAGTTTTAATACACTTGAAAAACTTTACTCCAACTGATTTAACTGGAAAAATATATATAGGATATAGATATCAGATATTTAAAATTTTTAAATCATTGATAACAAAAATTTGATACCATAAAAAACTTTTCTTAGTAAAATACATTTTCCGACCGATCGTTCCTATTTCAGCTATATGCTATAGTCATCCGATTTTGATCATTTTTTTCGAAATTGTGTGAAAGCATATAAAACTAATATATACCAAGATTGGGGACGCTACGATAAAAAACAAAAAAGTTTTTCTCACTAGAAGTAGTTTTTTGACCGTCCGTTTATATGGCAGCTATATGCTATAGTCATCCGATTTTGATAAATTTTTTCAGAATTATGTGAAAACATATAAAACAAATATATATTGCGATTGGAGACGCTACGATGGAAATCAAAAAAGTTTTTCTCACAAAGACTTATTTTTCGACCGATCGTTCCTATGGCAGCTATATGCTATAGTGATCCGATTTTGATACATTTTTCCAGAATTATGTGAAAGCATATAAAACTAATATATACCAAGATTAGTGACGCTACGATGGAAAACAAAAAAGTTTTTCTAACTAGAACTTGTTCTTAGACCGATCGTTCCTATGGCAGCTATATGATATAGTTATCCGATCCGGCCGGTTCCGACATATTAGTTGCGTGCAGTAAAAAGAAGATTCTGTGCAATATTTCAGCTCGATAGCTTTAAAACTGAGAGACTAGTTCGCGTAGAAACAGACGGACAGACAGACGGACGGACGGACAAGCGGAAATGAACTCAGCTCGTCGTCCTGATCAAGAATATATATAGTTTATGTGGTCGGAAATGAATATTTATATGTGTTACAAACTTCTGGGAAAAATTAATATACACTTTTCAAGTGTATAAAAAAAACAACAAAAACCATAAATAACGAGAGCGTAAGTTGAAATCGGCCCTGCTCGACTTCGATATACCCGTTACTCAGGGCAAGGTTTATTTAAGAATATTTTATTAGATCACAACATGCCCAAATTGTGGGAGATATGAGGTATTTTTCAAATTGCGGGGGCATGAACTTTTCTATCGTTCATCTGATAAGAAAATTATGTATGGCGGATTAATAGGTAATGATGATTAAAATATATGTCTAGAAGGTTTATAATAATATGGACGTTGACAATGGTTATACAAGCAATCATTATACGAATAGTTCTAGTTTCGAGCTAAATGGATTAATGTGCGAGTTTTTAATAAGGAAAGAGAACATTCAGGTCCTAAGAGGTGGTAAAGACTGTTATAATCTGCGCAGACAACACGAAATGGTTCATATAAAGTGTAATTAGAAGTACAACGTTGAAGAGAAAGAGGGAAAAAGTTTCTTGTAACCCTACAGGGGACGTTGAATCTAAGTTGACTAATTAACTCCGGAGAGTCAACTTCACCGTGTATTAGTTTGTGAACAAAAATTACTCCCAGCATAGTTCTTCGATTTTTTAGAGAAGGAAGGTTAATTAAAAGCAGTCTACTAGAATAGGACGGAAGACGTACATTAGGTTCCCAGTTAAGACCACGGAGAGCAAACAGTAGGAATTGCTTTTGTACAGACTCTAGGCGCTCTTGATACTTCTTATATTGAGGGCACCACACACATGAACCATATTCCAGTATCGGACGAACAAGAGAGGTGTAAAGGGTCTTGGTTGTGTAAGGGTCGTTGAACTCCTTGGACCAACGCTTAATAAATCCAAGCACACTCATGGCTTTGTTAGCTGTTCTGCAAATATGTTCGTTAAAATTAAGTTTAGGATCGAGAATAATACCCAAGTCGTTCATTTCGTAAATACGATTTAAGCAAGTGTTATACAGGGAGTATGAAGCTAAATGAGGCTCCGTTCTATGAAATGTCATACACATGCACTTCGAACAGTTAAGGTTCAGAAGATTTACATTACACCAGGACTGAAAAACTTCCAGATCTGATTGGAGATCAGTGAAAGAGTCTGCTTCTTTATAAGAAAGGCAAAGCTTAACATCATCTGCATACATTAATATGCGAGAATGAGCTAAGATCGGAGGAAGGTCATTTATAAACAAAGTAAAGAGTAGGGGACCCAGGTGACTACCCTGTGGAACCCCAGAAGTTACTGTAAGTGTTTTGGAAATAGAATTTCTAAATAAAACTTTCTGTGTTCTGGAGTTCAGATAGTTCGGTATCCAAGAAACCAAATCGGACGAAAATCCAAGAAGGTCAAGTTTATGCAATAATAGCTCATGATTAACAGAATCAAAAGCTTTACTTAAGTCAGTGTACACTACATCCGTTTGAAGCTGATTTCTAAATCCATTAATGACAAGAGTAGTGAACTCAAGTAAATTTGTAGTAGTGGATCTGCCTTTCATAAACCCATGTTGGGCCGGTGAAACAAGTGACCGACAGAGATGTTGCAAGTGAGAAGTTATAAGGTTCTCAAATAATTTTGGAATTGCGGAAAGCTTAGAAATACATCTGTAATTTCCGACATCAGATTTGGAACCCTTTTTATGCAAAGGAATAATAAAAGATTCCTTCCATGAATTAGGAAAGTGAGAAGAGCTTATGGACAGATTGAATAATTTTAACAGTAGAGCTGTCAATGAGTCGGCGCAGTACCTTAACATACAACTAGGAACACCATCAGGGCCAGTTGAATAAACAGGAGTAATTGATTTTAAATGCTGAGACAATGAAGTTTCAGTTAAAATTGGACTAAATATGCAGTTCGATCTTTGAACATCATACGGATAGGCTTGATTGCTGTTATAGTTTTGAGATGAATAGGTTGAACTAAAAAAATCGGAAAACAAATTAGCAATATCATGGTCGTTATTTGCCATAGCATTACCAAAATGAACGGACGAAGGATACGTTGAAGACCGTCTCTTTGTATTTACAAAGCTGTAAAATTGTTTCGGATTTTCTCTAAATTGATCCTTACAACGGGACAAATAGGCATTGTAACATTGAGAATTCAGAATGCGAAAGTCAGAACGGGCCCTTATATACTGGGCAACAGAACTAGGTGAGCCAGAGCATTTTAGTTTTTTGTACAATCTAGATTTTCTGTTTTTTAAATTTGAAAGTTGGCGAGTAAACCAGGGAGGTTTATTAGTAGTTGGTGGACCATCGGAAAGAGGTACGCTAATATCAATCGCGAACGAAATCTTCTCATGGAAGAGTTTGAGGGCAACATCCATATCTGCACACTCATTGAACTGTGTCCAATCTGCTTGGAGGATCAGGTTATTAAGCATACCAAAGTTAGCTTTCCTGAAACATCGACGAAGCGGAATTGAATTGCTTGATGCCTCTACTAAGGGAGTACCAAGGTCCAATATCAATTCTAATGTTGGATGGTAAGGATCTTCTGGGAGTAAAAGTGGATCAGTTCTACATAACGCGATGTTGGAAGCGTCTAGTACAAACACAAGATCCAAAAGTCTTTTCACTGAATTTTGAATCATGTTGACTTGCAAAAGCGAAATTTCTAATAAGCCATCCACAAAAATATTTTGTGAATTTGGTAAAAGGGAATTTGAATCCCTTGATGTGGACCATGATATTCCTGGGAGGTTAAAGTCACCAAGAACAATCATGTGGTCATAATCAGAAAGAAGTGTGGAAATATACTTAATAGCGGACAAATGTTCTACATATAAGTCTGTATCCGACCTTGGCGGGATATAAGAGCATGTGACAAAAACAGAAACACGCTGAAATGTCAGTTTTACACAAACAAATTCAAATTGGATTCGGGCTGTATATTGGTATTAACTCTGATGAAAAATCAGAATCAACGGCAATAAGCACCCCACCTCCCTGCCCAGATGGACGATCAAATCTATATGAGGTAAATTTACTGTTAAAAATTTCAGAGTCATTGATTGCGGTATGAAGTCCAGTCTCAGTAAATGCAATGACATGTGCAGAGAAAGAAAAACTATTAATAAATAAAGAGTTAAGTTTTGTTAGGAGCCGACGTACATTCTGATAATGAACTATAAGACGGAAGGAATCTTTGTCTAGTTTTTTGAACGACCAGAAGATCGGGAAAAAGTGGCAATATTTGAACGACTATTATTTTCATTTTTAAATTCGTGAACAATCGTATGCTCAGGCCAAATGGTTAAAGACATAAGTCATTCAAAATAGGCTGGAGGTACCGAAATTTTGAACGTGGATATATCTCTAACTCTGGTAAATTTAAATTTGAAAACAAACGAATCTGAACACCCAACTGTGTCTTTGATGAACTCTTGTAGATCATATTCAGTGATGTCAGGAGAAAGTCGAGAGACAAATATCTGCTTTCGAGGGGGTACTGCCGTAAGGGTTCGAGGAGGCACTGCCGTTAGGGTTCGAGAAGGCACTGCCGTAAGGATTTGAACAATCTATTTTCAAAATTGAGGGAAATATGAGATATTTTTCGAATTGCGGGGGCGGGAACTTTTCTATCGTTCATCTGATCAAGAAATGATGTATGGAGGATCGATAGGAAAGGATGATTAAAATATATGTCTAGAAAGTTCGAACAATCTATTTTGAAAGTTGTGGGAGATATGTGATATTTTTCATATTGCGGGGGCGGCAACTCTACTATCGTTCATCTGATCGAGAAATAATGTATGGCGGATCGATAGGTAATGATGATTAAAATATATGTGTAGAAGGTTTGAACAGTCTATTTTCAAAATTGTGGAAGATATGAGGTTTTTTCAAATTGCGGGGGCGGGAGGGGGCGTGGCAAAAATTTGAAACAAACTTGATCTGCGTGCAAACAATACAAGTCTACACTGAAAAAATGGTAGCTCTAGCTCTTACAGTCTCTGAGATCTAGGTGTTCATACAGACAGACGGACAGACGGACGGACAGACGGACATGTCTATATCGACTTGGCTATTGATGCTGATCAAGAATATATATACTTTATAGGGTCGGAGATGCTTCCTTCTGCCTGTTACATACATTTGCACGAACTTAGTATACCCTTTTTACTCTACGAGTAACGGGTATAAAAATAAACAAGAGTGACTAACGGCAACTTGGCGTTACGGCGATACTCGCCCTCGCACTATAAAAATACAAACAAAAAATATAACATTAAATGTATCAATATACATAAATTTAAACATACACTTACATCTTATTTGTACATATTAATATGACGTATTTTTAACCTATATTGAAATTGTAAAACAAAACACTACTGTTACAAGAAAAATAAACAAAATGATTACTTTTAAAATTTTTCCATTCACAACATTCATTGAAAAAACAAAAAAAAGAGCTTTAAACACAACTTGAACTTAGAGATCATTGCACAGTGGTTAAATTTTTAGATAAAATGAAGAAAAATTTAATTGAAAGCACACAAAAACAATTAGAAAATTTTTCTTGAGAAAACATATTGAAAATTTACAGTGGTTAGACTTTTAGATAAAAAATATGAAAACTCACAGTGGTTATTATGTTAGCTAAAATCAAACAAGCAAAAAAAAAAAAAAAATAATATAAAATCAATACAAATTTGATAGTTTGAAAATATTTTCATAGATGAAACATAGTAAAACAAAATAAATATTTCAAATAAAAATTTGTATACATCTTGCATATGTTTGAATACAAACATACCAATTAAACAAATCCCTATATAAAAGTATTACAGAAATTCTGCAAAAAAGCACAATACGGACCTGCGAAGTAACGTGAAGTTTCATAAAAAATTTGTGGAAGAAGAAGCAGAAGTAATGATTCCTTCACCCTTTACTTCGAGCGCACACGGAGCTGAGAAGTACTGTTGTGCTTAACAGCACATGATTGGATCCTATGTTAACTATGTGGGCTTTATTTTACTTCAAGCAACTGAAGAAACATTGATGCAAACAATGTTACTTCACCCTTCTTCTGCATTGACACCAACGGCAAACTGCTGAAATTAAATTTATGACGAAAAGGTAAATCTAATTTCGATTGTGTTGAAGATTTAATACAGTCGTAAATAGTCGTTTTAACAAGGGTTTGAATTACTTTTAAAAAATAGTAGGCCACTAGACTTATGTTCCACCTTGACGTAATATATGCCGAAGTAAGAAAAATTACTTACTTCGCAAGTCCGTATAGGGCTTTAAAATCTAAAAATTATTTTTTATTACATGAAAAACAAGCAAAAGCAAAGTAGACATATTTTTATTAAGACAATTGGATAAATCAAGACACAAAGAAGTAATAGAAAATACTAACAGACAAGAACAAAACAAAGACAATATGCGACAATCAATTATTAAATTTTCAACTCAGCTTCCAGAATTGTCAAAGATTTTGATGTAAAAGCAGAGAATTTACTGAGTATCATTGACTCAGTTGAACTTTGAAATACATTAAATAACTAATAACATATTAAAAGTAACTTCAAGATCGGACACGAAAAAGAAACACACAATCCCTGACAATCAAAAGAAACACATGGAAAATGAAACTAAACTCCATTAATTTACAAGGCAATCAACTTTTTGTGATGCCAGCAAGTTTATCAAAATAAATTTGGATAGTCAAAAATGCTCATTAATTAAAGGTATATCAAATTTAACAGCATTTGCAGTTTATGATTTGATCATTAATGGAAAAATCGAACTAGATCGATTCTTTCCAAGGCTTAAACTAGAGGCCGGTGAACAAAACATAAATTCATTGCAAATAGCTTCTTCAGAACAAATATTAACTAAAGTAGTAAAAGAAAATTATATTGAAATTAAAAATATTTTGAATAGGTACCATGATAGTCCAATAGCAGGTGGCCACTGCGGAATATTAAGAATGTTAAAAAAGATTAAAAGAAAATTTTATTGGAAGAATATGACAAAACAAGTAACGACTTACGTAAAATCATGTGAAAAATGCAAGCTAGCAAAAATTACCAGACATAATAAAACACCTATGACATTGACACCAACGCCTGCAACAGCTTTTGACATTGTTCTAATTGACACTATTGGTCCATTACCAAAAACTGAAAACGGTTACGAATATGCAGTAACAATGATATGTGATTTGACCAAATACCTTATCACAGTAGCAATACCGGACAAAAGTGCAAAAACTGTCGCAAAAGCGATCTTTGAGAAATGTATTCTGACATTTGGTCCGATGAAGACGTTAGTCACAGACATGGGGACAGAATACATGAACTCAATACTAACAGAATTATGTAAAAACTTTAAAATTGAAAAATTAAATTCAACTGCCCATCATCATCAAACTCTTGGAACAGTGGAACGAAGCCACAGAACATTCAATGAGTATATAAGATCATACATATCAATTGAAAAATATGATTGGGATGAGTATCTTCAATACTTTACATACTGTTTCAATATTACTCCATCCACAGTCCTTTTGAACTAGTCTTTGGTAAACAACCAACCGATTTCCCATTTTTAACAACAACAGTTGATCCAGTTTATAATTTAGAAGATTATAACAAAGAAATTAAATATAAATTACAGGTAGCTCAAAATAAGGCAAGAATTATGTTACAACGAGAGCGTAAGTTAAAGTCGGCCCTGCTCGACTTCGATATACCCGTTACTCAGGGTAAGGTTTATTTAAGAATATTTTATTAGATCACAACATGCCCAAATTGTGGGAGATATGAGGTTTTTTCCAAATTGCGGGTGGCAACTCTACTATAGCTCATCTGATCGGGAAATGATGCATGGCGGATCGATAAGTAATGATGGTTAAAATATATATCTAGAAGGTTCGAACAATCTATTTTCAAAATTGTGGATGATATGAGGTATTTTTCAAATTGCGGGGGCGTGAACTTTTCTATCGTTCATCTGATCAGGAAATGATGTATGGCGGATCGATTGGTAATGATGATTAAAATATATGTCGAGAGGGTTCGAATAATCTTTCTTCAAAACATGTCTATATCGACTCGGCTATTGATGCTGATCAAGAATATATATACTTTATGGGGTCGGAAATGCTTCTTTCTGCCTGTTACATTATTTGCACGAACTTAGTATACCCTTTTTACTCTACGAGTAACGGGTATAAAAATATAAAGAAAAACAAAAGGAACAATATGATAAGAAAACAAATGAAGTAGAAATTAAAATAGGACAATTAGTTTTATTTAAGAATGAAACAGGCCATAAATTAGACAATCAATATTTAGGAAAATATAAGGTAGTAAAATTAGGGAAAAATAACAATATAACTATAAGTAACGAAAAAAACAAAACACAAATTGTAAATTTAGACCGAGTAAAATTAATAGATTAAATATAAATAATGTAAATAAAATAATAATAAAATTAAGATCTCTTATCTTCAATAAAAGAACATAAGAGCAACAGAGCGTAACAATATGAGTACGTGAATCACAGCATACGCTGAGATCTATAATTCTGATCTTAATTAAAAACCCTACTGAAAAAAAGAACAATAAATTATTATTTTTTTGCGAAAATGGGAGATGTAGTATAAATATGTATTAATATTTATGATAAGCAAACACTAAACATTGAACCAGTGTTCGGGTCGATCATTAAGCTTAAGCCATTAGAACTTAAGCCAAAGCTTTATTCTTAATGTATACATCTAAAAGCTTATCTTAGTAAAGCTCCAACGCCTATGCATCAAAGCAGATAAGACATAGATGCACTTACAGTTATTTAAGCCTAACATAAGATTAGCATTAATATCTACTCTAACGCATGTAAGCATACCTAGCCATAAGAAGCAATGTAACCAAATCGTATAAATAGTGGCCTTAGTGCCCTAATAAAATCATTCTAAGACAAACCGTCCACCCGCCTTCTACAATAGCTTATTGGTAATTTCCCAATTGGAATTGGCTTGACGGCATTAGCTAACTGGACTGCGCCGCTTTCAGTTTCCCCCCTCCCTGCTTTCCCATAGAAATTTGTGTAAGGAGTCAAAGACCAAGTATGAGAGGAGCGATGCAATTGAGATGGCCTGCGGTCAGAAATCACGCGTGATTCCCGCGTGACTAATATAGATACGTTTATGTTAATAGGAAATTATATACAAATTTTATAATTTTATGAGTTATGTACTAGGGTAATTCTACTCATCATTACTTATCGTGCCCCCATACATCGTTTTTCAACCAGATGAACGATAGTCGAAAGAGTTGCGACCCCCAGATTTTGAAAAACCCTCACACTTTAAAGTTATCAGTTACATACAAACAGGTACAGAGTATATTACTGTCAAGCTTGACCGACTTTCTTACTTGTTTGATTATAAAATGACCGTTTAGACGCGTTTATTAATTTAGTCGCCAACCGTCTTTTTGATTGAAAATCTTTGTAAAAGTGGTCAATCCTATACCGTTTCCATTTATTATAAGACTTATCACGTTTTATAATGGCATCATTTATCTGGTTATTAAACCAAGGTTTAAGAGATGGTCTGATTATTTTATCTTTAAGTGGTACAAAAGTGCTGTACAGACTGTCAATGTTCATTTGAAAGTGCATTAATTGTAGATCTGCTGTCGGTAAATAGTTCCGTTCCAATCACATAAATCGAACTCAGTATTCAGTCTATCATAGTCTATATTGTGAAAGTCTCTGTATTTAATCCTATATTCTTCTTCATAGTCAAGTTTGAAGTCGTACGTCAAGTATATTAAGTCGTGTTTTGAAAAAATGGGCGTTGAGATTTGATCGTATAATATGATATTCTTGGTGTTGTTAACAAAGTAAACGTCAAGTAGAGTATCAGTGGTATGGTATTTCACATAAAAGGTGTTGTTCTTTTAGCATATTACTTTTTAAGTCTCCGGTCACGATTATATCTGTGTAGTTAAGAGATAATGTCGAGATTAAGTCAACTATATGCGAGTATTCTATGTTTTTGTGTGGTCTGTATATACAGCCAATTAATATTTTGATTGGAGAGACTTTGTTACTAAAGGCCTATTCTCAGATGACATAAAAATAATTTTCGTCACTATGCTTTATATGAATAGAAACACTTTTGTAGAGCTTTGACTTAAGAACGCTTTTAAACCGATGTCTTATTTATATGAAGCATAGTGCCGAAAATAAAATTTATGTCATCTGAGATCAGGCCTTAAACGTGACCATAAATGTGTCCTCCTTACAAATCCAACTTATCCCCAGAGTTTTGGCAGCATCTTCACTTTAAAGCACCCAAGGCTCCGTGCTAGCTGCCTTGCTAAACGCTTCTGTGCAATTGTTCCGCCACTTATGCAATTCAAATTTTCCCTATGCTAATAGTTCGGTCACTTCTTCCCACAGTTTTAGTAGTTCAGACCTTGTATCTGCTCAGCCCAGCATGTCATCCACATTCGCCCAGCATGTCATTCCGCTAGCGGATACTTTTCTGCGTGCTTTTCAGACAAATAAAACAGGCAACGCACTGCAAGAAATGGGGCCGAACTAGCTCCATATGTTACTGTCTTTAATCGGAGCAATTGCATCGGTTCGCTACTGTTGTTTCGCCAGACGATGCATTGGTAATTGCAATGTGACTCATCGACCGATATTTGCCGATACATCTTGGCTATGTCCGCCGTTAGGGCATATCTGTAAAACCGAAATCTTACTAAAATTTCAAATAAGTCGGGCTGCATACAATAATGAGGCATACAATATTGCGCATCATTTGCCGCTGCAGTTTCAACTGTTTCCTAATGACCCAAATCCCCGTACTCCTTTAAAAACTGTGTATATTGCTTCTTTGCGGTTTAATCTTTTTTCCAAATTTAGAAATCTGGTAAGCGCAATTTGATATGAATCGCCTAACTCTGGTTTTGATCTTTTAAATGGAAGACTAACAATAAATCTCCCGCTTGAATCTTGCCTAACATTCTCAATAAAATTTGCTTCGCATTGCCTTTCCTCTTCTGTGGAAGTGCGTTCTGTCTGCATTAATTCCTCCCATTTTCAAAGTCTTTGAACCATTTTCAATAACTCATTCGATGGGTCTGCGTTTTGCACATTATTATGCACTAGCAGCGAAATGCCAGCCACAAGGGAGCATTCACCAACTACAACCCATCCTAATAGAGATTTCTGCAGTATCGGCAAATTCTTTCCTAGCTTGATTTGACCTGCTACCATTAAGTTAAAGAACAATGAAACTCCAAGTAGCATGTCTTCTGCAGAATCTAATGTCGGATCAGCCAGTTTGCAACTCCTAGTTGAATGACGTTTACTGAAGCAAATTAGACGTAAACCATGTTTCTTTGCTTCCTGGTACCGCTGTACCGGAGATAATTCTTTAAACTTTGGGCACACCCTTACAAAGTGGGCCCCAGAACAACAATAGCATGTATTGTTGTGTTTGCTGCCAACTGTTTCAGCTAAACAAGCCCCTTTCCGCTCGGGCTTAATGTTTGATCGATTACACTAGTTAACAGCAAAAAGACCCATTGAAGCCATTATTTTTAATGAAGTATTTTGGATTGCTGAACTCAAAAATTAATTTCAAAATTTTTTCTATGGATACGTTTTTGAGTTCGAATTTTTTTTCAGTTTTTCGGTAGGTACCCATACTTTTTAAGCCATATCTCGAGTTACAATCTTTAGATGGATTCAAGCAAGGGATAAATCAAAAGGGTATTTAATTCCTAACAATCTAGTTGAAGAGCATTTTCCAATCGGTTTAGTAGTTTGAATGTTAAAAGCAAAAATATTTCGAAAAAATTTATTTTTTTCTCAAAAACGTGAAAAATTTGATTTTCTAAAATCTGTAAATGGTTTAAAATAAAATCAACAAATTTTACCCTCATGAATTGTACTTCTACGAAGAACATAAGGTATTGATGTCGAAAATCTGTGGATAAATAGCGAAGTTGTGAGCAATTTTGTGAAAGTACTAGGAGTCAAATTTGACTATTTTATGTGTTCATTAAAAAAAATTTTTTTTTACTTTGCTCCTTGCTCAATGTACGAGTTCCAATAGAAGCCAAATCACAGAAAAAACTTAAAAGCAAGGCCAAAAATTAAGAAAAAAAAATAGAAGGCTAACATCGGCTACGCCGATGTTTTAAATACCCTTGCAGTCTTTGAAAGGCGCTACCATTGATAACAAAAAAGTTTTTCTCACTAGAATTAGTTTTTAGACCGATCGTTCCTATGACAGCTATACGCTATTGTCATCCGATTTTGATAAATTTTTCCAGAATTGTGTGGAATCATATAAAACTGATATATACCACGATTTGTGACGCTACGACGGAAAACAAAAAAGTTTTTCTCACTAGAACTAGTTTTTGGACCGACCGTTTATATGGCAGCTATATGCTATAGTCATCCGATTTTTATAAATTTTTCCAGAATTGTGTGGAAGCATATAAAACTGATATATACCACGATTTGTGACGCTACGACGGAAAACAAAAAAGTTTTTCTCACTAGAACTAGTTTTTGGACCGACCGTTTATATGGCAGCTATATGCTATAGTTATCCGATTTTGATAAATTTTTTCAGAATAGTGTGGAAGTACATGGAACTAATATATACCACGATTGGTGACGCTACGATGAAAAACAAAAAAGTTTTTCTCACTAGAACTAGTTCTTGGACCGACCGTTTATATGGCAGCTATATGCTATAGTCATCCGATTTTGATAAATGTTTTCAATATTGTGTGGAAGCATATAAAGCTTATATTTACCACGATTGGTGACGCTAGGATGGAAAACAAAAAAGTTTTTCTCATTAGAACTAGTTTTTAGACTGATCGTTCCTATGGCAGCTATATGATATAGTCATCCGATCCGGCCGATTCCGACAAATGTGCAGCGTATTTGTATTTAAAGGCATTTTGCAAAGTTTGGTCAAGATAGCTTTAAAACTGAGGGAGGAGATAGCATAGAAACAGACGGACAGACGGACAGACGGACGGACGGACGGACAGACGGACAGACGGACAGACGGACAAACGGAAATGAACTCAGCTCGTCATGCTGATCAAGAATATATATACTTTATGTGGTCGGAAATGCTTCCTTCACTGCGTTACAAACATCGTGACAATTTTAATATACCCTCTGCAAGGGTATAAAAATAGAAGGCTAACATCGGCTACGCCGATGTTTTAAATACGCTTGCAGTTTTCGAAAGGCGCAACCATTAATAACAAACAAGTTTTTCTCACTGGAATTAGTTTTCAGACCGATCGTTCCTATGGCAGCTATATGCTATAGTCATCCGATTTCCATAAATGTTTCCAGAATTGTGTGGAAGTATATGAAACTAATTTATACCACGATTGGTGATGCTACGATGGAAAACAAAAAAGTTTTTCTCACTAGAACTAGTTTTTGGACCGACCGTTTATATGGCAGCTATATGCTTTAGTCATCCGATGTTGATAAATTTTTCCAGAATTGTGTGGAATAATAAAGAATTAATACACACCACGATTGGTGACGCTACGATGGAAAACAAAAAAGTTTTTCCCATTAGAACTAGTTTTTGGACCGTCCGTTTATATGGCAGCTATATGCTATAATCATCCGATTTTGATCAATTTTTCCAGAATTGTGTAAAAGCATATATAACTTATATATACCACGATTGGTGACGCTTCGATGGAAAACAAAAAAGTTTTTCCCATTAGAACAAGTTTTTGGACCGATCGTTCCTATGGCAGCTATATGATATAGTCATCCGATCCGGCCGATTCCGACAAATGTGCAGCGTATTTGTATTTAAAGACTTTTTGCAAAGTTTGGTCAAGATAGCTTCAAAACTGAGGGAGGAGATAGCATAGAAACAGACGGACAGACGAACGGACGGACAGACGGAAATGAACTCAGCTCGTCATGCTGATCAAGAATATATATACTTTATGTGGTCAGAAATGCTTCCTTCACTGCGTCTCAAACATCGTGACAATTTTAATATACCCAAGGGTATAATAAAAATATTTTCTAATAAGTACATAAAATTTGGAATTTGACTGTAAGTACTTGTTCTCAATTGCTCACAACACCTTTTTAAACCCGTTACTCGTAGAGTAAAAAGGGTATACTAAGTTCGTGCAAATGTATGTAACAGGCAGAAGGAAGCATCTCCGACCCTATAAAGTATATATATTCTTGATCAGCATCAATAGCCAAGTCGATATAGACATGTCCGTCTGTCCGTCCGTCCGTCCGTCTGTCCGTCTGTCTGTATGAACACCTAGATCTCAGAGACTGTAAGAGCTAGAGCTACCATTTTTTCAGTGTAGACTTGTATTGTTTGCACGCAGATCAAGTTTGTTTCAAATTTTTGCCACGCCCCCTCCCGCCCCCGCAATTTGAAAAAACCTCATATCTCCCACAATTTTGAAAATAGACTGTTCAAACCTTCTACACATATATTTTAATCATCATTACCTATCGATCCGCCATACATTATTTCTCGATCAGATGAACGATAGTAGAGTTGCCGCCCCCGCAATATGAAAAATATCACATATCTCCCACAACTTTCAAAATAGATTGTTCGAACTTTCTAGACATATATTTTAATCATCCTTTCCTATCGATCCTCCATACATCATTTCTTGATCAGATGAACGATAGAAAAATTCGAAAAATATCTCATATTTCCCTCAATTTTGAAAATAGATTGTTCAAATCCTTACGGCAGTGCCTTCTCGAACCCTAACGGCAGTGCCTCCTCGAACCCTTACGGCAGTACCCCCTCGAAAGCAGATATTTGTCTCTCGACTTTCTCCTGACATCACTGAATATGATCTACAAGAGTTCATCAAAGACACAGTTGGGTGTTCAGATTCGTTTGTTTTCAAATTTAAATTTACCAGAGTTAGAGATATATCCACGTTCAAAATTTCGGTACCTCCAGCCTATTTTGAATGACTTATGTCTTTAACCATTTGGCCTGAGCATACGATTGTTCACGAATTTAAAAATGAAAATAATAGTCGTTCAAATATTGCCACTTTTTCCCGATCTTCTGGTCGTTCAAAAAACTAGACAAAGATTCCTTCCGTCTTATAGTTCATTATCAGAATGTACGTCGGCTCCTAACAAAACTTAACTCTTTATTTATTAATAGTTTTTCTTTCTCTACACATGTCATTGCATTTACTGAGACTGGACTTCATACCGCAATCAATGACTCTGAAATTTTTAACAGTAAATTTACCTCATATAGATTTGATCGTCCATCTGGGCAGGGAGGTGGGGTGCTTATTGCCGTTGATTCTGATTTTTCATCAGAGTTAATACCAATATACAGCCCGAATCCAATTTGAATTTGTTTGTGTAAAACTGACATTTCAGCGTGTTTCTGTTTTTGTCACATGCTCTTATATCCCGCCAAGGTCGGATACAGACTTATATGTAGAACATTTGTCCGCTATTAAGTATATTTCCACACTTTATGAGGGTGCAGATACTTATAGCTTTCACAGCATGAACTATTTTTATGGCCACCAGTGTAATTAGAACTTGCAGTCAACGTCACCGCTGATTAAGTTCTAGGCCAAGGCCGTTTAAAGGTCAAGAGAAGACAGCTTACAAAAGCTTTCGTTTCTCGTGGTCGTCTGCTCCAAATTCTAAGCAGTACTTACTAGCAAAGAAATCTTCATCGCGCGCAGACGTACCAGTCTTGAGCATACGTTTTTTTTTCTTTTTCCATTCCACGTGTTGAAAATTACATAATCCTATTGTGGCTGCATATATAGAGTTCGAGAAGATCGCAGATTTTTGACAGCCCCTGCGAACATTATTTGGATTAATTAATCGAGGCAGCTGCCTAACGAAAGGTGCTGCTACGACTTTTGGTACGTTTTGTAAATAATATTCAGACTTAGTGTTAACAAGGTATTTCTTTAGAGTCGGCTACTGAATTCTACTGGTGTCCAAGGCCCACTAAGTTAATCTCCGAGCTACTGGAGGCAGCAGCAGTTTGGCTATAGTTGTAGTTGGCCTCGGCGAAGGCATTGGTCGCCGGATTTTGGTCAGCTAACCCCGTTTACTGACCTACTTCACGGTAGCAGTTGGCCGACAGCTATATATTCGCTAACGTCTGTCTGTCGCCATCCCATCATCTCCTAGTGCTGTATTGGTGGCCTCAAGGGGCACGACTCACTGCAGTAACAACCCCAACGGCTTTGCCACTGATACCACTCATTAATTCAGCCTTGGATCGAAGCTATAATCGACCCCATTGGGCCTGGCCAGGGCTCTACCGGCTTTTGCGGACCTTGTGCTATATCTCCAATATGGCTTGGATAGTGTATTAAAACGGATTGAAATTATTTTTATATTGTAATGCCCTTTATCAACGTTTACTTATAATTTGCCTTTGCCTTCAATAGATTTTGATGATTGGGGAGATCTCTGAGACTATAGTATACCTCTACATATAAATTTCATCCCATCTACATCATTTAGCAAGCTGCGATCGCCTTCGTCATCAGGCCTGCTGACATCGGTGGACTTATGCGTAAGTTCGGCATAGCCGTGAAGAAATTGTAATGGTTCTAAATTTAGAACGTATAAAAGATGTATTGGATAATATCGTTCCTCACGCCTACCCTTTTTCCTTACCTTTATATTCGTAAGTACCGGTCTCAAGATCAGTAATAAGTTTAATAACGTTGATAGCGGGCAAATCAAGCAAAGAAGTTTGTTTCCATTTGGCCATTCGCCTCAGCTGAATGCCCTTTCGCATGGCTGTTTACCCTAAGTTTATAAAAAAAATCCGAGTTAATTAAGAATAATGATTTCTTTCATACTTGTAATGAAGTGCCCTCCTAGTTCAACAATTTCTGAAAATTATATGAAGTAATACGAAATGAAATAATAATCTTCTCTTTGGGGCTCCAATGATCTAAAACCGGTTGAAATATTTATAAGGGTAAAAGCCACTGCTACCGGCTTTTACAGGAAGGGTGGGTAAAGAGAAAAGGACACAACATCTGGTCCTTCGCAGTAATACACTAGCTTCTACAACGGTTATTCTCCCCCTATGTTTTTACCTATAGCTCTGTCATTTCTTTTAGTTTTGTGATGCTTGCGTAGCTTAAGAAGCAAAAACCCACGCCCAGGCCCTGAGCACTGCCGCCAAGCATAGACAGAGCTGCTTCTTAGCCGCAAACCAGCTTGCTCGCGTTCGTCACATACTAAATGGCGCCCAACATGCGGGGCTCCCGCAGAGATAATTAAATTGCAATTGTCGGCCCGTGCTTCCCAAAAGACCCGTCCATCCTTGTTTCCCATAACCTTTTATATCCAAATGTTTAAAGTAGACAGTTCAATATAACTTGCAGATCTCGGATATTGCTGGTTTATGCAGCGAAGCGGCAACCAGACCAGATCACAAATTATACTGCAAACTCAAGGCTATTATAGGCAAATTAGTAGTCTTGACAATATACCTCAAGTAATTCTCATTATTAATTTTACTGCGGAAATGATAGTTTTGAATCCCATTTTGAATCTATACCTTTTAAAATTATAAGTGAATGCTTGTGGCAAAATTCGGCTTTATGGAATTGAGACTTGTTCTGATTGGATAACTTCGACCAGATCCTCTTTCATAAAAGTCAGAAAATTCAATATAAAACTTATTTTGTAGTTTCAGTCAACTGAAGCAATGTGTATTACTCTTTATAAAAATAAAATGATTAAAAACATTTGAAACGGTGAATTGATCAAAGGATAAGACCCCAGAACCAAGTATTTGAGTTATAAATCGATATATTTTTGTCTTATATATATTATAAACTATTTCTTTTCTTATCTCTATATATTTTAAAAATATTGAAAAATTATCATGGCAGTTAGGCGTAGTCTAGAAAATCTCAATTTGAGAGAAGAAACTGTATCGTGCATTATATGCCAAGACGCAGCTGCACCAGATTCTATTATTACGGAGACCCAATGTAAGCACAAGTTTCATGCAGAATGTCTCACAGTTTGGTTACAATCCAATTCCACTTGCCCAATATGCCGACAGGCATGTCCATTATCGACTAATTCTGAACAGCGCGAAAGCTTAACGTTAACACATAGTACCCAGCCTCCAAGATCCAATCGAGGCGCAGCAAATAACTGTACATCAAGAGGTCGCCCTAACACCAGATCCGCACAACGTAATGTTCAAGCTTCAAGTTCCCAACGACAAAGTACAGGGGAACCCAATGCTCGCGATCGGAACAGTAGAGCCGATAATACAGCAGCTGAAAACAATTCCATTAATGAGCAACGGGTGTGCACACTTATTAACGCATCGTTAGAGAATTTCCGGTCTACTATGGCCACAACTATGGCTGAGCAGATTGCTGTCGCAATGAGAAATCTGCAACTAGCTCCACTACCCCAAGAGGCTCGAGAAGAGGCACAATTAGAGTGGGAAAATGAAATTCCAGAAGTTCTAGGGTCAGAGCGTAGTGAGGCATTCGGAAATAGACAGCACATCCCAAATGTATTCCCTTATAGAAGAGAAGAAAATTCAGTAGAACGCCCTGATAAGGTTTCCAGCGTAATATCCAATTGGCATCTTAAATTCAGTGGCACCCCAAATGATATCCAAATTGATGAATTTATTTATCGAGTAAATTGCTTAACAGCCAGATGCCTAGGTGGCGATTTTGATACTTTGTATCATTTTGCAAATTTGCTATTTTCTGGATCCGCCTTAACATTTTATTGGCGCTTCCATCGGAATGAATCACACAAAACCTGGTTTAATCTTTGCACTCGGTTATGCGAAAGGTATCAAAGTGATCGATCGGATGAAGACATTAAAGATACAATGCGTAGGCGAAAGCAGAAAGCGAATGAATCCTTTGACGATTTTCTTGATGCGATATTGTCAATAGCAGACATGTTGCGTATAAGACCTTCTAGTGGTGAGCTTGTTGCCTACGTCCAACGAAATCTTAAGCCTGAACTGAGACACGAGCTGTTGCATGTGGACATACCAAATGTAGCTACGTTGCGTCGCGAGTGTCATAAACACGAAGATTTTTATAATAATATGTATATCAAGACAAATTCTAGGCCAATGCAGCCAAGGCGCGTGGTACAAGAAATTTACGCTGAGAATGCTGAAGAGCCATCGTCCTTGCAAGAGGACCATGAGATCGAGATTAATGCGCTCCGTTCTGCTGAAAGCACAAAATGCTGGAATTGCGATGAAATTGGTCATCGCTATCAGGAATGTCTGAAGCAGCGGCGCATTTTCTGTTACGGTTGCGGTATGCTTGATATGTGCAAGCCCAATTGCCCTAAATGCACGCCTGCACCGGAAAACTTTCAGCAGGGTATCCGCCCCAAGCCGAAAGCGGATATCCGCAAAACGACCCAAAACTAATCTTGGCCGCTACCTCTGAATCTGATGAGGCCTCGGATAGCCTTATCCACCCACTTAAGCGTAATATAATCTCGGAATTTCTGCCTTATCATATTCGTTTAGAAAATTATTTGAAACGTAGATCAGAAACATTAAATATTGCTGTTGATGCTGTGAAAGCTACACGTTCCTCAATGCGTATGAAAAATTATTGGAAGGAAAGACATGACTTACAGAAAATAACCATTTTAAGTATAGTTCAAAAGGATCCTGACATTCGTCCGTTTACAAAAGTTGAGATTCTTGGTCAACAATATCTAGCACTTTTAGACAGTGGGGCCAATAAAAGTGTCATTGGATTAGAATTGGCAACTCGCATATTGACTTCTAATGTTCGTATAAAAAAATCTCACGGAGCTGTTCGAACAGCCGATGGATGTAAGCAGCAAGTTGCTGGAACACTCGTCGTTCCAATCCTTTATAATTCGATTCATAAAGATTTTGAAATTTTAGTTGTGAAATCAATAGCTCAAGATGTGATTTGTGGTATAGATTTTTGGCAGTGTTTTGGTATTTCTCTCAATGTAGTTTGCTCAATTAACGAAATAAATGTTAACGATGACCAATCTGATAAACTTCAACTAGATTCTGCACAGCAAGCTAAGCTACAAGCTATCATTGAAATTTTTCCTTCGTGCGAGAGAGATGGACTAGGCAAGACAGATTTAATTGAACATTCAATCGATACCGGGGATGCTAAGCCTATTAAGCAGAGGCATTACCCTATCTCTCCCGCAAAAGAAAAGAGATTATGTTCTGAGATTGATAGAATGTTGAGCTTAGGAGTTATTGAGGAAGCTCCCAACTCTGCATGGTCTTCGCCAGCCGTGCTGATAGTAAAGCCTGGAAAGGATCGTTTTTGCCTTGATTCACGTAGGGTGAACGAGGTTACAAAAAAAGACGCCTTGTCCACTTGTCCGAAGTTGCTACTCGCTTGCGGAAAGCAGGACTCACTATAAACGTGCGTAAAAGCCAGTTCGGTCTCACTAGAGTCGAATACTTGGGTCACGTTGTAGGTGAAGGCACTCTGCAAGTAAATCCTGACAAGGTTCGAGCAGTGGCAGAATTCCCTGTACCAAGGACACGTCGCCAGCTGAGAAGGTTTCTCGGCATGACGGGATGGTACCAGCGATTCATTCCACAGTACTCAAGCATAACGTTTGCGCTTACCGAGTTGTTGCGTGGCAAGGATTATGAATGGAATGAATCAGCTCAACATGCGTTTGACGACATTAAAATTAGACTTTGCTCAGCTCCCTTTTTGCAACATCCCAATTATGACAAACCGTTTATTGTTCAGTGCGATGCCTCGATAAACGGCATAGGTGCCTTATTAGCCCAAGTAGATGACGCTGGAGATGAGCGCCCAATAGCCTACATGTCCAAGAAGCTTAACAAAGCACAGAGAAACTATTCCACCACAGAACTCGAATGCCTTGCGGTAGTGCTTGCGTTAAAAAAGTTTAGAATGTACATAGAAGGACAGGCATTTAAAGTAGTGACCGATCACGCCAGCCTGAAGTGGCTAATGAGCCAAAAAGATTTAAGTGGCAGATTAGCTCGATGGGCAATAAAAATTCAAGGATTCAACTTTGAAATCGAGCATCGTAAGGGCAGCCAAAATGTAGTGGCAGACGCGTTGTCTCGAGCGTTTGAAGAAGAGATTGCCTCTGTAACAGTAGATGTATATCCAGAAATCGACATTAATTCGGAAGCCTTCGTTTCGGAGCAATATGTTCAGCTAAAAGAGCAACTGCTCAAGTCCAATTTGCCAGATTTTCGGATTGTTGACAAATACATTTATTATCGAGCATGCACCGCAGCTGATGGCCTTGAAAACTCCAACAGTAATTGGAAACTTATGGTTTCCACGCAGTTGCGCTATCAAGTGATTGCCGCAGCACACAACCAGCCAAGTTCCGCGCACTGTGGTGCAGCTAAGTGTTTGGAGCGAATCCGCCGAAACTTTTATTGGCCAAATATGGTTGTTGAGGTTCGCGAATATATCCGCAAATGTGAAGTTTGTCAGACAACCAAACATCCTACTCGCATTCTTAAGCCACCAATGGGAACCCAATCACTTAGCGAGAGGCCTTTTCAAAAATTTTATGTGGATTTCATTGGTCCATTTCCTAGAACCAAACAAGGCAACATAGGGATATTTATTATACTAGACCATCACTCAAAATTCACTTTTCTTTTCCCTGTTAAGCGTTTCACGTCTAAAATTATTATTGATCTATTGAGAGACAATATCTTTAAATGTTTTGGAGTGCCAGAGACTCTAATAAGTGACAATGGGACACAATTTAAAAGTCACGATTTTTCTCATTTTCTTTCCACTTATGGTGTGGCCCATATGTTCACTGGAGCCTATTCTCCCCAGTCTAACGCAGCCGAACGCGTCAATAGATCGATGAACGCCGCGCTAAGAGCCTACGTGCGCTCGGATCAGCGTAACTGGGATTGTTTTATAAGTAGTATAAATTGTTCCTTGAGAAACACAGTGCATCAATCTATTGGCAATGCACCGTATTATGCAGTTTTTGGACAACATATGATAACGCATGGACGTGACTATCAGGTTTTGAGAAATTTAAATATGCTTAATGATGGCTCAGCTCGTCTTCCACGAGCAGACGAGTTTCCCAAGATTCGATCTGATATAGCTAAACATATAGAGAAAGCTTATAAAAAAAATCAGAAGACCTATGACTTGCGTACGCGTCCTAGATCTTTTGAAATTGGTCAAGAAGTTATAAAACGAAACTTCGCATTGAGTAATCAAGTTGTCAATTTCAATGCTAAATTAGCACCCGTAGGTGTAAGGGCGCGAGTAAAGAAAAAATTAGGCAATTCGCTATACTTGCTAGAAAATCAGAACGGAAAAGAAATTGGAGTGTTTCACGCGAAGGATATTTGGGAATTTAACTCATGACACCCTTTTTTCAGCTTTTACCATTAGTCTGGTAGACTATGTTTAAATCTGATGGTATGAGGGTGCAGATACTTATAGCTTTCACAGCATGAACTATTTTTATGGCCACCAGTGTAATTAGAACTTGCAGTCAACGTCACCGCTGATTAAGTTCTAGGCCAAGGCCGTTTAAAGGTCAAGAGAAGACAGCTTACAAAAGCTTTCGTTTCTCGTGGTCGTCTGCTCCAAATTCTAAGCAGTACTTACTAGCAAAGAAATCTTCATCGCGCGCAGACGTACCAGTCTTGAGCATACGTTTTTATACACTTGAAAAGTGTATATTAATTTTGCCCAGAAGTTTGTAACGCATAGAAATATTCATTTCCGACCCCATAAACTATATATATTCTTGATCAGGACGACGAGCTGAGTTCAATTCCGTCTCCGTCCGTCCGTCTGTCCGTCTGTCCGTCTGTCTGTCTGTCTGTTTCTACGCGAACTAGTCCCTCAGTTTTAAAGCTATCGAGCTGAAATTTCGCACAGAGTCTTCTTTTTACTGCACGCAACTAATATGTCGGAACCGGCCGGATCGGATGACTATATCATATAGCTGCCATAGGAACGATCGGTCTAAGAACTAGTTCTAGTTAGAAAAACTTTTTTGTTTTTCATCGTAGCGGCACTAATCTTGGTGTATGTTAGTTTTATATGCTTCCACGTAATTCTGGAAAAATTGATCAAAATCGGATGACTATATTATATAGCTCCCATAAAAACGGTCGGTAAAAAAATTAGTTCTAGTGAGAAAAACTTTTTTGTTTTCTGTCGAAGCGCCCCCAATCTTGGTATATATAAGTTTTATATGCTTCCATACAATTCAGGAAAAATTTATCAAAATCGGATGATTATAGCATATAGCTGCCGTAGAAACGGTCGGTCAAAAAACAAGTTCTAGTGAGGAAAACTTTTTGATTACCATCGTATCATCACCAATCTTGGTAGATATTAGTTTTATATGCTTTTACAAATTTTTGAAAAAAAAATTTATCAAAATCGGATTACTATAGCATATAGCTAACATAGGACCGATCGGTCGGAAAATGTGTTTTACTAAGAAAAGTTTTTTTTATGGTATCAAATTTTTATTATCCATGATCTAAAATTTTTTAGTATCTGATATCTATATCCTATATATATTTTACAGGTTAAATCAGTTGGAGTAAAGTTTTTCAAGTGTATTAAAACTTCGGCACAGTCGAAGTTAGCTTTGTCTTCTCGTTTTTTTTTTCTTTTTCCATTCCACGTGTTGAAAATTACATAATCTTATTGTGGCTGCATATATAGAGTTCGAGAAGATCGCAGATTTTTGACAGCCCCTGCGAACATTATTTGGATTAATTAATCGAGGCAGCTGCCTAACGAAAGGTGCTGCTACGACTTTTGGTACGTTTTGTAAATAATATTCAGACTTAGTGTTAACAAGGTATTTCTTTAGAGTCGGCTACTGAATTCTACTGGTGTCCAAGGCCCACTAAGTTAATCTCCGAGCTACTGGAGGCAGCAGCAGTTTGGCTATAGTTGTAGTTGGCCTCGGCGAAGGCATTGGTCGCCGGATTTTGGTCAGCTAACCCCGTTTACTGACCTACTTCACGGTAGCAGTTGGCCGACAGCTATATATTCGCTAACGTCTGTCTGTCGCCATCCCATCATCTCCTAGTGCTGTATTGGTGGCCTCAAGGGGCACGACTCACTGCAGTAACAACCCCAACGGCTTTGCCACTGATACCACTCATTAATTCAGCCTTGGATCGAAGCTATAATCGACCCCATTGGGCCTGGCCAGGGCTCTACCGGCTTTTGCGGACCTTGTGCTATATCTCCAATATGGCTTGGATAGTGTATTAAAACGGATTGAAATTATTTTTATATTGTAATGCCCTTTATCAACGTTTACTTATAATTTGCCTTTGCCTTCAATAGATTTTGATGATTGGGGAGATCTCTGAGACTATAGTATACCTCTACATATAAATTTCATCCCATCTACATCATTTAGCAAGCTGCGATCGCCTTCGTCATCAGGCCTGCTGACATCGGTGGACTTATGCGTAAGTTCGGCATAGCCGTGAAGAAATTGTAATGGTTCTAAATTTAGAACGTATAAAAGATGTATTGGATAATATCGTTCCTCACGCCTACCCTTTTTCCTTACCTTTATATTCGTAAGTACCGGTCTCAAGATCAGTAATAAGTTTAATAACGTTGATAGCGGGCAAATCAAGCAAAGAAGTTTGTTTCCATTTGGCCATTCGCCTCAGCTGAATGCCCTTTCGCATGGCTGTTTACCCTTAGTTTATAAAAAAAAATCCGAGTTAATTAAGAATAATGATTTCTTTCATACTTGTAATGAAGTGCCCTCCTAGTTCAACAATTTCTGAAAATTATATGAAGTAATACGAAATGAAATAATAATCTTCTCTTTGGGGCTCCAATGATCTAAAAACCGGTTGAAATATTTATAAGGGTAAAAGCCACTGCTACCGGCTTTTACAGGAAGGGTGGGTAAAGAGAAAAGGACACAACATCTGGTCCTTCGCAGTAATACACTAGCTTCTACAACGGTTATTCTCCCCCTATGTTTTTACCTATAGCTCTGTCATTGCTTTTAGTTTTGTGATGCTTGCGTAGCTTAAGAAGCAAAAACCCACGCCCAGGCCCTGAGCACTGCCGCCAAGCATAGACAGAGCTGCTTCTTAGCCGCAAACCAGCTTGCTCGCGTTCGTCACAACTTCTTTCTGATTATGACCACATGATTGTTCTTGGTGACTTTAACCTCCCAGGAATATCATGGTCCACATCAAGGGATTCAAATTCCCTTTTACCAAATTCACAAAATATTTTTGTGGATGGCTTATTAGAAATTTCGCTTTTGCAAGTCAACATGATTCAAAATTCACTGAAAAGACTTTTGGATCTTGTGTTTGTACTAGACGCTTCCAACATCGCGTTATGTAGAACTGATCCACTTTCACTCCCAGAAGATCCTTACCATCCAACATTAGAATTGATATTGGACCTTGGTACTCCCTTAGTAGAGGCATCAAGCAATTCAATTCCGCTTCGTCGATGTTTCAGGAAAGCTAACTTTGGTATGCTTAATAACCTGATCCTCCAAGCAGATTGGACACAGTTCAATGAGTGTGCAGATATGGATGTTGCCCTCAAACTCTTCCATGAGAAGATTTCGTTCGCGATTGATATTAGCGTACCTCTTTCCGATGGTCCGCCAACTACTAATAAACCTCCCTGGTTTACTCGCCAACTTTCAAATTTAAAAAACAGAAAATCTAGATTGTACAAAAAACTAAAATGCTCTGGCTCACCTAGTTCTGTTGCCCAGTATATAAGGGCCCGTTCTGATTTCGCATTCTGAATTCTCAATGTTACAATGCCTATTTGTCCCGTTGTAAGGATCAATTTAGAGAAAATCCGAAACAATTTTACAGCTTTGTAAATACAAAGAGACGGTCTTCAACGTATCCTTCGTCCGTTCATTTTGGTAATGCTATGGCAAATAACGACCATGATATTGCTAATTTGTTTTCCGATTTTTATACACTTGAAAAGTGTATATTAATTTTGCCCAGAAGTTTGTAACGCATAGAAATATTCATTTCCGACCCCATAAACTATATATATTCTTGATCAGGACGACGAGCTGAGTTCATTTCCGCTTGTCCGTCCGTCCGTCTGTCTGTCTGTCTGTCTGTCTGTCTGTCTGTTTCTACGCGAACTAGTCTCTCAGTTTTAAAGCTATCGAGCTGAAATCTTGCACAGAGTCTTCTTTTTACTGCACGCAACTAATATGTCGAAACCGGCCGGATCGGGTGACTATATCTTATAGCTGCCATAGGAACGATCGGTCGAAAAATAAGTCTTTGTGAGAAAAACTTTTTGGATTTCCATCGTAGCGTCTCCCATCGTAGTATATATTAGTTTTATATGTTTCCACACAATTCTGAAAAAAATTTATCAAAATCGGATGACTATAGCATATAGCTGCCATATAAACGGTCGGTCAAAAAACTACTTCTAGTGAGAAAAACTTTTTGTCTTCTATCGTAGCGTCCCCAATCTTGGTATATATTAGTTTTATATGCTTTCACATAATTTTGAAAAAATTTATCAAAATCGGATGACTATAGCATATAGCTGCCATATAAACGGTCGGTCAAAAAACTAGCTCTAGTGGGAAAAACTTTTTTATTTTTCATCGTAGCATCACCAATCTTGGTATATATTAGTTTTATATGCGTTAACACAATTCTAGAAGATTTTATCAAAATTGGAGGACTATAGCATATAGCTGCCATAGGACCGATCGGTCGAAAAATGTGCTTTGCTAAGAAAAGTTTTGTTTTATGGTATCAAATTTTTGTTATCAATGATTTAAAAATTTAAAATATCTGATAACTATATTCACTATATATTTTACCGGTTAAATCCGCAGGAGTAAAGTTTTTCAAGTGTATTAAAACTTCGGCACAGTCGAAGTTAGCTTTGCCTTCTCGTTTTAGTTCAACCTATTCATCTCAAAACTATAACAGCAATCAAGCCTATCCGTATGATGTTCAAAGATCGAACTGCATATTTAGTCCAATTTTAACTGAAACTTCATTGTCTCAGCATTTAATTAAGCATTCAATTACTCCTGTTTATTCCCCTGGCCCTGATGGTGTTCCTAGTTGTATGTTAAGGTACTGCGCCGACTCATTGACAGCTCCATTGTTAAAATTATTCAATCTGTCCATAAGCTCTTCTCACTTTCCTAATTCATGGAAGGAATCTTTTATTATTCCTTTGCATAAAAAGGGTTCCAAATCTGATGTCGGAAATAACAGATGTATTTCTAAGCTTTCCGCAATTCCAAAATTATTTGAGAACCTTATAACTTCTCACTTGCAACATCTCTGTCGGTCACTTGTTTCACCGGCCCAACATGGGTTTATGAAAGGCAGATCCACTACTACAAATTTACTTGAGTTCACTACTCTTGTCATTAATGGATTTAGAAATCAGCTTCAAACGGATGTAGTGTACACTGACTTAAGTAAAGCTTTTGATTCTGTTAATCATGAGCTATTATTGCATAAACTTGACCTTCTTGGATTTTCGTCCGATTTGGTTTCTTGGATATCGAACTATCTGAACTCCAGAACACAGAAAGTTTTATTTAGAAATTCTCTTTCCAAAACACTTACAGTAACTTCTGGGGTTCCACAGGGTAATCACCTGGGTCCCCTACTCTTTACTTTGTTTATAAATGACCTTCCTCCGATCTTAGCTCATTCTCGCATATTAATGTATGCAGATGATGTTAAGCTTTGCCTTTCTTATAAAGAAGCAGACTCTTTCACTGATCTCCAATCAGATCTGGAAGTTTTTCAGTCCTGGTGTAATGTAAATCTTCTGAACCTTAACTGTTCGAAGTGCATGTGTATGACATTTTATAGAACGGAGCCTCATTTAGCTTCATACTCCCTGTATAACACTTGCTTAAATCGTATTTACGAAATGAACGACTTGGGTATTATTCTCGATCCTAAACTTAATTTTAACGAACATATTTGCAGAACAGCTAACAAAGCCATGAGTGTGCTTGGATTTATTAAGCGTTGGTCCAAGGAGTTCAACGACCCTTACACAACCAAGACCCTTTACACCTCTCTTGTTCGTCCGATACTGGAATATGGTTCATGTGTGTGGTGCCCTCAATATAAGAAGTATCAAGAGCGCCTAGAGTCTGTACAAAAGCAATTCCTACTGTTTGCTCTCCGTGGTCTTAACTGGGAACCTAATGTACGTCTTCCGTCCTATTCTAGTAGACTGCTTTTAATTAACCTTCCTTCTCTAAAAAATCGAAGAACTATGCTGGGAGTAATTTTTGTTCACAAACTAATACACGGTGAAGTTGACTCTCCGGAGTTAATTAGTCAACTTAGATTCAACGTCCCCTGTAGGGTTACAAGAAACTTTTTCCCTCTTTCTCTTCAACGTTGTACTTCTAATTACAATTCATATGAACCATTTCGTGTTGTCTGCGCAGATTATAACAGTCTTTACCACCTCTTAGGACCTGAATGTTCTCTTTCCTTATTAAAAACTCGCACATTAATCCATTTAGCTCGAAACTAGAACTATTCGTATAATGATTGCTTGTATAACCATTGTCAACGTCCATATTATTATAAACCTTCTAGACATATATTTTAATCATCATTACCTATTAATCCGCCATACATAATTTTCTTATCAGATGAACGATAGAAAAGTTCATGCCCCCGCAATTTGAAAAATACCTCATATCTCCCACAATTTGGGCATGTTGTGATCTAATAAAATATTCTTAAATAAACCTTGCCCTGAGTAACGGGTATATCGAAGTCGAGCAGGGCCGATTTCAACTTACGCTCTCGTTTTATCCATAGATATGCTTTTTCAATACCTTATTTTCTTCATTATGGTGCTATTCGTAAGAACAAAAGAAAAAAACAATTTTTTTTTATCAGTTTCAACCTTTTACAGATTTTTGGAAAAAAAATTTTAGCACGTTTTTGAGAAAAAAATAGATTTTTTGGAAATATTTTTGTTTGTGGTGATGATGATGAACCACATTTTTTTATAGCTTTAGTATATTTGGTAGTTTAAGTGTAGGCATTAGGATTTTGTAGGATTAGGCATCTGGGATTTGGTAGGCTAAGCGTAGGCATTACGATTTTGTAGGTCATAAGGTTAGGTAGGATTTGGTAGGTTAAGTCGCCAGTCTGTCGAGGGCCCGATCAACGATTTGTGCGCAGCTGGACAAATCTGTAAACAAAACGGTACGCATGTATGCATAGACGGACACCAACTGGTGTGTGTGTGTGTATGCAAGTACGTATGCGCAAATAGTACTACGCAAGTGACACCGGCGCTAGTCTGTGGTGGGCCTGTTCAATTTTGCGCAGCTGCACCAACGGTAAACGAAAGTAGAAAAAACGAGAGCGTAAGTTGAAGTCGGCCCTGCTCGACTTCGATATACCCGTTACTCAGGGTAAGGTTGCCCAAATTGTGGGAGCGGTAACTCTTCAATCGTTCATCAGATCGAAAAATGATGTATGGCGGATCGATAGGTAATGATGATTTAAATAAATGTCTAGAAGGTTCGAACAATCAATTTTCAAAATTGTGGGAGATATAAGATTTTTTCATATTGCGGGGGCGGAACAAACTTGATCTGCGTGCAAACAATACAAGTCTACACTGAAAATATGGTAGCTCTAGCTTTTTTAGATCCTGAGATCTAGGTGTTCATACAGACGGACGGACAGACGGACAGACAGACAGACGGACATGTCTATATCGACTCGGCTATTGGTGCTGATCAAGAATATATATACTTTATGGCTTCGGAGATGCTTCCTTCTGCCTGTTACATACATTTGCACGAACTTAGTATACCCTTTTTACTCTACGAGTAACGGGTATAAAATGGGAGCGGGAGAGGCCCGCAACGATCGGCACGCGTCGCTCGCGCCGAGATTCGTATACAGTGTATTTTTATACCCGTTACTCGTAGAGTAAAAAGGGTATACTAAGTTCGTGCAAATGTATGTAACAGGCAGAAGGAAGCATCTCCGACCCCATAAAGTATATATATTCTTGATCAGCATCAATAGCCGAGTCGATATAGACATGTCCGTCTGTCCGTCTGTCTGTCTGTCCGTCTGTCCGTCCGTCTGTATGAACACCTAGATCTCAGAGACTATAAGAGCTAGAGCTACCATTTTTTCAGTGTAGACTAGTATTGTCTGCACGCAGATCAAGTTTGTTTTAAATTTTTGCCACGCCCCCTCCCGCCCCCGCAATTTGAAAAAACCTCATATCTCCCACAATTTTGAAAAGAGATTGTTCGGACCTTCTAGACATATATTTTAATCATCATTACCTATCGATCCGCCATACATCATTTTTCGATCAGATGAACGATAGAAAAGTTCCCGCCCCCGCAATTTGAAAAATACCTCATATCTCCCACAATTTTGAAAATAGATTGTTCGAACTTTCTAGACTTATATTTTAATCATCATTACTTATCGATTCGCCATACATCATTTCCCGATCAGATGAGCTATAGTAGAGTTGCCTCCCCCGCAATTTTGAAAAAAACTCATCTCTCCCACTCTCTAATAAAATATTCCTAAATAAACCTTACCCTGAGTAACGGGTATATCGAAGTCGAGCAGGGCCGACTTCAACTTACGCTCTCGTTTTAATTTTTGCGAGGGCTGCGCGCATAGTATTGACATTTGTTTTTATCTTTCTTGGACTGGTATTTTTTTACGAGGGTTGCGCGCAAAGTATTGACCTTATTTTCTTTCCGGGGCTGGTATTTTGTTCGCGAGGGTTGCGCGCATAGTATTGTTATTTGTTTCTTCTTTCATAGATTGGGGTTTTTGCGAGGGTCGCGTGCAAAGTATGGAGATTATTTTCTGTCACGAGCTGGTATTTGTGTTGCGAGGGTTGTGCTAAAGGTAGGAAAAAGGGAAAATATATGGTTACTTAAGACATATTTAATATATGCACAAATTTCTTAAGCGTTTGCTTGACAAATAATTCCTTTTTTTTTTGTTGGTTCCTCGGAGAGAAAAAAAAAAGAAGAAGGGGAAGTAATCAAACTATCAAGGACACAGAGGAACGGGTGGCTAAAGAGAGACGACAGTGTGAGTTCAGAGCGCAGATCGCAGGAGAAGGAGTGTGTGTGTCTCAGGGTAAAGAGTCGTTAATGAACGGTCGGGAAACGCAAGGGACCTTTGCAAAGGATTCTCCCCAGATAACAAATTATTGTAATCGAAGAGTATTCGATAACTTTGTAAACTTTAAAGTAAAACAAGTGCGATACCTACACTGGGAGCCATCTTCGTCAAAAATCCAGAGAACGTACAAGTACACAGCATCGACGTAGCCATAGCCAAAAGAGAGCAATTTTCACTGTTTGCCGACAGAGTCTACCTTCACATCGAGTTGCCGGGGAACAGACGGGAGAGAGAGCGAGAAAATTTGTTCACTTCGGTGAGCGTAGCCTATGCATGCCTATAACACGAGCGAAGACGAACATTGACGTCGCTGCGGTGTGACGTCAGCAGAGGCGCGGCAGCGCAGAACCCTATATAAAGCACTTCTGAACGGGCAAAAGGGACAGTCTCCGGGCAGATTTGAACGCAAGCACATCGGAAGAAGAACACGTCAAGCAGTGACCCACGTAACCTATCTTATCTCTTGTGAAACCATAAAAATCCTCGGCATAGGAAGAAAAGGAAAAGTATATCCAGTGAACAAATACCTAAGGATTTTCCTATCGTCCTGAACAATTAAAGTATCCTCGCGGCAAACCAACACGCATCCTGAACAACTAAAGTATCCTCGCGGCCAACTAACACGCATCCTGAGCCAGTGAAAAGCATTCTTACAGGGATCAACGTGTATCCTGAGTACCTACAAGCCCTTCCGCGATAAGCAACGCACTCGCTCCTAATGTTTGAAAAAATATATATATATTTCCGAAGGCACTTGTAGTCCGGATCCGCATCGTAACACTCCTCGGTCCTCTTCGGGTACTTTACAAGCTTTCTTCTGTATTTAGAACCAAATGGTTGGTGTCCGCTGGATATCCTATCATCACAAAGCTGAACTCGAAGCTTTTGCGGACGACTTCGGGTTCGAACGGGACGGGACAGTAGAAGAACTCCGTAGTCGGATGGCTACGTTCATAAACCGTAAAAATCATTCCCTCGCCACGGTACAGCGTTTAGAAAAGTTATAGGCACAATTCGGGACAGTGGCTAGCCCTGAGGCCAAGCCCGTCGTGAACCAGCCGCGAGATCGAAGCGCGTCCCCCGTCATGTCCGAAAGTAGCGATCCAGTAGGGTTTTCCATACCTAGTGAAAGCCATCCTGCGGCCAGGGACACGGCACCCGGCTCGGGTGTACACCATCTTACCGTGCCTGTTCCTACGCTCGGTTCGCGTCACTCTCGTAGCTCGGAACGACTTAATCAAACGTTGCCCATTACCAACCGCGCGCGAGATGAAGTTCCTTACGCCATGGTCGCCGAGAAGAAGCGCAGATGGGACGTCACCTTCAATAGTCACCAGGGAATAATACCGTTACCGTAACCGGAACCGTTAACCGAATTAAACCGTTTAAAGTCAGGTACCGGTATCGAAACCAGAACCGAAATTAAAAATTTGTTGGTTCTCAACCGTTATAATAGGAACCGAAAAAACCGGAACCATACCGAAACGCTAATACCGGTATTGTTTCGGTTTCTTATTATTTATTTTATTGATTTATGATTATTACAAATATTAATATATGTTTCAACTGTTACAATAGAATCAAAAAGAGTCTTAGATTTTAGAAATTATATATATGTATATATATATTCTCTTTTATAGATATATATAAAAACTGTATAGGATGTAAAGGATTTTTAAGTCTTAAAAAAATCCTACCTTAAATATTGAAATGTTTGAAAAACGAAAATTTAAATTTTAGAAATAAAGTTTCTGGATTTTAATCTAATTCTAATTTTTCTGAGTGAAGGAATGCCACTGAAAGCGTGGACAGAAGCGAAATTGTTCGTCCAAAAATAATTTCATTTTTTTAATATTAAAAAAAATATATTTGTACCGGTACGTACAGGTATACCGAAATAAAAATCTGAGTACCGTATCGGAACCTTAAACTGAAATAAACTGAAAACCGAAATAGAACCTTTAACCGATATTCTCATTTCGGTACGTACCGAAACCGTTACCGGAACCGATATTCATTTCGGGATTAATCCCAGATAGTCACTCTGACCCACTACGTTTTATCGAACGTCTAGAAGAACGAGCGGCATCCCATCGGGTCGACGTAAGACACATGCCTCAGGCCATCCCAGAGTTACTCACCGGCATTGCAGAAGACTGGTTTAGGACTAGCAAACTACGAGGCGGGTCATGGACGAGCTTTAGGAAGGAGTTTTTGGATTTCTGTCTGACCCCAAGGTACTTCCAGCGCCTCGAAGATGAGATCCGACTACGATACCAAAAGAACAGGGAATAATTCTAGAAGTATTTGGTGGATATTCTTTTAATGATGCATCGAGCCGGATATACGCCGGATATACGATAGACGCACAGGAGTTAGAACGCCTGTTCGAGAAATAGTTGGAGTACCAACTATTTGTGCGACGTAACGACTTCAAAACATTGCGGCAGTTGACGCAGCTGGTTATCTACTATGAGGTCACCAGGGAACGAGATGAACAACGAAAACACTGAAGCGCAGCCCCGAACCGATCACAGGGGTACCAGGCCCCAACCACCACAAACGCGCGTCCCGGACACGAAGGCAACAGCAACGGAGCAGTAGCCACCTGGAGACCAACTCACATGGCCATACCAGCGCTGGCCCCAGAACGTAACCCATGAGCTGCCGAGGGACAGTCACACAATCCGGGCAGCGAGACACCCGTCGACGTACGTAACGCCTGTAGGATCTGCGGTATGGCCGGTCACTTCTCCCGAGAGTGCCGCCGGCAACGACTCATGTTCTGTTGGTCGTGTGGGCGACGAGGTGTCAGGACTATCGAGTGTTGCAGGGCATCAGAACCGGGAAACGAGCAGCGGACCCCACCGAACACGGACCGAGTGGGAGCGCCGCCATCAGATGTCCGGAAGTAGTTGGAGCCTTGCGGATCCATGACGGTCGCATCCTAGCCAGAATTAGGATGGAGGGGCGTGAGATGACGGCGACAGTGGACACCGGAGTGACGCGGAGTTTTATCAGCGAAGATGCAGCCCGATGCTAGTGCTGCCGGTGGTAGTGGATGACATTCTGCTAGGATTAGATTTCCTGGGCGCCATTGATGCCATGCTGATCTGTGGTGAGTCCCAACTTTCCCTACGAGTCAAAGAAACTCCGATCAACGCCAACACTAACTTCGCCACCGCAACGAGACCTATGGACGATCACTAAAAGTATCTCTCGGAACCCATGCGGAGCGAAGGCGATACGCAGATTCAGCCGAGATTATCAACGGACCCGGAAGCCCCGGATGACGGTGCAAAGCTACTAAGCTTACTAAAACTTAAAGTAAGGTTGTAATTTCTTCCAAATCAATAATTTCATTTTCGGAGTACTTTTGGCTCGATGAAATTAAATTCAAATATTTTGGCGGCAAGTCATAGTTGTGGCAACATTTGTCATGTCTACGTAATCCATAATCCAATTTGGGTTCCTTTGTTTTTTGTTCAAAAGCATAACCCAAATTGTTTGTTTATTTGTTGAAAAAAAGTCGACAAATGGTGGCTGTCAACCAAAAAAAAGAAAAACTGAATACGTTATAAAAAGGTTTAATGAACTAAGAAAGCCTAACAAGGAAAATCTAACAAAATTACAAATCGACTAGTAACGACTCCGACACGGTGGGGGAATTTTATTTGCCCGTCCGGCCAGCTATGCCCCAGTTCACAGCCAATTGAAGCCAGAGACGTTACTAGACCTAACACAAATTTAAATAATAGTATAGAAGTCGAAAAAGAGAAAAAGAGAATAGTGAGGAAAAAGAAAAAGAGAAGGCTTAAAAATATGTTTACAAAATCATAAACACAATAAATAAACAATATTATAGAATAAACAAAAATAATATAAAATAAAACAATAATGAAAATAAATTTTAAAATTAAAAGAATAAAAAAAGGAAAAAAATTAAATTAAATTAAATATAATAAAAATAAAATAAATATAAGCTAGAATAAAGATGAATTAAATCATCCGGAAAATCTCTGACCCGGTGGGGGAATATTTATTAGCCGGTCCGGCAAGCTAGGCCCCTGCTCCTGCTGCATGTGGTCAGAGATTTTGCCGGAGATGTGCAAAAAGAGATAACTTTATGGAAAAGAGAGAGAGTTCTGTTGAGAACAGGTGATAAACATAATTATAATTTTGACATAAAACCCGAAAACGGTTGTGCTGTGAGTAGTCGGTTGTGCATCTGGGCAAGATTAAAGGCAAATAATTTCTAGTTGGTCTAGAGGGAACAGAGAAGTTAAGGCGACCTAAGAGTTCAGAAGAGTCTACATCACCGATAATTAACTTATGAAGAAAAGAAACGCCTAGGACTGTTCTACGGTTAGCCAACGATGGAAGGTCAATAAGCAAAAGCCTACTAGAATACGATGGCAACCGAAGGTGGGGATCCCAATTTAAGCCGCGGAGGGCAAAAAGCAAGAATTGCTTTTGGACAGACTCAATACGATCCATATGCTTTTTATACTGCGGACACCAGACGGATGAGCAGTATTCAAGCACCGGGCGAACTAAAGATGTAAAAAGAACTTTTGTTGTATAGGGATCATTAAATTCCTTCGACCAACGCTTAATGAATCCAAGTACACCATTCGCCTTATTAACTATACAGGATATATGATCATTAAAGCTTAATTTGCAATCAAAAATAACTCCAAGATCAACGACAGTTGATATTCGTTGCAAGGGTTCATTGCCAATCGAATAGGAAACTAGCGAAGGTTTGCAACGATGAAAAGACATAAACATACATTTTGCGCAATTAAGAAATAAATGATTAACCAGGCACCAAAAATGAAGCGAGTTTAAATCATCTTGCAACCTAATAGAATGCGTCGGGTCGTTGTAAGATAAAATGAGTTTAACGTCATCGGCATACATAAGTATCCGAGAATGAGATATTGTCGAGGGGAGATCATTAATAAAAAGAGTGAAAAACAAAGGACCGAGGTGGCTTCCTTGAGGTACACCGGATGTTACGTAGACAGGTTTTGAAATATTAGATCTGAGCAGAACTTTTTGAGTTCTATCTTTTAAATATGAAGAGATCCAAAAAAGAAAAGGGGAGGGAAATCCAATACGATCAAGCTTAAGGAGGAGGAGATCATGGTTCACGGAGTCAAAAGCCTTACTGAAGTCAGTGTAGATGACATCAGTTTGGCATTTCATAAGGAATCCATCGTTAACTAATGATGTGAATTCAAGCAAATTGGTCGTAGTTGACCGACTCTTTACAAATCCATGCTGAAAAGGTGACAAAACCGATTTGCAGTAATGCTGCAATGTAGAGTTTATAATTTCTTTAAACAACTTAGAAATAGCAGATAATTTGGCGATACCTCTATAATGGGAGATATCTGATTTTCCACCCTTTTTGTGAAGAGGAGTCTCTTGCAGCAACTTCTTCGAAATTATCTTTGAGAATATTCAGTTGAATATCCTCAGGTATTATTTTTGTTTTGAGCTAGTTTATGCTCACAATTAGATCGTGAAGCAGTTTAGTGGAGTTTGCGTGACAACTTTGAAAGTTCTTATTAAGGCGCTGCATGTCATTTAATATAGGCTTCAAAAATATTTAATATAAGTAATTTACTTCGTTGGTATATAAGCCTTGTAAAAATTTTCGCTTTATGACAGTTTTCGGCGCTGGCAGCTAGAGTAAAATGCTGTTTTAACTCTAACCATCAGTCAACAATTCGGTTCACAGCGGTCTCTATAGAAAGCCACCTTGTGTCACAAACACGCGGTATCTTTAATGGTGCCCAAGGGAATAAAAATAGACAATCCGTAAACAAAATAAATTCTTCTATATTAAGGAACACAGAAGAGTCATAATCTAAATACAACTATTTGCAACTAGGGTCAGCAATATCACAAAAATACGTTAGTTTGGACAATCACGATTATAGCTGAACGTATTTTTAAAATAGCTAGATTTGTAGCTAATAGCATTTTCACAAATTTAATAGCACTTCCACTTTCAAAATTGCTAGATCTAGCAACTAAATAGCTAAAATGGCAGCACTGATGGCGCCCGTCCCTTGGGTCCCTAGTGTTGCTCCGCTCCCATACTCTGTCCAAAGCATCAGAAGGCTACGCAGCCAAGCTCGCCGCCAAGTACGAAGGGCCGTACAAAGTAATCCGTTCCTTATCTTCCAATATAGCACGACTGCAGCGAGTGGGAACCCGACAACGACGTAAAGCAATTGTAGCCGACCTCAAACCCTTTGCTCATGAGGACCAACACGATGACGATGGCGTAGAGTGACCTCCTGGTGTCACTGGCCAAGTAGTATTAAGACTTAGTTATCCCAACCCTTCAGTTCCGCTCTGGCCTGAATCAGACCTGAATTCAGGCCTGAAATGGAAGGGCTGGTCATGAATTCATGGCAGCCTTTATATGAGTTTCAGGCATGAATTTAACATAGGCATGGCCTAGGACTTCATGACGTTCGCTTCTTTTAGCCATGAGAAGCATGGGTGAACTCATGGGTGAGTTTCATGAATGATTTCACTGATGATTTAAGGTCGATTTCATGAGTGATTTCTGGGGTGATTTTAGATCGAATTCATGGCTGCACAAAAAAAATGTGTACTGGTGGAGGAGGGGGGGAGGGGTAAAGTTCTAACTCCACCCCAGTGTCTGCCCCGCCTCCCCCACACTCAGATTTTTTTGTCTTAGTAATATTAATTCTCATGGTGACCCAACGCCGCTCTGAAATAAACTAAGAAATATAAATATTATTTAACACAGATTACCTTGTCTGGGGATCGAACTCGGGGACTTAGCACAAATCGAATGACGTCTCAACGCAGTCAGTCACCGCACACGCGTGCGGGCAAACGCTAAAGAGGCTACTTATATGAGCAACATTGTTTGTCTCTTTCCTTCTTACGCACACTTTTGCATTCGTTTTGCTTCGTTGTTGTTTTTTTCGGCCTACGTTGCGTGAGAGAGTCAGCGTGCAGCTGCATTCTCTCTCTCGCTCTTTTTATACACTTGAAAAGTGTATATTAATTTTGCCCAGAAGTTTGTAACGCATAGAAATATTCATTTCCGACCCCATAAACTATATATATTCTTGATCAGGACGACCTGCTGAGTTCATTTCCGCTTGTCCGTCCGTCCGTCTGTCCGTCTGTCTGTCTGTCTGTCTGTCTGTCCGTCTGTCTGTCTGTCTGTTTCTACGCGAACTAGTCTCTCAGTTTTAAAGCTATCGAGCTGAAATTTTGCACAGAGTCTTCTTTTTACTGCACGCAACTAATATGTCGGAACCGGCCGTAACGGGTGACTATATCTTATAGCTGCCATAGGAACGATCGGTCGAAAAATAAGTCTTAGTGAGAAAAACTTTTTTATTTTCCATTGTAGCTTCACTAATCTGGGTATATATTAGTTTTAGATGATTTTACACATTTGGTGAAAAATGTATCAAAATCCGATGAATATAGTATATAGCTGCCATATAAACGGTTGGTCGAAAAACTAGATCTTGTGGGAAAAACTTTTTTATTTTCCATCGTAGCGTCACCAATCTTGGTATATATTAGTTTTATATGTGTCAACACAATTCTGCAAGATTTTATCAAAATCGGATGACTATAGCATATAGCTGCCATAGGACAAATCGGTCGAAAAATGTGTTTTACTAAGAAAAGTTTTTTTTTATGGTATCAAATTTTTATTATCAATGTTTTAGAAATTTTAAATATCTGATATCTATATCCTATATATATTTTACCGGTTAAATCAGTTTGAGTAAAGTTTTTCAAGTGTATTAAAACTTCAGCACAGTCGAAGTTAGCTTTGCCTTCTCGTTTTGTTATGTTTAGGCACAAAAATTACACTCAGAAAAAAAACCGAGAACTTGTGCTTAAATCAAGTACAAACGGTGTCAACAGTACGCCAAGTACAAAAATACTTGATACAAGTACAAAATACTTGGATCAAGTACGATTTTTTCAATCCCAAAATACTTGATTTTAGACCGTTTCGGGATACACTAAGTACATTTCGAGCTATTCCTAGATTTTTTAAACCTTATTCTTAGAACGAAATGGTCTTGAACTAATCCCGATTCGTTCCTATGCTAGAATTTGCGTACTTAAAAAGAGAACTAAATGTTCTTGACTTAAGACCACAAAATACTTAGATCAATCCCAATTTGTTCTTGGTTTAAGCCCATAAAATACTCAAATCAATCCCGATCCGTTCTTAATCCAGGAACTTTCGTACTCAAAATGGGACTAAATGTGCTTGATTCAAGTCCATAAAATACCTAAACCAATCCCGTTTCGTTCTTGAACCAAGAACTTGTATACTTACATATAGGACAGAATAGTATTGATTTAAGTCCGTAAAATACTCAATGTGATCCCATTTCGTTCTTGGATCAAGAATTTGCTAACTCAAAATAAGAACAAAATGTCCTCAAGATAAGCCTGAAGAAATCTCAATTCTATCCCAATTTGTTCTTAAAACAAGTACAATAAAATCTTCAGTTAAGAATGAAAAGATCTCAAAAAATTTAATTTATTTATAATATTGAATAGATCTGTTTATTTTAGTTGTATACATATTTACATAATTCATATTTTCATCTTATAAATATCTTAATCGTACATATGAAATGATAAACATTGTTTTTTTAATACATATTTTTATCTTATAAATATCTTAATCGTACATATGACTTTCCATTATTTAATGGATAAATGTGTAACGGAGGACTTACAAATTCATTAATATTTTTAATACATATGCTGTCAGTGGGACCACCTACTTCACAAGCCCGAAAATGGTAATTGTATGCTGTTATACAAATTTCTTGACTTATAACATATACAATGTCATTCTGAATCAAAAATCTTAATATTTTAAACAAGCTTAGCTCTTTTTGATAAATAGCTAAATAGTAATTCATTTTATATAGCGTTCCTTTAAATTCTAACTCAATACAAGTTTTGCTGTTTAGGAAATCAAAATCGGTTTGTCCATAATTCCTAATTTTATCAAAATATTCTTCGTTTTGCAAATTCGTACATGGGAAAGAAGTTGTGATTAAGATAGACTCAATAGAATTCTCATGATCTAATAAAAATTGTGAAAATTTTAGTCCTGCTTTAACAGCTATAGAATAAGACGGATTTACTCGAGAATTAATATTGTGGGTGTACAATTTGGCTTCTCTAAGCTTCGATTCGAAGCGCATGCTCCACAGATACTTGAGTGGGCCACATTTTTTGATCGCCGTAGGATAATGTACAAGAAAATGGTGTTTAGGTTTCAGCTTGCCATAAAGATTGATATAAATTGTATGATGTTTGACCACCAACTCTTGGAGTTTGTCCAAGTCCTTAGATTTATACGTCGATTTAAAAAGTAATTCTATAATATCCAACAAAATCAAAAGTAACTGCCAGGCTGGATTTTCTTGAGGTACCAAATCACCAATAATAAGCGGCAAAAAATGAATGAAACAGCTCATTTCACTCGCTGTCATACTTAAATTAAAATTTTTTAAGCGAACAAAATCTATAGGGTTTGATTGATTGCCAATTTCCGTCTCTCCATATTGAAACAATCTTTTACGACTATTAATATCTTTTAAAGATAGAACTTTATGTCTGATTAATGTTAGGAGTATATTACAAACATCGTATTTGCATACTCCTTCAAAAATATCGTGCATTAGGTCAAAACATAAGCTCTCTGTAATATGAAAATTAGGCAAATCATGAAAAATGCATGCATTTTTTATTCCTGTTTCTTGAAAATTTTTTTTTAACAAGTCTGACAAATAATTTTTTTTATTTCTTAAGGTTTTCGGAATTTCCGAAACATCCAACTGCATATCTGGCTTCGAACGTCTGCAAGCACGGCAGTACCTTTTGGAATTGAAAGATTTCACAAAGCCATTAATACCATTGACTGCCAAGTTGTCCCCTATAACAAGCCCCAAAACAAAATGCACCCCACAATCAGTTCTGATCTCGACCCCTTCTTCTAATAATTTTAGTTCTTGTACTAGATTGTAAAAACACCTTTCATTACCATATTTTTTTAAGTCTGCGCTTGACAGGAATGCTGCGGGGAAAATATATTTAAGCTTTGATAATAGGTATTGCGGCATCGCAGGAAAACTTATGTAACATCCGCAAATGAGTATTTTATGACTGCCAAGTGGGTTATCAATCTCAAAGTCATCATTGTACAAAATATATGGAATTATTAATTTAAAATGAAGTTGTTTAATTTTATTTTGAAAGATTTTGGCATTTGAAAAGTTTGATTTGTTTTTTTCGAGTAAACTGGCATTAATATTCTCCAAAGTATAATCCAAAAGTTTAGGTATTTCAAAAATACGTTTAAACATAAAACACAAAGGCATTACATAAACGTTAAACGATTTTGGACCCAATGTTGGATTTCCCTGCGAAACAACTTCAACCACTTTTTTATCAATTAAGCATGTTATAGGATCTTTATAGAGGTTTAATGATTTTAAAATCTTAAAAAACCTATACTCTGTTCGAATTTCTCCAAAAGGGTCCTTACAAAAACTCAAGATATCTTTTAATTCATCCTTAATTTCACTTTGATTTAACTGGCCTTCGACAGCAGTTGCTATTACAGAGATTAAAGCAGATATAGAATCTTGTAATTTTACAACTTGATTTCTGGGCATAAAATTTTGTTCATATATACTAAGGGAAAATTCAACTGCCTTTTTTTTAATTTGAATTACAGACAGCAAAGCGCTAACAAGTTGATGGCTAGTAACGATTGCTGGTGTTGCTGAAGAAGGTTCTGATAGATTTTGAGAAAGTGAAACGGCTTTAAATGCATGGATTATATTCTCCGGATGGGTTTTGCTTTCAGAATTACAGATATTATGTTTATTATTTAAATGTTTACGAAAATAAGAAAAGTTTGTAAATGTCTGATTGCAATTATTTTGCATACACTGCAGCTTCAATTCTTTTGTTGTCATTAGATGACTTAATTTAAAATGAGATATCAAGATATGGGGTGTTAAAAATGAGTTAAGGCACTGAAAGCAGACATACATTTTGTGAGAACTTATTAATTATTTAAAAAGTCTATTAGGGATGTGATACTAGACGATTTTAAATCAAAAGTTGTATCGATTTGATAAAAGTATTTTTGTATGAACATCCAAGCTGGCTGACAAGCTTTCGGGTATTGTAATGAGAGGACTTGGAAAGTCTTAAAACAAATGTCAAGGCTATCGATAAATGACGGAAAACTTAGTAAATTATTATCAAAGTAAACAAAGAACCTTTTAATATCAGTATCTGATATGCCTTCCACGATGATAAATGGCTGCACCGTTAGTCCTGCCGAGTAATACTTATTGATGATTCCATTAAGCTGCCGCTGATAATCGTTAAGTGTTGGTAATCTCAGTACAAAACTTTCCTGTGAGTCAGCAATTGTAGCTTTCTTATGACGTTTTCCATATTGAACCTTAAAGGGAACGGCCGATGGCAAACAAGTAGTCTTGCACATCTGTAAAATAAATTATCAAAATGAGAATAAACCAGGGACCGTAACGATTATAACTTATATCAAATAAATCTCTTGATAACAATTATTTCTTGATTTTTGTCCAATTGCTCATGAAATAACTATTAATTTTTAACATTTTTTTAAAACTCAAGAAATAACGATTAATTTTTAAGCATCAAAATAAAAATCACAAATAAGAGTTATTTACGGATTTTAAAATAAAACTCAAGAAATACCGATTATTAATGAATTCAAAAAATAAAAATCTTAAATAAGAGTTATTGAAGGATTTTTAAATATAACACATGAAATAACTATTATTTTTTGAGCATTAAAATAAAAATCTGAAATAAGAGTTATTTTATGATTTTTAAATTAAACTTACAAAAAACTGATTATTTTTTGAGTAAAAAAATATAAATCTAATATAAGAGTTAATTAATGATTTTTAAAAAAATCTAAAAAAATAACGATTATTTTTTGATCAAAAAAATAAAAATCTAAAATAAAAATTATTATATGATTTTTATTTTTTTCCTCAAAATAAAAATCAAAATCAAATAACAGCTTTTTTAGAAGATGTATGTGGCCATGATTGCATATGGGTATAAACCAGTGCTGGGCGCGTCCCTATAGCGTGTGCATAGCAAAGGCCTCAGTCGCAGCGACGTCGCTCACATACAGCATAGGAACGTTTCGCTGCTGTCGACTTCGTATCGGCCGCCACGCACACATACATAGCTAAAATATGATAGTATTGTGTGCCCTGCAATGGTATAAACTGAAGGTACAGCAACCACTCAAGCCAATTTTAAAGAAAAAAAAATTGGTCACAAAAATATTTTCTACGTTTATTTCGTTTTAGTGTTTGTCTTGTGTGTAATCAGAGTCCAATACCTTAGCACCTACGCTACCGATTTGAAAAAGGGAATTTTCATGGTTTCACTAATGACTGGTTTTTTTCAAAGTCATCAAAACATAAAAAACGAGAGCGTAAGTTAAAGTCGGCCCTGCTCGACTTCGATATACCCGTTACTCAGGATATCAACATGTCCAAATTGTGGGAGATATGAGTTTTTTTCCAATTTGCGGGGGAGGCAACTCTACTATAGCTCATCTGATCAGGAAATGATGTATGGCTGATCGATAGGTAATAATTATTAAAATATATGTCTAGAGGGTTCAAACAATCTATTTTCAAAATTGTGGGAGATATGAGGTATTTTTTAAATTGCGTGGGTGGCAACATTACTACCGTACATCTGATCGGGAATTGATGTATAGTGGATCGATAGGTAATGAGGATTAAAACATATGTCTAAAAGGTTTGAACAGTCTATTTTCAAAATTGTGGGAGATATGAGGTTTTTTTTTAAATTGCGGGGGTGGCAACTTTTCTATCGTTCATCTGATCAGGAAATGATGTATGGCTGATCGATAGGTAATAATTATTAAAATATATGTCTAGAAGGTTCAAACAATCTATTTTCAAAATTGTGGAAGATATAAGGTATTTTACAAATTGCGGGGGCGGCAACTCTACTATTGTTGATCTGATCGAAAAATTATGTACGGCGGATCGATAGGTAATGATGATTAAGATATATGTCTAGAAGGTTTGAACAGTCTATTTTCAAAATTGTGGGAGATATAAGGTTTTTTTCAAATTGCGGGGGCGTGAGGGGGCGTGGCAAAAATTTGAAACAAACTTGATCTGCCTGCAGACAATACAAGTCTACACTGAAAATTTAGTAGCTCTAGCTTTTATAGTCTCTGAGATCTAGGTGTTCATACGGACGGACGGACAGACGGACAGACGGACGGACGGACAGACGGACAGATCTATATCGACTCGGCTATTGATGCTGATCAAGAATATATATACTTTATGGGGTCGGAAATGCTTCCTTCTGCCTGTTACATACATTTGCACGAACTTAGTATACCCTTTTTACTCTACGAGTAACGGGTATAAAAATTTTATTTGTGTTAAATGTTTACTAGTTTCTGTTTGTTAACGACTTTTCTAATTAATAAAACTGAGGTATTATAAAAGAAAATGGAGGACAACTTACCACCGACGTTTAAATACTCCTGCAATTTCTTTAATTTTTATAATGTGAGGTTTTCCCAATTTTATAACAAAAATTTTATTCGCTTAATGCAATGCAAGTTGAACAATTTCCTAAGCTGAATAGATTGCTCCTTTTCTGTGTCCATTTGGCTGACCAAGTCAATACTCGATTGTTGTATGGGAGCTATTCGATATATCAAAGAGGCAATTTATATAAGATGCCGCACTTCATACAAACTCCCAAATTTTTTTATTAAGGAATTGCTGCGATTTCAACGTGGCCTAGCCAATCCAGTGTCCAATCGATTTGTGTGAGACAGCAAACGCTCTCTATAACGATTTGAGTACGCCGCGATGCTTAAACAAACAGTGGGAGTTCCCAAATCCCTGTAAATAGTAGAATTGCAAGCAAAGCCGTACTCACATCTTAATTCTTTCAATTGTGGGATTGTACGCCGTCCCCTAGCACCTAATTAAAAAGTCTGATTTTGGCTTTGAGAAGAAGCCAATCCATTTTTCGATGTTTTAAGCGGGCAGAGCTACAGACCCTTTAACATGAGGACAGACGGACTCAGCTCGTTGGCCTGATCAAGAATATATATAGTTTATGGGGTCGGAAATGAATATTTCTATGCGTTACAAACTTCTGGGCAAAATTAATATACACTTTGCAAGTGTAAAATTATCATTGCGACCAATTTTTTTTTTATACACTTGAAAAGTGTATATTAATTTTGCCCAGAAGTTTGTAACGCATAGAAATATTCATTTCCGACCCCATAAAGTATATATATTCTTGATCAGGACGACGAGCTGAGTTCATTTCCGCTTGTCCGTCCGTCCGTCTGTCTGTCTGTCTGTCTGTCTGTCTGTCTGTCTGTCTGTCTGTTTCTACGCGAACTAGTCTCTCAGTTTTAAAGCTATCGAGCTGAAATCTTGCACAGAGTCTTCTTTTTACTGCACGCAACTAATATGTCGAAACCGGCCGGATCGGGTGACTATATCTTATAGCTGCCATAGGAACGATCGGTAGAAAAATAAGTCTTTGTGAGAAAAACTTTTTGGATTTCCATCGTAGCGTCTCCCATCGTAGTATATATTAGTTTTATATGTTTCCACACAATTCTGAAAAAATTTATCAAAATCGGATGACTATAGCATATAGCTGCCATATAAACGGTCGGTCAAAAAACTACTTCTAGTGAGAAAAACTTTTTTGTCTTCTATCGTAGCGTCCCCAATCTTGGTATATATTAGTTTTATATGCTTTCACATAATTTTGAAAAAATTTATCAAAATCGGATGACTATAGCATATAGCTGCCATATAAACGGTCGGTCAAAAAACTAGCTCTAGTGGGAAAAACTTTTTTATTTTTCATCGTAGCATCACCAATCTTGGTATATATTAGTTTTATATGCGTTAACACAATTCTGGAAGATTTTATCAAAATCGGAGGACTATAGCATATAGCTGCCATAGGACCGATCGGTCGAAAAATGTGCTTTGCTAAGAAAAGTTTTGTTTTATGGTATCAAATTTTTGTTATCAATGATTTAAAAATTTAAAATATCTGATAACTATATTCACTATATATTTTACCGGTTAAATCCGCAGGAGTAAAGTTTTTCAAGTGTATTAAAACTTCGGCACAGTCGAAGTTAGCTTTGCCTTCTCGTTTTTTTTTAAATTGGCTTGAGTGGTTGCTGTACCTTCAGTTTATACCCATATGCAATCATGGCCACATACATCTTCTAAAAAAGCTGTTATTTGATAACTTTTATTTTAGATTTTTATTTTTTTGATCAAAAAATAATCGTTATTTTTTTAGATTTTTTAAAAATCATTAATTAACTCTTATATTAGATTTATATTTTTTTACTCAAAAAATAATCAGTTTTTTGTAAGTTTAATTTAAAAATCATAAAATAACTCTTATTTCAGATTTTTATTTTAATGCTCAAAAAATAATAGTTATTTCATGTGTTATATTTAAAAATCCTTCAATAACTCTTATTTAAGATTTTTATTTTTTGAATTCATTAATAATCGGTATTTCTTGAGTTTTATTTTAAAATCCGTAAATAACTCTTATTTGTAATTTTTATTTTGATGATCAAAAATTAATCGTTATTTCTTGAGTTTTAAAAATATGTTAAAAATTAATCGTTATTTTTAAGAGTTATCAAAAAAATTCAGAAATTTGTAAATCATGGTGCAAATGGACAGATATGCCATCTGGGATTTGATTGGTATATTTTCCACTCTCATAGAGTGATGATGAGCGAATGATTTTTTTGATGAAAAAAAAAAAAATAATCGTTATTTACGGTCCCTGGAATAAACTGAAATAATAAAATTAAAAAGTTTTTGTTACCTTTATTTGTGCATGTTTTTGCAACCGATAGAAGCTGTTTGCATGATTCATTTGAGATGTTCTTCTCATAAAAGCTGAAGATTTTATTTTTAAATGTTTCCCATTTGGACAGCAAAAGCAAATTTTTTTCAGGATACATCAACTTAAAATCAATTTCAATCTGAAAATATATTATAAAAAGTCAAATTTAATTGCTTTGTAAATAAAGAATGAAGATAACATGTTTTGCAAAAATCTTAAACGATAAAATTAAAATATAATAGGAAATCTAACAATACATTTTATAGTCAATATTGATTTGAAGAAGACTTACCAAATCATTTGCTTGTGCAATTGAAAACTTGGACCATGCGTTGAAAAATTCCTGGGTATCAAGATTCTTTATATCTTTTTGGCGCAATTGGAAAGTTTTTTTCCACTTCTCACAAACATCATCCCAATCAGCACATTCCCGATTCAGTGACAGCTTATATGCCTTAGAAACTGATTCATCCGTTTCAACGTATTTATTTGCAGAGTTAGAATCGTTTTCGTTATGGATACTTGATGTTTCAGAAATACTTTCAAGTTTTACCAGCTTGCTTCGACGATTCTTGTATTTCGAATACAGCTTGCCGCTTGGATTCCCTTTTCCAGTTCGTGGAATATAGTAAAAGTCCTATGAAGAAAGATTTGTCCAATAAGTGCGAGTTTTATATTTATACCTGGGATCGCAAACAATCGTAAAATTTTAAAAAAGTTTTTTTTAGTTTATTTTTATTAAAAATCCAAATATTAGCATTTTTCTGATTTTTAAGAAAAAACTAAGAATTGATTTTAATTGAACGAAAAAAAAGAGAAATATAAATCATTTTGTTATATTTTTAATAGACCAAAAAAACATTACAGTCGGGCTTGACCGACTTTCTTACTTGTTTTTTTTTTGTTGATTACACAGGGCAACAATTTTACCAACTTTGTGAGGTGCAGCCATGTTGATCAAAAATTATGATTCATTTATGTGCACTGAACAAAACTGCATCATCGGTTTTGTTCCATCAGCTCTTGTTTCCAAGATATGGTTTAAAAAAAGACTTCAAGTCCCTCACGAATTTCTTGTGGTCACAATAGGCTTGAAGTTTTGGATTTATCTGGCCTAATCGAAAGAGCACATTTCAATGCTTCTGTAGAGAATCAATTGCTCAATATTTGACAGTGCGAAAGGGTCAAAATTGGCCACTGAAGTCAGACATTACTCGATTTATGGCAATTTTTACAAGATCCCTTTTAAGCTAGAGCTGTTGTTGGATTTCTATTTGATCCATTTCAGCATATAGCCCAACATCTATTTCAATTATGTGATTTTTGTTGCATTTTTACCAGTTCATTTGGTGAAGCTACAGCCTGCTTAAGCCAAAAACACACATTTAAATTTATGGGAGGACTATTAGATTCCTATTCCAAATATGAATAGGAACTATTAAAAGGCAACTTAATTCCACACAGAATTTATAAAAAATGTACATCTGCTTGTAAATAAATAAAATTTTATGATGAATCAAGTAGCCTCTTCACAGTTCCTATACAAATTTGGGGTAAGAATCTAGTTGGCCTCCCATAAAATAAAGTATGTGTTTTTGGCATAAGCAGGCTGTAGCTTCGCTGGATAAACTGATACAAATGAAACAAAATTCACATAATTGGAATAGATGTTGGGCTATATGCTGAAATGGATCAAATAGAAATCCAACAACAGCTCTAGCTTAAGGGAGATGATTAATTTTGTAAAAATAGTCAAAAATCGGGAAACGTCTGACCAATTTGGACACTTTTCAATGATCAAATACTACGCGTTTGATTTTTTTCAGAAGCATTGATATGTGCTCTGCCGAATAGGCCAGATAAATTAAAAACTTCATGCTTATTGTGACCACAAGAAATTCGTGAGGGCAAAATGTACTAGAAGTCCGCTTTTCCGCCAAATCTTAGAAACAAGAGCTGATGGAACAAATCCGATGATGCAGTTTTTTTGAGTGCACTCCATACTTATATTTATAATCAGTTAAGGATAGGGCTGCACCAAAAAACCTGTTGCCCTGTGTTATGAGTCAATTTAAGTTTTTAAATAATATTCAAAAATATGTATTTCGCAAGGAAAGTAAAAAAATATTTCGTCGAGCAAGAGTGGAAAATCCGGGACTCGAACGACTATGTTGCGGCGAATTGTTTCCTCTACAATTAGATTTATCAAGTCATCCCTTAGAACTGGAGTCAGCGTCTTAAAATTCTCCTCGTACTCCGTAATATATCTGCCTTCGAATGATTCCTTTTACAAGGACATTAAGCTCTTGTTAAGGACTTGCTTTCCGTTGTATACGTGTTCTACTGTTGTCTCCAACCAGTTCCCAACTTTGGATGGAACAGAAATAGTTTCGTCATCGATTCCCAACTGAAAAGAATTGTTAGGCAACACAGTTTTATTATTAATATAATTTGATTGAAGAATTCAAAATTATGAAAATATTATTTAAAGCTATTTTTTGATATTAAGCTCACCTCGCGTTTTTTCCAAGCAAAAAGTTTTTCTCGGAACTCCATACGTAATCCGAGAGGTGGAATTGCTTCTTTTATGTCATCTGCGGTCATGTACTCCAAGTTCCGAAAGGTTACGTTTGCAGCTACATTAAAGAATTTATTTTGAGTTTTAAAAATCAAAAACATGTCCAACAACTCCAGCAAGTGTTGGATTTTTCAATGAATAGAGCAGTTGTTGTTGCATTGCACAGTGGTACGGAAAGTCCAAACAAAAATTTTAAAAGTTTTTGGAAAATATAATTTTTGGAAACTGCTTTATAAAATTTTTTTATGACTCAAACACGAAACTCAATTAATTAAAATTCAAAAATGTATAATTTTTGTTTAGAAAAATATGTTGATCACTGTGCAATTGAATCAGCTCTTCCGATTTTTTTCGTTTCATTACTAACTAAAATACCAACTGTATCAGCGATTGGCTTGCGCGCATTTTCTTGTGAATAAAAAAAGGCGTCGAAAGTTCCGGCAAAACTGTACCGCGTCTTCCTTAGAAATTTGCTTATGCATGTATGGATGTGTCTATGTATGTATGTATGTACACTATTGTCGAAATTTGCAAATTGACGCATAGCTTTGTGTACACCAGGCCCGGCCAGCTCATAGCCACTGGGGGCCGAGCGCATTCGTGTTTTTCACACAGACGCGAGCCGAAGTCATGTCTGTGTGAATCGGTGAGCACAGAAAAACTTGATTTTGCAAGTGAGTTGGCTCTCTACTGTGGCAGTCACCAGGGCCGGCCAAATGGAGAGGACTGAAATATGAGCATGTGTTGGTGACTGCCATCCCCTCTAGTAACCGACCATCAACGCAGCGTCGACGAAACGTCGATGGCTTGGTGAATGCCGTCGACGCCCGCTCGACTACCTTTGTTCTACGCTATTGTTTACATTTAACATTGGCATGTCCTAGGAGGTAGTGCACGGCTCTGTGCATTACCTCTGCATCGACGATGCGTCGACGAATAAGTAGTCGAAAAGGCGTCAAAAGAGAAAAGATTGACGTTTCGTTGACGAAATGTAGTCGACGGGGGGACAACGATCGAATCAACAATGAAGTGTTAATGAAAAATGGGCGCACAAATTTAAAAAAAAATTAAAATTTAAAATACTTTAATTTATTTTGAGTAGATTTTATTTAAGCCTGAAAAATAACAATTTCATTAAATTCATTTTTATTTCATTTTGACTAAATTAAAATTACAAAGCTAAAACTAAAAAAAAAAAAGAAAGAGAGAAAAAGTAAAAGAAGAAAAAAGAAAAAGAAACATGCTTAATTAGTTTGATCAACGTTCTTCTTGCGTTCTATCGAAAGCTTTTTAAAATGGGCCTTTTTTCTCCCGTTAATAGCAGCTCTTAGCTGCTCTTCTGGGGGGACATCCTGCAAAGGTGGTATGGAGGCTGAAAGTATAATGAATTTATAAATAAATTTTATTTTATTATTGAAAGGAACTTTTGTTTCCCCATCATTTATGGGATTTTCCAAAAAATTCCTGTCTCCTAACAATTTCTCCCTCTCCGCTGCCTGCAGCCGCCGCATATGCCGTTTGCTTATCATTATATTCAATAAAATTATAAATAATTGAATTATTGCCTTACCTTCTTTCCAACTTGTATTTTACACTTTATTGCTTTAACACTTTAATTATTTAAAAATTGTTAAAAAGCAATTATTTTTCACAAAAATTCAACTTGCCTTTCTCTTGCACAAATTGAAGTGATTTTTTCCGCAATAGAAAAAACAAAAGGAGTATGTAAACATAAAAAGGGACAACATAACGGAATTAGCGAGATCAACAAATTGACGCGTGCCTTCCACACTTCAATATACAGTTTCCACTGCGACGCTTGTATACCCTTTTTAAAATATTCAGAAAACTTAAGCAAGGTCAAAGATACATTAATATATAAGTACATCTTATACTTCACGAATAATTAGCGTTATATAATCAGAAATGTAATTATAACGCAGAAAAATGTATATATATCAATTTAGTTACAATTATTGAAAAAAAATGTACAAGGGTATTTCAATAGCGGCTTCCTAACTTCTATTTCGTTGCTTTCCTATTCTTTTCGTTTGCACACTCTCGCTCTCTCACTTACAAAGCTGAGAGCGCAAGCCGTTCATGCTCAAAGTGCTGCATTACATTGCCGTCGACGAAAGAACAGTCGCCTATTCAACGACGCTGCGTCGATGATTTTTCGCAATTGACCCCGACAGAACTAGAGGGTCCCTTCAGTTCCAGAATTCCCCTCTAGTAACCGACCATCAACGCAGCGTCGACGAAACGTCGATGGCTTGGTGAATGCCGTCGACGCCCGCTCGACTACCTTTGTTCTACCCCTCTAGTTCTGTCGGGGTCAATTGCGGAAAATCATCGACGCAGCGTTGTTGAATAGGCGACTGTTCTTTCGTCGACGGCAATGTAATGCAGAATGCGTCAATAGAGAGCGGCAGCACTTTGAGCATGAACGGCTTGCGCTCTCAGCTTTGTAAGTGAGAGAGCGAGAGTGTGCAAACGAAAAGAATAGGAAAGCAACGAAATAGAAGTTAGGAAGCCGCTATTGAAATACCCTTGTAGTCGAAAAGGCGTCAAAAGAGAAAAGATTGACGTTTCGTTGACGAAATGTAGTCGACGGGGGGACAACGATCGAATCAACAATAAAGTGTTAATGAAAAATGGGCTCACAAATTTAAAAAAAAATTAAAATTTAAAATACTTTAATTTATTTTGAGTAGATTTTAAGCCTGAAAAATAACAATTTCATTAAATTCATTTTTATTTCATTTTGACTAAATTCAAATTACAAAGCTAATACTAAAAAAAGAAAGAAAGAGAGAAAAAGTAAAAGAAGAAAAAAGAAAAAGAAACATGCTTAATTAGTTTGATCAACGTTCTTCTTGCGTTCTATCGAAAGCTTTTTAAAATGGGCCTTTTTTCTCCCGTTAATAGCAGCTCTTAGCTGCTCTTCTGGGGGGACATCCTGCAAAGGTGGTATGGAGGCTGAAAGTATAATGAATTTATAAATAAATTTTATTTTATTATTGAAAGGAACTTTTGTTTCCCCATCATTTATGGGATTTTCCAAAAATTCCTGTCTCCTAACAATTTCTCCCTCTCCGCTGCCTGCAGCCGCCCCATATGCCGTTTGCTTATCATTATATTCAATAAAATTATAAATAATTGAATTATTGCCTTACCTTCTTTCCAACTTGTATTTTACACTTTATTGCTTTAACACTTTAATTATTTAAAAATTGTTAAAAAGCAATTATTTTTCACAAAAATTCAACTTGCCTTTCTCTCGCACAAATTGAAGTGATTTTTGCGGCAATAGAAAAAACAAAAGGAGTATGTAAACATAAAAAGGGACAACATAACGGAATTAGCGAGATCAACAAATTGACGCGTGCCTTCCACACTTCAATATACAGTTTCCACTGCGACGCTTGTATACCCTTTTTAAAATATTCAGAAAACTTAAGCAAGGTCAAAGATACATTAATATATAAGTACATCTTATACTTCACGAATAATTAGCGTTATATAATCAGAAATGTAATTATAACGCAGAAAAATGTATATAAATCAATTTAGTTACAATTATTGAAAAAAAATTTACAAGGGTATTTCAATAGCGGCTTCCTAGCTACTATTTCGTTGCTTTCCTATTCTTTTCGTTTGCACACTCTCGTTCTCTCACTTACAAAGCTGAGAGCGCAAGCCGTTCATGCTCAAAGTGCTGCCGCTCTCTATTGACGCATTCTGCATTACATTGCCGTCGACGTAAGAACAGTCGCCTATTCAACAACGCTGCGTCGATGATTTTCCGCAATTGACCCCGACAGAACTAGAGGGTCACTTCTCGTCAAATTCATCACTTATTCACCGTTCTGCTTTGACGTCGACGTCGGCAAAGCAAAATTCGATGTGTGTATTTGTTGTTGCATTTTTGCCTACTTCAACCCAAAAAAAAAAAAAAATTGCTGTTTCCTGAAGCCGAATGATGAACTTTGTATACCCTTAAAAAATGTGCGAGCATTGAAACTATAAATTGTCCAAATATTTTTGAATTTTAAAATTAGAGGTTTGGACAGGTAGTTGGATTGATAGTTCTATAATAACTTTTTATTTTTATTACCCCGAAATTCACAATTTATTTATGGGTTATAAATATATTTTACAAATACTTTTAAAAGTCGGATATGCCTTGCCGTACCTTAGGGTATTAAAAACATTTTGGGCGCCGAAAGAGAATGACACAAAGAAGAAAAGGATTAACGGCGATCGTTGACTGCCGATGTGTTTTGCGTTTGACGCTTGCCCCTTCCCCCTCCCTCAAACAATGCGTTTCTTGCATAGAAAAATCTAGAAGTTTGAGCATTTGATTTTTGCTGCCGGCGCGTGAAGTTGTTTTGATTAAAAAAAATATTCATTCTGTTGCATTGTTTGTGTAAAATAACAATTGATTTCAGGTAAGTGAATTTTTTGTCAGCCATCTAAGGTAAGTTTGCATATAAATTTTTCTAAAATTAAATTATACTAATACTACTTTATTACAGAAGCAGTTCAGCAGAGCGATTCAACCCAGAAAGCGGAGAAGCTGCAGAGCAAGGCAACGTATTGCGTACAATGCAATAGTTAAAAACATAATAAATAAATAACAGTATTATATTATTTTATATGATTTTTAATCTTGCTATTTATTTATTATGACATAAATTATTATTATTATTATATGTGTATTTTTAGATATTTAATTATTTTGTTTAAAATTAAATATAACTTATTGAATAAAGTGAAAATAAATGTAATATAAAAACGATAGCGTACTTTGAAGTTTGAATAGGGAAAAATTGGAGGTGAATTATTAATGAAAATAACCGAAAAATCTTATATGAATCATCGGTGAATTCATTGCAAAAGTCACCGATGATTCCTTGGTGACTTTTGCAAAGAAGTCCTGAGTGAATCACTCATGACTTTATCAATGAATTCACCATTGATTCACAGATGATTCCTTCATGCGTGACCGCCTAGGACATGCCTGTGTTAAATTCACCACTTGTTTTCATAGCAATTCACCGGTGATTCATCGTTACCCATGAGTGATGCATCGGTGAATCATAAGTGAATCATTAGTGAAGCGAACTGCAGGGATAGAAGAGAGCCAACTCACTTGCAAAATCAAGTTTTAATGTGCTCACCGATTCACACAGACATGACTTCGGCTCGCGTCTGTGTGAAAAACACGAATGCGCTCGGCCCCCAGTGGCTATGAGCTGGCCGGGCCTGGTGTACACAAAGCTATGCGTCAATTTGCAAATTTCGACAATAGTGTACATACATACATACATAGACACATCCATACATGCATAAGCAAATTTCTAAGGAAGACGTGGTACAGTTTTGCCGGAACTTTCGACGCCTCTTTTGATTCACAAGAAAATGCGCGCAAGCCAATCGATACAGTTGGTATTTTAGTTAGTAATGAAACGAGCTGGCGGGCCTGCTGTACATATATACAACAAATGTGAAGAATACTCTCAGTTGTATTCATATCTATGTAAATATGTATATAAACATATATAAATGCATTTGGCAATCTTCATACATGCACCTACATACTTATGTAAAAACGATCTAATATACTTAATTAATCACTTGCACTTTTATACTTACCATTTAAATAAGTAAATACCGTTCCCAAATTAAAAGATTCTAAAAGTTTCTTTAGCTGGCCAACGTCCGGTGGAGTAGCAGCAAATACATTATTATCACAATTCTCGTCACCCATAACTTTTAATTGAATTCTGTAAATCACACACGTCCGATCTCTTCAACTGCTTACGCAGACTGACATGCCGGCAATTAAATGAGAGCAGGAATAGAAAAGCACAAAAGAGAGCAACGAAATTAAGAATGCACACCAACAAAGTCAATGCAAATTAGATATGCGTGCGTGACCGATTTTTTTTAGAATGACACTCAAGATTACGTGATTTTTTTACCTACCTTATATAATTTAAAATTGTTTGGCATTAGGATGTGAAACCACTTGCTGGTTATTCATTTACTTCAATTTATTTTATACCTTGTACTAAAGGTACTAAGAAAATACTCGTATTAAGTTTATGATAATGTATGTTACTAAGTTTGATTTTGTAATATGCACGCTCACGTCACATGCGCGTCTCTAAGTAAACGCAAATATGCAGAAGAGACAAAACCCACCCTTCCCCTGCCTACATAAAGCCAGTTTGCCTTGTCCCTTTTTTGCTTCCGCCTGACTTAAGCAATAGAACATTGGTTAATTAAATAAACTTAATGCAATTATTAAATAATTTTTGACTAGAAATATATTATGTTAAAGTAGAGCTGTCAGCGTTTGCTTTTAATTGTTGTTCTGGGAATGGGAGAGTGTTTTGTATAATTTTGTCGACTTTTGTCTTTGTCTTTGAGTACAAATAATTCTTGATTTAAGTATTTTGTACTTAATTTAAGAATTTTGTACTCATTTAAGGAACATTTTGGGTAAATTTGAAACTTAAGATTGATTCGTACTTAGTTTAAGTACACCCTAAAACGAATCATACTTAATATTTTAAGTACAAAACGGCATAAATTCAATCCCGTTCGATCTAGAACGTTTGAGTACAAAAAATTCTTGATTTAAGTATTTCGTACTCGATTTAAGAATTTTGTACTCATTTTAGGAACATTTTGGGTAAATTTGAAACTTAAGACTGATTCGTACTTACATTAAGTACAATCAAGTACGAATAATACTTGAAATTTTAAGTACGAAACGGTATAAATTCAATCCCGTTCGTTCTAGAACGCTGGCAGCCGTTTTTTTCTGAGTGTACAATAATTAATTTATAAAAAATATATCATTATTTGAATAAATAATTATTCATATAATTAATTATTTATATATATACTGAATTTTTAATAAATTCTGATTTTTCGCCACAACATTTGAGTTGCGAATATGAGCGGAATATCGGTGATGAATTTGCAGCGCCAACTCAGCTCTGAATTCACCCATAAGTTCAGCCATGAAAGGGAGCAATTGCTCCCGCTGGAACTGAAGGGAAGTTATAGCGAGACTCACCGAACTGCTGTCCTGTAGGGCGTAGGCTCAGTCATTGTAGGTTCCGTAGGCTCAGTCATTGTAGGTTCCGGAATATAACCTTGTTTATATTCCACAGATTTAACTGCCTAGCCAAAGCACCCATGCACCATGGAGAAATAGGGCTACCCCGAGGAAGACTCTGCTGTGGCCGACCAAATCGACAACGGCCAGGGACAAAAGGCAGTTCAAGCCGGGCAACATGGCGCCCCCCATAGGCCCAACTGGCAGATGGGCGTGGAGCAGTGGCTCGCGCGTCTGCCACCCCCATTAGAGCACTTTCCGGTCCCAGTGCTGCCAGAGGAAGAGGACGCTCAGGCCGGTGACGACACGGATGGCGACCCGGCCAATGACGATCAGTCCGAGGAGGACCAGGTCGAGGAGGCCCAGTCCGAGGAGGACCAGGTCGAGGAGGCCCAGTCCGAGGACGACCAGGTCGAGGAGGCCCAGTCCGGAGACGACCAGTTCGAGGACGAAGAGATCAATGATGACCAGTCGGAGTCAACCCGGTACCGGGGATTGTCAGAGGAATCGGAGTTCCATGGTTTCGCGGGGAGCGAAGACGATCGCTCCACCGTCGCATTCCACGGATCACCCGTTAGTTTCCGGGTCGCGGTCCTCTCCAACGAAGAGGGCCTATCCAGCACACGACCAGGGCGGGCCTTACGCTGGGTTGACCCCGAGCTTCCTTCCACGTCCGCCGCCGCCTTGGGATGCCAACCATCCACTCCAGAGCCATGGGAAGAGACCTTACATCTCCCGTTGGACGAAGTACAAGAGATGCTAGGGCCATCCACCAATCTGGGAGACGTCTTTGATCAGCTTTTCGCACCCGTAGAAAATTGGGTTGAGGCACCCGGGGATTGGCGGGTGCGTACGCCCGAACGACGGATCCCGACGATGATGAGAGAGTTTGTATGGTGCTCCTCTCTCAAAAAGCAGTTCAGTGTGAGGAAGGGTCACGTAAGACAGGGAAATTTTGTGAAAAATAAAGAAATATTATAACGTTGACCTGAAATTTTGTTCGTTGTCAATAGTGCGCAAGAGTGAAAGTGTGCAGTACCCGAGATAGCGCTTGATGCCTAGTGGCTGGTTCCTGATTCGAACACACGTTGGTACGCCAGTTGGTAAAAACCCGACGTATCCATCGTGTGAGAGGGTCCGCTGCAAACCACGCGACCCCATTCTCGCCGCTAAAAACCCGGAATGGTGTTCACGCTGACCAAGCTTTGGCCAGAGCCGTGTGATCGGGCGTCGTACTCTACCCTGCCCACCAACAGAACACACAGACATCCGTATTTTCACACACTCAGACACACACATCCGCCTTCTCAGTCACACACACACCCATACTTCGACACACTCTCATTGCACACGCGCACTCACCCACTCCCACTGCCAAGTCGTTACAGTTTCCCGCCACCCCCCTTTGCCCAGTGTTCTTCTGTCAAAGTCGCCACCCCACGATCGGCTTAGTCGCCCCACCCACCCTTTGTTTATACACGCCTCGTCCCGGCAGAAATACAAATTTTATTGTAAGGCCGCCCCTGGCCTGACTGAGCATACCCCAGCCTCAGAAAAGCTACCTTACAGTAGCATTCAAACTACTAAACCGATTGGAAAATTATCTTCAACTAGATTATTAGAAATTGCATACTCTTTTGATTAATACCTTGCTTGACGACATCCAAAGCTTCTATTTCGAGATATGTATGTCATAAAATATAAGGGTCAACTAAAAAAAACATAAGAAAACGAGAAGGCAAAGGTAACTTCGACTGTGCCGAAGTTTTAATACACTTCAAAAACTTTACTTCAACCGATTTAACCGGTCAAATATATGTAGGATATAGATATCAGATATTTAAAATTTTTAAATCGTTGATATTAAAAATTTCATACCATAAAAAAAACTTTTCTTACTAAAACACATTTTCCGACCGATCGGTCGTAATGGCAGCTATATGCTATAGTCATCCGATCTTGATAAATTTTTTTAAAATTATGTGGAAGCTTATAAAACTTATATATACCAAGATTGGGGACGCTACGATAGAAAACAAAAAAGTTTTTCTCACTAGAAGTAGTTTTTTGACCGACCCTTTATATGGCAGCTATATGCTATAGTCATCCGATTTTGATAAATTTTTTCAGAATTATGTGAAAGCATATAAAACTAATAAATACCACGATTGGTGATGCTACAATGGAAAACAAAGAAGTTTTTCTCACTAGAACAAGTTTTTTGAACTACCGTTTATATGGCAGCTATATGCTATAGTCATCCGATTTTGATAAATTTTTCCAGAATTGTGTGAAAATATATAAAACTAATAAGCACCAGGATAGGTGACGCTACAATAGAAAACAAAAAAGTTTTTCTCACTAGAACTAGTTTTTGGACCGATCGTTCCTATGGCAGCTATATGATAGAGTCATCCGATCCGGCCGGTTCCGACATATTAGTTGCGTGCAGTAAAAAGAAGACTCTGTGCAAAATTTCAGACAGACAGACGGATAAACGGACAGACAGACAGACAGACGGACAGACAGACGGACACACGGAAATGAACTCAGCTCGTCGTCCTGATCAAGAATATATATAGTTTATGGGGTCGGAAATGAATATTTCTATGCGTTACAAACTTCTGGGCAAAATTAGTATACACTTTTCAAGTGTATAAAAATAACAGCTTCAATGGGTATTTTTATTTTTTTATTTTTGTAAACTAGTGTTACCTTTCGAATGTCGAATTTCTCGATTTGCCAAATTAGTACCCCTTTGGACTAAAAATTCAGACAATGACGTCCATGTCGGCATCTTTTTACAATCCCACTCAGTGTCCCACCTATCAACTGTGTCATCGTCAAGCTTGCCTTGAGTGAAAAATAAACAAATTGAGCAGCTCTGCTTCTTGACTCAACGATTTGAGTGCCATTAACTGAGAGTTTACCTTATCTACAAGAATCCGCAATGACTCTAAATCAGCTTGTTTGATTCTTTTTGAATTAAACAGCTCCTTCACATGAGCCTGCAAAATTATTGCTTTGTTGTCGTAGCGATTCTTAAGCAGAGTTAATGCCTTCTGGTAGTTGTCTTCCGATAATTCAAGACACTCTATCGTGCTCAGTGGTCCGGCACTTAACGAAGCTCTCCAATGTTTCAACTTAGATAATTCATCCAAGTCAAGATAAGAATCTATGAGTATTGTGAACGCGTTGAACCAACTGGTCCACTCGGTTAGCCTCCCTGAAACTCTAGTATTTGTATTAAACGGAGCTTGGTTGATCGCGGCAGCATAGTGCTATGTAGTATGTTTGAACTGGATTGATGACGACTCTTTTGTCAAATGTAGCTCAAAAACCTTGCCTTAATTTCACAATATAGTTCCTCCACTTCGGAACGAGTTTTGAGGTCGCTCGGATCATCGCTCAATTCTAGCCTGTAAGCAGCATGATGTTTTGTGACATAACTCTTATTTCTATTAAAGGAATTCACTACGCCTCCTCTCGCACTGACAAACTCAGATTCTTTACTTCTTTTTGGTGCCATTATGCTACCTTTATAAAAGAATCAACGCTCAAACTAGACGTTTAATTATAACTTGCTACTAAAATAGCGAAATTAAGCCGACCACCAATATGTGTTGTCAAGAATGATGTCTCCAACTAGAATTTATTGAACTTATGCCACCAACTATCTCTGCCAGAAATACTGGTAGCACCAAGCAATCACTACTCGCAAAAAACTTTTCTTAGTAAAACACATTTTCCGTCCGATCGATCCTATAGATACGATGGAAAACAAAAAAGTTTTTCTCACTTGAACTAGTTTTGGGACCGACCGTTTCTATGGCAGCTATCTGATATAGTCATCCGATTTTTATAAATTTTTCCAGAATTATGTGGAAGCATATGAATCTAATATATACCAAGATTGGTGATGCTACGATGGAAAACAAAAAAGTTTTTTTCACTAAAACTTATTTTCCGACCGATCGTTCCTATGGCAGCTATATGATATAGTCATCCGATCCGGCCGGTTCCGACATATTAGTTGACTCTGCTTGAAATTTTAGCTTGATAGCTTTAAAACCGAGGGACTAGTTTGCGTAAAAACAGAGAAGCAGAAATGAACTCAGCGCCGTCCTGATCAAGAATATATATAGTTTATGGGGTAGAAATGAATATTTCTGCGCGTTACAAACTTCTGGGCAAAATTAATATACACTTTGTATAATAAGTGGGTATGCATTAATGCAAACTAAAACCAAGTTTCTATCAAAATAACAAAAACATCCAGTTTGCCGAATTATGCCGAACGTTCTAGAAAAAATAACTTAGCGCCGCGGCACCGTGACCGTGGCAATGCAGTTGATGATGATACAGCAAGTGCATTTGTTTGTAATGTAAGACAAGGCAAATCATTACGATATGGGAAACTTTAAATTTTAAAATAAACATTCAAAATTTTAAAATTAACACACAAAACTTTATTATACCCTTGTAGAGGGTATATTAAAATTGTCACGATGTTTGTAACTTATCGAAGAAAGCATCTCCGACCACAAAAGTATATATATTCTTGATCAGCATGAATAGCTGAGTCTGTTTCTAGGCAATTTCCTCCCTCAGTTTTAAAGCTATTTTGACAAAACTTTGCAAATATCTTTAAATACACATAGGCTGCACATTTGTCGGAATCGGCCGGATCGGATGACTATATCATATAGCTGCCATAGGAACGATCGGTTCAATATCTAGTTCTAGTGCGAAAAACTTTTTTGTTTTCCATCGCAGCGTCAACAATCGTGCTATGTATTAGTTTTATATGCTTCCACACAATTCTGCAAAAAATTTATCAAAATCGGATGACTAGAGCATATAGCTGCTATATAAACGGTCGGTCCAAAAACTAGTTCATATTTGCGCATATTTGAAATAAATATGATTTTTCTTTAATCTGATATGACAATATTTAATTTAAAGTGAATTTAACTTTGATTTTAATAAATTTATAACGTATTAACTTTAGTGGCTAATTATGTTTTTAGTTAAATCAAAGCGCTTTCTATTGGACTTTAGTACTTTTTCTATTCGAAAATATCATAGTAAAATTAACTATTATTGTATTCCTTTTTACGATTTGCTTTTTCTCTGGGTGTAGATTCAAAAAATTTCACCCAAATGAATTCTTGATTAATATGAAAAAACCTCAAGAAATCGGTAATAAAAAAAATACATTATAGCATAACACATTTAAGACATTACGGCAATCGAAAATTACATGCTCCGAAATTTTAAAAATTTGGAAAACTATATAACTATTTAATTGCATTTTTAAAATACTCATTTAGAAGCAAGGCAATGGTTTGTTAAGGAGACATATTAGTACTACCTCATATCAATGATTTAGTGGTAGACCAACTGAGTCAAGATGAAACCAACCAAGATGAGCCAACTAAAGTTTAATAAGCCTATAGACACGATAATCGTGTACCAATAAAGTGGATCTATCATTAATTTGCACAAACACGGTGAATATACCAATGAGCTGACCATTCGCAAAAACATTATGAGCACATATTAACATATATTACTATGGTGTTCCTAGATAAGGCCTTGTGTAAACAGTTTTAGATCAACAAGGAACCCTTGATTTCCTTGGTTATACTCCTTCAGACCTGAGCGCAAACTAGAAACATAAGCAACAAGCATATTACATTATATTCTAAGGTGCGTAAATGCACATAGTTTGAGCTTGATGGGGTTTAAGTCTGTGCACATTATTGTATTTGATAAACTTCTTTAAGATGTATTTTTCAATGGCTTACAATTCTTCATTGCATTAATAATGTAGGCACTCGAATATATCTTAATTTGTCATATTTGTGTTAAACCATTAAGTATATTTTTGTAATGTCATTCTCGCGAGGTTGTTTCATATTAATCAAGAATTCATTTGGGTGAAATTTTTTGAATCTAGTACTGCTGGAATGTTATTGTACATTTGTTAAACTATTAACGTAGTCCTGCTATAAATTTTATTTAATTTTTTCGCGAAAAAAGTCTGTAGCTTTGTCCAACTAGCTGATAAAAATGCAACAAAATTCGTTAAAATAGCGGATATATTATGCTATATGCTAAATTGGTTGTTTTGGTTTTCCGATTTACGCACTAGTTTGTAGACGACAGTTTATTTCGAAAAATTTGCTATAAATTAAGAAAAATGATCTTCAAGGCCCAATTTAGTCACTTTCGGGTTTGCAGCGGGTCGCTTGATTTTTTATGGCTGCATTGATGTATGAAGTATCGCATAAAATTTATAAACCTACAAATTTGCGCTTGGTGGGACCCCCATAATTTTCCATAAGCTGAAAATACTGCAAAATGGATTTTCCGCGATTTCTTGAAAACAAGAGCTGATAGAGAAAAACCGAGACCAGATTTGGAATCAGTGCACAAAACTAGAACAGAATTGTGCATCGAAAAGGCTAGAGCAGAATGGCTGTTGGCCTGTGTTATTATAAGAAAATCTGTTTTTTTGCTGATAACGCTAGTGTACAGCTCTTAGCCAATATAATTTTTAATATTTTTGATGTGAATTGTCGACGTACACTTTTACACTTACAATTAAGTTTATCCCATTTCAGGATTTGAACCGGTATTTAAAAAACGCAAGGAGTAAAGCTTATGCACTTAGCCAACGCCAACATTGCAAATTCTGTGCTTAAATATCTTTATAAACACTAACAAGAAAATTGGAGCTGATATCAGTTCCCAGGAACAAACATTTTTTGTTTGACGTAAGTCATCTATTATAGTCTATATATCTTTGCTTTTATGCATTTTTCTATCGACTTTTGACATGGCAAATTTTAGATAGACTTTTGAACATAAAAAAACAAAGATTTTTAAGCCGTGATTTTCCTCTCACTACACTTGTACTCTCACTTCACTGGACTCTGGCGGAGTTTATTTGGAGTTTATCAGGCCTGTTCCGGTTTTCACTTATTTGTTCGATTTTAAATAGAAGCGAAATCGAACGATTGTATTTTAACTGTTCTGGTATTCGAGCGATTAGCTTTTGATTTGCAATTCGAATGTTTCATTTTCAAAACGTTTCATTCGATTTGTTATTCACCTCAATCAGCTGTTAATGCCAAAAAAATAAATTATAGTTTGCATATATCGCTGTGGCTGGCACCCACTGTACCAAGACCAACATTGTGTTTCAAAGCGTTAACGCAAACATAAAGTCCCAGCCAATAAACTCAAGTGGTCAAAGAAATATAATCATTCAAATCCGCCTCAAAGCATAACATAAGTAAAGTGCAAGAGTCAGCAGATTCACATGGTCTGACCGCTCACACACGCGATGCATGCATATACAACCTCTCTCGCGCTCTCGCTGATACCAGCCTTATATGTGAGCATAGATTTTCTTATGTACATGGTCTCGGGCAGCTACCGACGTTTACCGGCAGCTCAGCCGCGAGCCAATAATTCACTTTCCTTCTACATAACGACCGTGACAGCTTAAAAGGATTCCAAAGGCTATAGGACTCCGAAGAACCGAATTTCATAAAAATAAAAACAACAACAAGGAAAATCAAAAAGCAAAAGGATGGAAACGAAAAGTCTGAATGAGTAGAGTGAGAGTGATGGGTAGACGCGGAGGTTTGAAACAAAAAGTGAATAAAAGAATAGCGCACATAAAGTGGCTATTATACACAAGCAAACCACCTCCTGCGTGGGCAACAGCCCAAAAATTACAAGCCGAGCTTGATTATCTAAAATCATATCTCGTGAATAAAACACCCAACACTCCATCTCAATCCGCTAAAATAAATGTTATAATATAAAGAGTATTAACAACACCTCCACCCCCGATTTTGATGGGTTAAATAAATGTTGTAAGTGTTCAAAATACAATTCTAAAAATATTTTTTCCAGATTTTTATTACCAAAACTTTGGTCCAAAAATGATGATTGAATTTTTCAAATAATTTTTTCGCGGTGATAATCTTTTTCTACACCTCCAGTTTATTTCCTGTATTTTACATTAGGATATCCCTAATAACATATAATTTTTGCAATCAGATCGCAATTGGGCCTCATGGTAAAAAACAATTAAACATGTAAAATAGAATTTTACATATGGGATATTCCATTTCAACTCAGTCAATTTTTTTCATGTCTCTAAAAAATTTTAATCGTTTTCAAATAGAATGACTATATATAGATGAGAATACCTTTAAATAGTTTTCCCCCACCGTCGATAGTTCTCAAGATAATGCGAAAAAGACTTGAAATTTAAAAAAAAATCATAACTTTTGAACGGAACATCGGATTAAAACGATCCAAAGACAAATTCTAGTCATTTTCACGTAAACTTTTCGAAAAAAAAATATGGGACAACTCTAAGAGCTATCTTAAGACGGTTTTTAAAAGAAAAAAAACCTTTTTATTCTTTTTCTTGGAAAGGGCCCATATTTGATCCGAATATTTTTTTTCAAATTCAGAATATATGTATGTAACTCAAAAAAGTTGTTTCAAGATGGAAGACAGTGCGAGTCCAAGGGAATAATTTTGTTTTGTTTTAAATTTTGCGTTTTCGCTCTTTTTTCCGAATATAATGTATTAGAGTTAACCTAGAAAATTCACTATTAAAATATTTTTTAGCAATGCAGTTATTAAATTTTAATTACCCAAGGAAATATAAACATAAAGGTAAGGGCGAAAAAGAAATTAAAAAAGCTATTGATATTGATTAAATATAATTGTATATTTTAAAAAAAATGAAAATCACGCGCTTTTATTTGTTTGCATGTAAACTTAATTGAAAAAACAGCGACTTAAAAATTTTTTGGAGACATAAAAAAAATTTACTTAGTTGATATGGAATATCCCATATGTAAAATTCTATTTTACATGTTTAATTGTTTTTTACCATGAGGCCCAATTACGATCTGATTGCAAAAATTATATGTTATTAGGGATATCCTAATGTAAAATACAGGAAATAAACTGGAGGTGTAGAAAAATATTATCACCGCAAAAAAATTATTTGAAAAATTCAATCATTAATTCTCATAGTGACCCAACGCCGCTCTGAAATAAACTAAGAAATATAAATATTATTTAACACAGATTACCTTGTCTGGGGATCGAACTCGGGGACTTAGCACAAATCGAATGACGTCTCAACGCAGTCAGTCACCGCACACGCGTGCGGGCAAACGCTAAAGAGGCTACTTATATGAGCAACATTGTTTGTCTCTTTCCTTCTTACGCACACTTTTGCATTCGTTTTGCTTCGTTGTTGTTTTTTTCGGCCTACGTTGCGTGAGAGAGTCAGCGTGCAGCTGCATTCTCTCTCTCGCTCTTTTTTTGTTATGTTTAGTCCAGCCTTAGTCACAAAGAGCGAGGCAAAAAAGTGAGAGTGTATTGGTGTGCGAATATAATGCGACGCAAAGCGGCTCGAACCTACCTTGTTGAAGGCTAGGCGAGCACTGATTGGCTTTGCTTGATTTTTACTCTCTTTGCGAAGGGCTCGGCATGTGTTCGGCTCGTGTCTGTGTGAATTTGCCGAATGTGTTCGGCCGTGTACGTCTTGGGTGACAACGTCTGGTTTAGTCACAAAAATTACAATAATTATTTTATAAAAAATATATCATTATTTGAATAAATAATTATTCATATAATTAATTATTTATATATATACTGAATTTTATAATAAATTCTGATTTTTCGCCACAACATTTGAGTTGCGAATATGAGCAGAATATCGGTCATGAATTTGCTGCGCCAACTCTGAATTCACCCATGAGTTCAGCCATGAAAGGGAGAAACAATTGAACAATCTCGTGTCAGAGAAAAGCTAGGAAATAGTCATTATAAAGCAGTAATTGAACTTCTTTCAGGCTATTTCTCCAAAGGTGACTTTTAGAAATATCCTGTGGTATAATGTACAATTCCTGTGACATATCTAAGTAAAAGAATTAAAAAGAGAAAATCAAATCAAAAAATCATTTTGCCTTCAGCATTTAAGGAATGAGTTAGTTGTGAGGGAAATAGAATCTGAACCTTAAGTGGCAACTCTGAAACTTATCGGTGATGATAGATAACTATTTATCGATTTGAGTTCTCGCTATTGCTTGTCCTCTGGCAGCATTCTTTCCTTTCGAGATGCCAACGATAATAGACATCAACCAGACACAAGGAGCGTGACATACAAGGCGTTTGAAGGCAGCAGGCACATCAAAGGCTTTTTGCGAGTGGCTAGAACGGCTAGAAGCAACGTCCAAAAGTTTTCTGTGGTGACGGTTCACACTCTGCCTTGCAAGTACATCGACTACCAGTTGGGGCTACTGAGTCCAGACCCTGCCAAGCCTTTCCTCAACACGCTTTCCTGTTTTGTCTTGCCGCATATCGCCAGCTTTAACCCTTCTACGCTACAAAAGTATTCGCCAACATCGTTTGAGAACGTACCAAAGTTAACCCCAAAGCCCATTGGATGGTTAAGACCAACCCTCGCAGCAGTGCTGACTGATGCATTTGGCACTATACCTAGTGTTGTTCTTCTGTATGGCGTTAAAGACACTTGTTGTGTTATTAAAACATCTTCTGTTGGGTTAAGGTTAGGAATTTAGTGATGCTTTAAGGAAGAGTCGCAGAATATTATGAAAAACATGAGGAAATGACATAACCTTACTTTAACACCAGCAACAACAACTAATTTCCCATCATACCAATCCAAACCAAGACAACGAATTTACATCTCTACTTTTAAGCAGCATCTTTGACATCTGGAGAACTACGAAGGCCTTCGGAGGAATATACGGATGGGTGAGTGAGCTAGCACAATTTGGTGCTTTACATAAAAGTTAACACAATCAGCATTCCTCAGCAGCAGCAATCGCCAAAATGCAGCACAAGCTCAACGTGACACTTCCGCCAAACACCTTGACAGGGTTATAATCAGACCCTGATTTCGTTAAAATTGTAGGAGCTATTTCACATTATCAGAGGAGGCTCTTTTTCTGGCAGCTAATATCTAATAGTAGGCTCTGATTTATACGGCATATCAGTTTAAGTTATCTTGTAATTTACACTAAGGCTTGTGGGTCAGAACAACTTCGACATTCAATCGAACAAGTTGATTTTATTTCTATTTATTTTTATTTATTACTTTATCTTACAATCGCTCTATCTCGCATAAAGTTCAGATAGTCATTTCTGAATTTTTCTTTCTATATTTTTTTAATTGCTTTATCGTCGCTCCACAAAAACCATGGTAATTGTCTAGTATAGCGGCCTACTCTCAGAAAATTCCAAAAAAAATTCCCTTCGATAGATCGCGAATTATGAAGAATTTTCATGCAGAAAAAACGCGTGGGTCATCCGTGGTTTCTTTTTAAACGAATTTTAAAGTTGTAATTTTTGCCCATACAAATACATGCTTGATCACATGTGCTTTTCGATTTCTGTTTGTTTTTTTCAAATAAATATATTAAAATATTATTTTCGCGATCCATCGATGAATATTTTATTGTACCCAATAAAGTACAAATTTTTTTCAAAAAATCGCGCGATTTTCCATTACTTACCTCAGCAAAATGAATATCATTAACGATGTTTTCTTTTTCGGGATTATATAACTGATCAATAGCCAGGAAGATGTTATGGATCCTATCCTTGTGACTTGGGAATCGTTTATAAAACATAAACTTGGCCAAATATCCTGGATAGTGCACTTTTTTTCGGCCAAAATGAGGCAACTCGGCCTTCACGTCCCGCCACAGCCTTTCTATGTTTTGTGTGTGCTTGTGTAGAGGGATCCACAAAATTTTGAGAATGGTTCACCGTTTGGTGTAGAAAAAAAGGTATTTTTGCGGATACTTTCATTGAAATTGCACTGTTTCTTGAATTTTTTTTTATTGCCCATGGTTGTAGCAGTCAACTGTTTACGGCACCGAAAGAATAGTTTGCCGTCATCTTTTACTGCTATCTTACAGTCAGCAGAACAATTTCCACATTTTTTTCTTGTAGTAAACATTTGTGACGCTTTAAATACTCAATAACCTCTATATTCGTCAAAGACAAAAATTTCGACACCGTAAAATTGCAATTCGTGCACTCCATTTTGATTAGAATTATTGAATAAACAATAAAAATCCAATTAAATACACAATATGTTTTATTAGGTAAAAAATCAAATTTTCAAAATTCGTTTAAAAAAAAACCATGGATGACCCCCGCGTTTTTTCTGCATGAAAATTCTTCATAATTCGCGGTCCATCGAGAAAATTTTTTTGTTGAATTTTCTGAGAGTAGGCCGCTATACTAGACATTTACCGAGGTTTTTATAGCAAAAATAGAATCTTCTGAACTAATTACTCGAAAGAGTTTATTGTAGTCAGCACAAAAGACACGAAACGGCTTATGCAAAGCATAGTTAGTAGTACAACGTTTTAGAGATAAGGGGATAAAGTTACGTGTCTGTCTAACAGGAACACTAAGATTAATTTGACTAAGCAGCTCTGATGAGTCGATTTCACCATTTATTAGTCTATGTATAAAGATTACACCAAGCATTACTCTTCGGTTAATTAAGGAGGGAAGGTTTATTAAAAGAAGTCTACTAGAATACGATGGCAACCGGATCTCAGGATTCCAATTCAAACCACGAAGAGCAAACAGAAGAAATTGTTTTTGCACAGATTCAATTCTATCGTGATGGATCGAATATTGTGGAGACCACACACATGAACCATACACAAGAATTGGACGGACAAGAGAAGTATAAAGAATTTTGGTCGTATAACGATCATCAAATTCCTTAGACCAACGCTTAATAAACCCAAGAACGCTTATGGCCTTACTAACAGTAGCAGTTACATTAGAGTCAAATTTAAGATTATGATCAAGAATTACACCCCGATCACTTACTTCATTGGCACCATCGTTTAGGCACTCTAATGCCACATTATCAAGCGTGTATGTGACCAGTTGTGGTAAGTTTCTATAAAAAGTCATAGCCTTACACTTCGAACTATTAAGGTTTAGGAGAGTGAATTCACACCATGATTGAAATGCATCCAAGTCAGTTTGCAAATTATATCGAGAAACCAAATCTTTATATGTTAAACAAAGCTTAACATCATCAGCATACATAAGGACTCGTGAATGAGTCAGGACTGAAGGTAGATCATTCATGAATAGAGTAAAAAGCAATGGACCCAAGTGACTACCCTGGGGTACTCCAGAAGTAACTTGGATACACTTAGAATATGAATTTCGAAATAGAACCTTTTGGGTTCTTTCACTTAGGTACTGAGAAATCCAACTGAGAAGGTTAGTGGGAAATCCAATTAGGCTCAGTTTGTGAAGCAGCAAGTAGAGGTTTACAGAATCAAATGCCTTACTGAAATCAGTATAAATGACGTCAGTTTGCATTTTACTTAAGAACCCTTTTATCACTAAGGATGTAAACTCTAAGAGGTTAGTGGTGGTAGATCTACGTCTCACAAATCCATGTTGGAAAGGTGAAATAATGGAACTATACAAATTTTGCAGTTGAGATCTTATAATTTTCTCAAAAGTTTTAGGAATTGCAGACAACTTGGAAATACCCCTATAGTTTTCAACATCGGACTTATTGCGCTTTTTTATGAAGAGGAATGATAAAAGATTCCTTCCATAACATTGGGAAGGAAGATGACTCAACAGACAATTTAAATAATCTATGAATAGGCTTACACAGTGATTCAGCACAGTACCTAAGGACATAACCAGGTACTCCATCTGGACCAGGTGCGTACACAGGTTTGACTGAGCTAAGATCGCAAAGGAGCAAGCTTTCAGTTATAACGGGGCTAAAAATGCAATTTGATTCATTTAACTGGTAAGGATATGATTAATTCGCACTGTACCTAGAAGACGAGTAGGGAGATTTAAAAAACTCCGCAAACAAATCGGCTATGGCGTGATCAGTATTTGCATTCTCATTACCATAAAGCACAGAAGAGTGTTAGGTGGAAGACTTGCGCTTAGAATTAACAAAGGAATTAAATAGCTTAGGATCTTGCGAGAATTGAAGCCTGCAACGGCTAAGATAATCTTTATAATATTGTGCATTAAGCACATTGAAGTTTGAACGGGCAATCACATACCGGCAGAAATCCGACGACATTCCCGATTTTTTAAGTAGTAGGGAAATGTCTGTTCTGGCACAGGCGTGGGAAAATTTTGAAAGTGGGCGTGGCAGTGTGACAGGTGCGTGACACCTCGTCAAATATTTTTGACAGGTTGGGTGACCCTAATTATCTCCCCCACCCCCAAATTGTGCCAGAATCAGCGGCGATTCTGGCTGTGGGGGTAATTACTAGGTGATCCTCACCAAAGATCGTGGGAAAATAGTTAGAGGTATTGTTTGTGTTGACTGTTGCACGTGTTGCACCTCAGGTGTGGGTCAGGAGTCGGGTGTGGGGGTAATTGAATTTGTTTGCCGACAAATCTCGGGCATTGCATGTGGCTGAGGATCGGGGGTTAGGAGAGATGTTTTTCTAGATCAATCAGGTGTGGGGGTAATTACTGAGGGTTCAATTTGTTTGTTTTGAGGAAGCTGTTGCACGTGTGTGTGTGTGTGTGTGTGCGGTAGTAAAATCGTGGGAATAGTTAGAGGTGATGCAAATACGATAGTTGATGGATGGCACGTGTTGCGCCTAGTGATGGGCATTTATAGGGGATGGTTCAATTTGTTTGTTTTGATGAAGGTGTTGCAACAAGTGTGTTTTTTTTTTTGGTGGTAAAAAGATCGTGGGAACAGTTGTTGTGTGAAGGATCTTGTTGCGTAAGATTAAGCCGACAAATTTCTGACACACGCAATGCTGAGGGTCGGTTGTGTGTTTGATGTTCACTCTGATTGTACATTATGTTACACATTTAAAAATTTGAATATGTGGCATTCGGTTTGGAAGTGTTGGGTTCGGAGTGTATGTTGTATGAATGACATAGTTTGTGGTTTAGTGGTTTTTTGGAGTAAACTGCCCTTCAGTTCCAGCGGGAGCAATTGCTCCCTTTCATGGCTAAACTCATGGGTGAATTCAGAGCTGAGTTGGCGCTGCAAATTCATGACCGATATTTTGCTCATATTCACAACTCAAATGTTGTGGCGAAAAATCAGAATTTATTATAAAATGCAGTATATATATAAATAATTAATTATATGAATAATTATTTATTCAAATAATAATATATTTTTTATAAAATAATTATTGTAATTTTTGTGACTAAACATAACAAAAAAAGAGCGAGAGAGAGAATGCAGCTGCACGCTGACTCTCTCACGCAACGTAGGCCGAAAAAAACAACAACGAAGCAAATCGAATGCAAAAGTGAGCGTAACGTAGGAGACATAAGAAGGAAAGAGACAAATAATATGCTCATATAAGTAGCCTCTTTGGCGTTTGCCCGCACGCGTCTGCGGTGGCTGACTGCGTTGAGACGTCATTCGATTTGTGCTAAGTTCCGAGTTCGATCCCCAGACAAGGTAATCTGTGTTAAATAATATTTATATTTCTTAGTTTATTTCAGAGCGGCGTTGGTTCACTATGAGAATTAATATTACTTAGAAAATCTGAGTGTGGGGGAGGCGGGTCCGACACGGGGGTGGAGTTAGAAGTTTACCCCTCCCCCCTCCTCCACCAGTACACATTTTTTTTGTGCAGCCATGAAATTACTCATGAATTCGATCTAAAATCACCACAGAAATCACTCATGAAATCGACCTTAAATCATCAGTGAAATCATTCATGAAACTCACCCATGAGTTCACCCATTCATGGCTAAAAGAAGCGAACGTCATGAAGTCCTAGGCCATGCCTATGTTAAATTCATGCCTGAAACTCATATAAAGGCTGCCATGAATTCATGACCAGCCCTTCCATTTCAGGCCTGAATTCAGGTCTGATTCAGGCCTGAGCGGAACTGAAGGGTGTAAACAAAAAATAATAACTTATTGTCTAAGATCATGTGTCTGAGTGTAATTTGATCAATAGTCGTTTAGATGCGTTTGAGTGATTTTTTTCATACTTGGAAGTGTGTGTGTGTGTTTGGTAGTTTTTTCATATTGTTTCATTTGTGCAAAGAGCACAAATTCGAATGTTATACAGTCTGGTTAAGCAGTCAAATCCTACCCCAAAAAAAGCAAACAAAAATGAGCAGCGCTAACATTATTTTTATTGATGACTCTGAGGAGTCCTTCAATCTGCGGCAAACGGATGATGAAGGAGTAGTTGAGCGGTCAACATCCTTTATCATGGTCTCTGATGACTCTGAGGAGATCATCGAACCGTTTGAACCGTGTCAAACATCCACGAGATTGGGCGCGGATGATGATGATGAAGAATTAGTTGAGCAATCAACATCCGTTATCATGGTCTCTGATGACTCTGATGACTCTGAGGAGTCTATCGAACCGTTTGAACCGTGGCAAACATCCACGAGATTGGACGTGCATGATGATGAAGTTGAGCAAACAACTTCCATTATTGTAGGAGAAGCTACGATGGAGTATATGGGTGGAAACCCTAACAATGCGCTGATGGCTGAGGATTGGGTAAGACGACTCTGCCAAAACATGGGGGAAATCCCACACCAAATCGAAACCCCGATGGAAGAGGAAGGGGCAGAACTGCTCCCCCCCAAAACATGGGTCAAAGTCCATGCGAGACCCCGAAGGAAGTGGATTGAGCAGAACTAAACCGCCTAAACGCTCAACCGCTATACCTCGCAGCTGCATTCTCTCTCTCGCTCTTTTTTTGTTATGTTTAGTCACAAAAATTACAATAATTATTTTATAAAAATATATTATTATTTGAATAAATAATTTTCATATAATTAATTATTTATATATATACTGCATTTTATAATAAATTCTGATTTTTCGCCACAACATTTGAGTTGCGAATATGAGCAAAATATCGGTCATGAATTTGCAGCGCCAACTCAGCTCTGAATTCACCCATGAGTTCAGCCATGAAAGGGAGCAATTGCTCCCGCTGGAACTGAAGGGCAGTTTACTCCAAAAAACCACTAAACCACAAACTATGTCATTCATACAACATACACTCTGAACCCAACACTTCCAAACCGAATGCCACATATTCAAATTTTTAAATGTGTAACATAATGTGCAATCAGAGTGAACATCAAACACACAACCGACCCTCAGCATTGCGTGTGTCAAAAATTTGTCGGCTTAATCTTACGCAACAAGATCCTTCACACAACAACTGTTCCCACGATCTTTTTACCACCAAAAAAAAAAAACACTTGTTGCAACACCTTCATCAAAACAAACAAATTGAACCATCCCCCATAAATGCCCATCACTAGGCGCAACACGTGCAACACGTGGCTAAAAGCTGAGCTTTGAAGAGGACGGTCGTGTTTTAAAGCGTCTCTGTGAAAAGTGCGTAATTTGCTAAGAAACTCCTAACAGACAATCCCACTAGAGTGGTACAAGTGCTAGTGATCATACACCTGGCCGTGTGAAGTGTCCACGGGTCGAGATCAAAGCGTCTGCCTGTAAAACCGAAACTTAAATTGTGCAATTGTTTGGGGGCTCCGCTGGCCAAACAAAAACAAACCAATATATCTAAACACAACAACACAAGTGCAGTGACCAACTTAGAGAGGAGGTACCGATATTTGGCATATTCGCCGCGAGTGAGTGGGCGTGCGTGTGTGTGTGTGAAAGTGCATACCGCGGAGTCGGCAAAACAGTGCACACCCCCTGCATTTTTCAAGAAGTGCAGCTCACGCAAATTACACATTAGCCAGCAGCTCATTGCAAGCGGCGGTGGTGAAGAGGGTAGACAGCTTAACTCTGGAACGGGAGGTCGCTGGTTCAAATCCCGCTGAGGTCGAAAGGTTTTTAATTTTTCTTTTCTTTCTTTTTTTTTCTTTTATTTATTTTTATTTATTAAAATTAAAATAAAACAAAAAACTCGAAATTGCAATAATTAAGAACCCTGGGCTTTGTCTATTTTTGCTGTTCCTGAAAGTGTGGCATACTTTTAGGCGAAAATATACAGAACCCAATCGCAGTCAGCACTCAGGCCGGAGGGGAAAGAAAAGGAGCAAAAGGTCACGGATCCGACCAACCACCAACCTCTCCGCCGCGGCGGTGCCCACACAACGAGGCTCTGGTGACCGAAACGAAGCGGTATACCTTCCACCGGTAAAACGCCAAGGGAAACCTTTGGCCACCGAAGGACTCCCCTCCAGCCTTGGGTAGGAAAGCCAGCCCTAAGAAAAACAACCTGGAGAACGAAAACATCGAGGCATTCGCGCGACGCTCGGCGTTGCTGAGATCCCCGCCCCAGCTATGTGCTACTCAGGCCGCTGAGGAGACCCAAAAGAAGGAGGAAATGGCCGAAACGGACCAAGAGATGCAGACTCCTACGGTGTCAGTGCATGTTTCTGAAAACCCGTCCACCGAGGTGTTCCAATTTAGTGCAACACGAGCTAGCCCACAAGGAGAAGCGAATAAGGATGAACTTTTCTTTATCCTTAACACACTGGTCGAAAAAACAGGCGAGCTATCCAAAATGATGAAGGATCCACGTTACCTGAACAAGGAAATGAAGGAGCTGTCGCAACGCATTTCGACAATGCAACGATCGGCATTATTCGCCTACAACCGCGGTAAAAAACTAAAGCAGGCAAAGGAGCAGAGCACCCAGTGCTCACCGCGCCCCAAAGAAAAACTGGCCCCCAAGCGCCAAAGCGATAACCAAGTGCAGAGGAATTCGTCTTATAGACAAAAGGGCCCAAAAAGTAGCGCAGGCAACCCGTCCACCGCCAAAACCCCAGCTAAAGAGTTCCCGCTCCCAGTTGAGCCCATCCCAAACTCGCGTAATACAATTACTTCTGCAGATAACATTAACGCAACGGAGAGCACCACTAGAGAACAAATGTGGACCAAGGTAAAGCGCCATAAGAAGCAAAAAAATACACTAGCCAGACCGGATGCTATAGTGATTCGTACATCGTCTGAATGCACATATGCAGATGCGCTGCGCATCGTCAGGACCGACCCTTCACTGAAGGAAGTTGGCGAGATGGTGGGGTCTATTCGTAAAACGGCAAAGGGCGACCTTCTTTTTAGGCTCAAAAAGGACCAGCGCACCGAAACGTCGAAGATCCACACTGCAGTGGAACAAGTCCTTGGTGGCCGAGCCTTGGTAAGCACGCTGGAGGTAAAAGTCAGTATCGAGATTCACGATCTCGACGAGATCGTGACAAAGGAGGAAATCTGCGAAGCTATTAACGGAAAAATTGGTGAACCCTACATCGGGCTAGACGCCGTGCAATCCCTCCGCCCCGCATACAGCGGCACGCAAACCGCCAATTTGCTTCTCTCACCAGACAAAGCAAACAAACTCAAGGAGCTCGGAAAAATCAGGATAGGCTGGGTACATTGCCGAGTCAAAGCGAAACCTCGACTTAAACGCTGCTTCAAGTGCCTGGAATTCGGTCACATCGCAATCAACTGCAAGAGTGAACTGGAAGTAGGAGGATCATGCTACAAATGCGGCCAAGAGAACCACATCGCAAGAGCATGCAAGCAGAAAGCTAGGTGTCTCCTTTGCGCAAGAAGAAACCTTAAATCACTTGAGCACAATACTGGGAGCAGCATATGCCCAGTCTACAAGGAGGCCCTACGAAAGCTGACAGGATGAACCTCTTGCAGCTTAATCTAAACCACTGTGAAGCGGCACAGTCCCTACTGGAGCAGACGGTACGTGAGCACCAGATAGACGTCGCCATCCTTAGCGAACCTTACCGGCCAAAAACGACCCAGTTGTGGGCCCAGGACACCACAGGAAAAGCCGCCATCTGGTACTCAGGAAGGGTGCCAAAACCTATGTACACCTTCTCGGTGGAAGAAGGCTTTGTATGCGCGCAAATAGGTGGCATATACATTTACACTTGCTATATCCCCCCAAGCAAACTACTCTCGGAATTCCAGGACATTCTGGACAAGCTTATCGCTGATGCCAGAACAAGAAAACCTACAGTTATTGCAGGCGATTTCAACGCTTGGGCACAGGCCTGGGGAAGTACATCCACAAATGCCAGAGGAAATGCGCTACTGGACGGCCTTGCAACCCTGGAGGTGGTCCTCCTGAATACAGGGACAGAACAAACGTTTTGTAGAAACGGTAGAGGATCAATTATAGATCTGACCTTCGCCAGCCCGTGCCTGTGCAGAAATGCTAAATGGAGGGTCAGCGACCTGTATACCCAGAGTGACCACGCAGCCATAATATGCAAACTTCAAACAGGAGGTGCACGGGCCCCTCGCTCTCAGGTGAAATCAAGAAGAGGCTGGAAGACAAACACGCTGGACACGGATGCCTTCTCAGCGATGCTCCCCAACTCACTGCCTATAGGAACGGCAAACGAAATGGCAATGGAAATGTCACGTGTGCTACATGACTGTTGCGATGCTTCAATGAGCAGAAAATCGTACGCCCACGGCCACCCCCCGGTATACTGGTGGAATGACAACATATCTCAGCTGCGGAGAGAGTGCCTCAGCGCCAGGAGAAGGACGCAGCGGTCAAGAGGGTCATCCGACTTTCTTTCAAACCAATCAAGGTATAAGGAAGCCCGAAAGGCGCTTAAGCTAGCGATTCGAGAGAGCAAAAGTCAAAGTTTTAGGGAGTTGTGTGAAGAAGCCGACAAAAACCCGTGGGGTCTCGCCTACAAGATTGTGATGAAGAAACTTTCGACAGGAAAGCAAGTGGCACCCACTTGCCCAACGATGCTGGCAGAAATAGTTTCTTCTCTTTTCCCAGACCAGCGAAATTTGGTCTCGCCAGCCGAAAACTCGATGTACCCCTTTCTACCTGTCATTGACGAAGATATCCTCCAAGCAGCGCGAAGAATTCAGGACTCGAAATCCCCAGGACCAGACGGGATACCAAACAAGGCCCTCAAGTTCGCCCTCCAACAAGCACCTGGTATTTTCAGGCAGCTGTTTAACTGCTGTATAGCAGAAGGAACATTCCCTAGGTGCTGGAAGATCCAGCAACTGGTTCTTATACCAAAACCCGGCAAGCCTATGAGCGATCCGTCCGCATACAGACCCATATGCCTATTAGACACAATTGGGAAAGTCTTTGAGCGAATACTGGCTACCCGTCTGGAAGACGAGATTAATCAACTGGGAGGCCTTTCAGACTCACAGTACGGATTCCGGAAACGGAGATCTACAATAGACGCGGTAACTGCAGTCACCTCGATTGCCAGAGAGGCCATTAATGGAAAACGCTGGCTACATGGAGACAAGGAATACTGCCTAGTGGTAACACTGGACATTAAAAATGCTTTTAATTCAGCAAACTGGGCGAAGGTTCTGGATGTGTTAGCGTCAGTAGGGGTATCGCCCTACCTTAGGAAGTTAGTCAGAAGTTACTTTAACTGTCGAGTCCTGTGTTACGACACCGACGAAGGAGTGAAGAGGCATGAAGTTACAGGAGGCGTGCCGCAAGGATCGGTATTGGGCCCCTTGCTCTGGAACGCCATGTACGATGGAGTCCTGCGCGTTGAAGTGTCTGCAAACACGGAGATAATTGGGTTCGCGGACGACATTGCGGTTGTTGTCGTTGGAAAACACCTCCCGGAGGTGAGCACAAAGGCGACCGAATCTATTGAGAGCGTGCAAAACTGGCTAAACGACTTTGGTCTTACTCTGGCGGAACAAAAAACGGAAGCAGTGTTAATATCCAGCAGAAAAATCGTGGAAGAGACATCCTTCACTATCGGAGGCCACACCGTCAAAACAAAACCAGCGCTGAAATACCTTGGCATAATTATTGACAGACGTCTGGACTTCAAGTCACACCTAGAGTATGCGAACCAAAAAGCTGCAATGACAATTGCAGCCTTGTCCCGCATAATGGCAAACGTTGATGGCCCCAAGCAGCGGAGACGACAACTGCTCGCAGGAGTAGTAAAAAACCAAATCCTTTACGGAGCATCCACCTGGATTGGTGCCCTCGAGCACAAGTCCTACTTCAGAGGTTTGGTAGGGTCGTACCGATTATGCGCACTAAGGGTCTGCTGCGCGTTCAGAACTGTGTCGGATGATGCTGCGCTCGTTCTTGCAGGCATGCATCCGCTAGATATCCTAGCACATGAGGTCGCCCACACTGCAGCCATCGATCACACAAGACGAGCAACAGAACGAATATTAGTGCGCCAAACCAGTATCGACTCGTGGCAGGACCGCTGGAGGAGCAGTTTAAAGGGACGATGGACCTTTCGCTGCATAAAATCTATAAGGGAATGGATCGCGAGAAAGCACGGAGACCTGGACTTCTACCTCACGCAGCTTCTCAGTGGACATGGTTGCTTTAAAGCGTATCTATACCGCTTTCAGCACGAAGCAGATCCATATTGCAGCCACTGTGGGGGAGATACAATTGAAGACGCCGAACACGTTTTCTTCTTCTGTCCACTTTTTACCGAAGTCCGGTTACGAGCGGAGGAAAAAATCGGGAGCAGCATCTCACCCGATAATATCGTAGGAACCATGCTGCGGAGCATGGAAAAGTGGCAAATAATATCAGACTTGGCAGCAACCATTTTGAAGGAGCAGAGACGCCTGGAACAAATCAGGCGCCGAACTTACCCGAATAGCTTAGGATAACGAGCTGAACAAAAGAGCGGCCAGCGGCCAGCCATCCCCGTGAAGAAATACCTTGCGGCAGTACCACGGGGGCGGCATGATGAGAACTGCAGTACACTTTATGTATAAAAGAATGTACTGTCTTATTGTTTATATATTAAATAAAAAAAAAAAAAAAAAACACACACACGTGCAACAGCTTCCTCAAAACAAACAAATTGAACCCTCAGTAATTACCCCCACACCTGATTGATCTAGAAAAACATCTCTCCTAACCCCCGATCCTCAGCCACATGCAATGCCCGAGATTTGTCGGCAAACAAATTCAATTACCCCCACACCCGACTCCTGACCCACACCTGAGGTGCAACACGTGCAACAGTCAACACAAACAATACCTCTAACTATTTTTCCACGATCTTTGGTGAGGATCACCTAGTAATTACCCCCACAGCCAGAATCGCCGCTGATTCTGGCACAATTTGGGGGTGGGGGAGATAATTAGGGTCACCCAACCTGTCAAAAATATTTGACGAGGTGTCACGCACCTGTCACACTGCCACGCCCACTTTCAAAATTTTCCCACGCCTGTGCCAGAACAGACATTTCCCTACTACTTAAAAAAATCGGGAATGTCGTCGGATTTCTGCCGGTATGTGATTGCCCGTTCAAACTTCAATGTGCTTAATGCACAATATTATAAAGATTATCTTAGCCGTTGCAGGCTTCAATTCTCGCAAGATCCTAAGCTATTTAATTCCTTTGTTAATTCTAAGCGCAAGTCTTCCACCTAACACTCTTCTGTGCTTTATGGTAATGAGAATGCAAATACTGATCACGCCATAGCCGATTTGTTTGCGGAGTTTTTTAAATCTCCCTACTCGTCTTCTAGGTACAGTGCGAATTAATCATATCCTTACCAGTTAAATGAATCAAATTGCATTTTTAGCCCCGTTATAACTGAAAGCTTGCTCCTTTGCGATCTTAGCTCAGTCAAACCTGTGTACGCACCTGGTCCAGATGGAGTACCTGGTTATGTCCTTAGGTACTGTGCTGAATCACTGTGTAAGCCTATTCATAGATTATTTAAATTGTCTGTTGAGTCATCTTCCTTCCCAATGTTATGGAAGGAATCTTTTATCATTCCTCTTCATAAAAAAGCGCAATAAGTCCGATGTTGAAAACTATAGGGGTATTTCCAAGTTGTCTGCAATTCCTAAAACTTTTGAGAAAATTATAAGATCTCAACTGCAAAATTTGTATAGTTCCATTATTTCACCTTTCCAACATGGATTTGTGAGACGTAGATCTACCACCACTAACCTCTTAGAGTTTACATCCTTAGTGATAAAAGGGTTCTTAAGTAAAAATGCAAACTGACGTCATTTATACTGATTTCAGTAAGGCATTTGATTCTGTAAACCTCTACTTGCTGCTTCACAAACTGAGCCTAATTGGATTTCCCACTAACCTTCTCAGTTGGATTTCTCAGTACCTAAGTGAAAGAACCCAAAAGGTTCTATTTCGAAATTCATATTCTAAGTGTATCCAAGTTACTTCTGGAGTACCCCAGGGTAGTCACTTGGGTCCATTGCTTTTTACTCTATTCATGAATGATCTACCTTCAGTCCTGACTCATTCACGAGTCCTTATGTATGCTGATGATGTTAAGCTTTGTTTAACATATAAAGATTTGGTTTCTCGATATAATTTGCAAACTGACTTGGATGCATTTCAATCATGGTGTGAATTCACTCTCCTAAACCTTAATAGTTCGAAGTGTAAGGCTATGACTTTTTATAGAAACTTACCACAACTGGTCACATACACGCTTGATAATGTGGCATTAGAGTGCCTAAACGATGGTGCCAATGAAGTAAGTGATCGGGGTGTAATTCTTGATCATAATCTTAAATTTGACTCTAATGTAACTGCTACTGTTAGTAAGGCCATAAGCGTTCTTGGGTTTATTAAGCGTTGGTCTAAGGAATTTGATGATCGTTATACGACCAAAATTCTTTATACTTCTCTTGTCCGTCCAATTCTTGTGTATGGTTCATGTGTGTGGTCTCCACAATATTCGATCCATCACGATAGAATTGAATCTGTGCAAAAACAATTTCTTCTGTTTGCTCTTCGTGGTTTGAATTGGAATCCTGAGATCCGGTTGCCATCGTATTCTAGTAGACTTCTTTTAATAAACCTTCCCTCCTTAATTAACCGAAGAGTAATGCTTGGTGTAATCTTTATACATAGACTAATAAATGGTGAAATCGACTCATCAGAGCTGCTTAGTCAAATTAAACTTAGTGTTCCTGTTAGACAGACACGTAACTTTATCCCCTTATCTCTAAAACGTTGTTCTACTAACTATGCTTTGCATAAGCCGTTTCGTGTCTTTTGTGCTGACTACAATAAACTCTTTCGAGTAATTAGTTCAGAAGATTCTATTTTCGCTATAAAAACCTCGGTAAATGTCTAGTATAGCGGCCTACTCTCAGAAAATTCAACAAAAAAAATTTTCCCGATGGACCGCGAATTACGAAGAATTTTCATGCAGAAAAAACGCGGGGATCATCCATGGTTTCTTTTTAAACGAATTTTGAAAATTTGATTTTTTACCTAATAAAACATATTGTGTATTTAATTGGATTTTTATTGTTTATTCAATAATTCTAATCAAAATGGAGTGCACGAATTGCAATTTTACGGTGTCGAAATTTTTGTCTTTGACGAATATAGAGGTTATTGAGTATTTAAAGCGTCACAAATGTTTACTACAAGAAAAACGAGAAGGCAAAGCTAACTTCGACTGTGCCGAAGTTTTAATACACTTGAAAAACTTTACTCCAACTAATTTAACTAGAAAAATATATATAGAATATAGATATCAGATATTTACAATTTTTAAATCATTGATAATAAAAATTTTACCATAAAAAAAACTTTTCTTAGTAAAACACATTTTCCGACCGATCGGTCCTATGGCAGCTATATTCTATAGTCATCCGATTTTGATAAATTTTTTCAAAATTATGTGATAGCATATAAAAGTAATATATACCAAGATTGGGGACGCTACGATAAGAAACAAAAAAGTTTTTCTCACTAGAAGTAGTTTTTTGACCGACCGTTTATATGGCAGCTATATGCAATAGTCATCCGATTTTGATAAATTTTTTCAGAATTGTGTGGAAACTAATAAAACAAATATATACTACGATTCGAGACGCTACGATGGAAATCAAAAAAGTTTTTCTCACAAAGACTTATTTTTCGACCGATCGTTCCTATGGCAGCTATATGCTATAGTGATCCGAATTTGATACATTTTTTCGGAATTATGTGGAAGCATATAAAACTAACATATACCAAGATTGGTGACGCTACGATGGAAAACAAAAAAGTTTTTCTAACTAGAACTAGTTCTTAGACCGATCGTTCCTATGGCAGCTATATGATATAGTCATCCGATCCGGCCGGTTCCGACATATTAGTTGCGTGCAGTAAAAAGAAGACTCTGTGCAAAATTTCAGCTCGATAGCTTTAAAACTGAGGGACTAGTTCGCGTAGAAACAGACAGACAGACAGACAGACAGACGGACAGACAGACGGACAGACAGACGGACAAACGGACAGACGGACGGACGGACAGACGGAAATGAACTCGGCTCGTCGTCCTGATCAATAATATATATAGTTTATGTGGTCGGAAATGAATATTTCTATGCGTTACAAACTTCTGGGCAAAATTAATATACACTTTTCAAGTGTATAACGAGAAGGCAAAGCTAACTTCGACTGTGCCGAAGTTTTAATACACTTGAAAAACTTTACTCCAACTGATTTAACCTGTGAAATATATATCGGATAAAGATATCAGATATTACAAAATTTTAAATCATTGATAATAAGAATTCGATACCATAAAAAAAAAATTTTTTAGTAAAACACATTTTCCGACCAATCGGTCCTATGGCAGCTATATGCTATAGTCATCCGATTTTGATAAATTTGTTCAAAAATTTGTAAAAGCATATAAAACTAATATCTACCAAGATTGGTGACGATACGATGGAAAACAAAAAAGTTTTCCTCACTAGAACTTGTTTTTTGACCGACCGTTCGTATGGCAGCTATATGCTATAGTGATCCGATTTTGATCAATTTTTCCTAAATTGTATGGAAGCATATAAAACTAATATATACCACGATTGGTGACGCTACGATAGAAAACAACAAAGTTTTTCTCACTAGAGCTTTTTTTGACCAATCGTTCCTGTGGCAGCTATATGATATAGTCAACCGATTTCGATAAATTTGTTTAGTATTATGTGGAAGCACGTAAAACTAATATATACCAAGATTGGTGACGCTACGATGGAAAACAAAAAAGTTTTTCTCACTAAGACTTATTTTCCGACCGATCGTTCCTATGGCAGCTATACGATATAGTCATCCGATCCGGCCGGTTCCGACATATTAGTTGCGTGCAGCAAAAAGAAGACTCTGTGCAAAATTTCAGCTCGATACCTTCAAAACTGAGTAACTAGTTCGCGTAGAAACTGACAGACAGACGGACAGACAGACGGACGGACGGACAGACGGACAGACGGAATTGAACTCAGCTCGTCGTCCTGATCAAGAATATATATAGTTTATGGGGTCGGAAATGAATATTTCTATGCGTTACAAACTTCTGGGCAAAATTAATATACACTTTTCAAGTGTATAAAAATGTGGAAATTGTTCTGCTGACTGTAAGATAGCAGTAAAAGATGACGGCAAACTATTCTTTCGGTGCCGTAAACAGTTGACTGCTACAACCATGGGCAATATAAAAAAAAGTCAAGAAACAGTGCAATTTCAATGAAAGTATCCGCAAAAATACCTTTTTTTCTACACCAAACGGTGAACCATTCTCAAAATTTTGTGGATCCCTCTACACAAGCACACACACAAAACATAGAAAGGCTGTGGCGGGACGTGAAGGCCGAGTTGCCTCATTTTGGCCGAAAAAAAAGCACTATCCAGGATATTTGGCCAAGTTTATGTTTTATAAACGATTCCCAAGTCACAAGGATAGGATCCATAACATCTTCCTGGCTATTGATCAGTTATATAATCCCGAAAAAGAAAACATCGTTAATGATATTCATTTTGCTGAGGTAAGTAATGGAAAATCGCGCGATTTTTTGAAAAAAATTTGTACTTTATTGGGTACAATAAAATATTCATCGATGGATCGCGAAAATAATATTTTAATATATTTATTTGAAAAAAACAAACAGAAATCGAAAAGCACATGTGATCAAGCATGTATTTGTATGGGCAAAAATTACAACTTTAAAATTCGTTTAAAAAGAAACCACGGATGACCCACGCGTTTTTTCTGCATGAAAATTCTTCATAATTCGCGATCTATCGAAGGGAATTTTTTTTGGAATTTTCTGAGAGTAGGCCGCTATACTAGACAATTACCATGGTTTTTGTGGAGCGACGATAAAGCAATTAAAAAAATATAGAAAGAAAAATTCAGAAATGACTATCTGAACTTTATGCGAGATAGAGCGATTGTAAGATAAAGTAATAAACAAAAATAAATAGAAATAAAATCAACTTGTTCGATTGAATGTCGAAGTTGTTCTGACCCACAAGCCTTAGTGTAAATTACAAGATAACTTAAACTGATATGCCGTATAAATCAGAGCCTACTATTAGATATTAGCTGCCAGAAAAAGAGCCTCCTCTGATAATGTGAAATAGCTCCTACAATTTTAACGAAATCAGGGTCTGATTATAACCCTGTCAAGGTGTTTGGCGGAAGTGTCACGTTGAGCTTGTGCTGCATTTTGGCGATTGCTGCTGCTGAGGAATGCTGATTGTGTTAACTTTTATGTAAAGCACCAAATTGTGCTAGCTCACTCACCCATCCGTATATTCCTCCGAAGGCCTTCGTAGTTCTCCACATGTCAAAGATGCTGCTTAAAAGTAGAGATGTAAATTCGTTGTCTTGGTTTGGATTGGTATGATGGGAAATTAGTTGTTGTTGCTGGTGTTAAAGTAAGGTTATGTCATTTCCTCATGTTTTTCATAATATTCTGCGACTCTTCCTTAAAGCATCACTAAATTCCTAACCTTAACCCAACAGAAGATGTTTTAATAACACAACAAGTGTCTTTAACGCCATACAGAAGAACAACACTAGGTATAGTGCCAAATGCATCAGTCAGCACTGCTGCGAGGGTTGGTCTTAACCATCCAATGGGCTTTGGGGTTAACTTTGGTACGTTCTCAAACGATGTTGGCGAATACTTTTGTAGCGTAGAAGGGTTAAAGCTGGCGATATGCGGCAAGACAAAACAGGAAAGCGTGTTGAGGAAAGGCTTGGCAGGGTCTGGACTCAGTAGCCCCAACTGGTAGTCGATGTACTTGCAAGGATGTGCGTCAAATTAGCGTCGGAAAGTGAGCGTCGAAATGGAACGATGGAATATGGAACACGGGAGAATTTTTTGTTTTTTCGTTTTTTCTTTATTTAACAAAAAACCCAAACATCTTTAAATGCAGAATTGTTTAGAATTGAATAAAGTATTGATTTCATTGAGCCGTGGGTGGTATTATGTACTGCAGGTATTGAAAATCTCTAGTTTAAAAATTGAATCTCTATTTTATGGGTCATATCTCCGCTTCCAGGCGATGTGCCAATATAGGCTATACACCATCATAAAGGTTACATATTCTAGATTGTTTTGGAAAAGATTTCATTCAAATCGTGTGAACAGTTTTTGAGGAAATCGCTTATCAGTGGACCAACCTAGTGTGTTCCCCCATACAAAATAAGATACAAAAATTACTTTGATATAACAAGCTGCATTACTCCAATTCAAGGCGATGTGCCAAAACAGGCTTTATACCGACTCAAAGGTTACATATTCAAGATTGTTTAGAAAAAGATTTCATCCAATTCGTGTGAACAGTTTTTGAGAAAAACGCTTATCAGTGGGGGTGCCTCGGCTCAAAATTTTTATTGATAAGTTGCGCGCTAGTTCGGCAGTCGGAACCATTAATGGAACTAGTGTTAGAAAGTGTTTGCAAATATAAAAAATTAATCAACATAAACATTATTAGTATTTTCTGATGATTTTACGCTTTGTTTGTAACTATTAAATAGTTGCAATAAAAAATTCATTTACACCCCCAATACTTTAGAGCCTGTTTTAGTATGACCATAAAAATCGTTGCTAACTTTTCTTTTTAAGATTGCGGAAAAACTAGGCGATGTGCCAATGTGCACGATACCTTGAAAGATGCGTATTTGTATTTACGATTTTATGAAAAAAGAATTAGCACAATCGCCTGAACAGATTTTGAGAAAATCCAATTCGTTGCTAACTTTTCAAGATTGTGGGAAAACTAGGCGATGTGCCAATATGCACGGTATGTCTAAAGATGCGCAAATCAATTACCTATTATTTAAAAAAAGAATTAACAGAATCGTGTGAACAGTTTTTGAGAAATTTAATTATTTCTAATTAAATAAATGGCAAGTGGCAATTAGTAGGACCATAAAAATCGTTGCTAACTATTCTTTTCGAAATTGCGGGAAAACTAGGCGATGTGCCAACATGCACGATACCTTCAAAGTTGCGTATTTTTATTGCCTATTTTTTGGAAAAAGAATTAGTGCAATCGCCTGAACAGATTTTGAGAAATTAATTATTTTATATTTTCAAAGTAGCCACGGTCATACAACATGACACGACGCGTTAAGTATGACCGCTCGAGTCAATTTTAGTATTTGATCATTTTACACATGTGTGTAGATAATAGTTCTACTTGTTTCTACATAAGAATGATTTTGAGAGATTTTGGCAACTCTACTGAGCGGCGTTGCCAGGTCCATTTTAACTCTAATTCATCAAATTAACTGAAATTTGCTGAAGTTAAGAAGGATCACGCTTTTAAAATGAATATAACGCTAAAAAACATAAAAAACGTTGACGGATCGGTAAGCAAATTTGTTTCTAATCTCCTATTTCAACAAAACAGTTCGTAAAACAATTAACCTTGTATAAATTTGTTTTGTTGAATTCTTTTTTTCTATGTATGAGCAAAATTAACATTTACTTGTGTTTTTAGATAAATATCCATTTACCGGCAAATCCATTTAAAGGGCGCGTTTCCACGCATGGAGCTGTGCAGAAGCAGTGGGTGGGCCGCCGAGGTGGCCAGGGAGGACGAGGTGGTCATGGAGGTCGAGGTGGCCAGGTAGGACGTGGTGGTCATGGACGTGGTGGTTATGGAGGACTTGGTGGTCAGGGAGGACGAGGTAGCGGTAACAGCGCAACGAATTCCCGCAACGGTGACAATGCTCAAGGTGGCGCTTTGCCGTTTACTGGCCAAGGAGGACTTGGTGGCGGTGGCAGCGCTGGAAGTTCCCACAACGGTGAACGCGCTCGAGGAAGACGTGGATGCGCTACGCGTCCGCTTACTGGCAAAGGAGGACGTGGTGGGGGTGGCCGACACCGGCGAGCTGGTCGCCACATAAGTCGACGAGAACCCAAAAAAGGCGAAACCGTGGATGATGTTGTTAAGATAGAGATTTTTGAAGTTGAGCCAGAGGCTGTAATAATAGACCTCACTGATGATGAGCCGAACTCAATCTCTGAGGAAAATTTAATTGAGTTGTGTAATTTAACAATTAATTAATTTAGCTTTAAGTTATATTAAATTTTAAGTCTTTCAACTATTTTGTCCTAATTTTTTTTTTAATCCCATAATAAAAGATTTTTAGCATATTTATTGATTCAATTTAAGCAGAGCCTAAACGGTAGGAGACATATAATTTCAACTTGGGCAGTAGTTTTTATGTGTGGTGAAAGAGGGAATGGGGCTGGGTTCCAGAGAAGTTCAGCTCCACCCACAGACGGGTTTTTGTAGAAATTTCGGCCACAAAAAAAATTTTAGAACAATTTGGTACGAGAATATTCTATATACGATTGACTTAAAACTCTGTTTAAAGGCTGTCCAAAATAATTCGTGTGGCTTTCCAATGGTCGAAAATTGGTTGGAAAATGTGAATTTCAAGGTCAAAGTCTATTTTTACACAGCAAGACGGTGCTTTAGAGTAACCCGTTGTATTTGAGCCGATATTTGTGAAATTCGACTTACAAGATCTACGGGAAAGAAGAGAATTGAAAGCATTATTAAAATATTTTTACTCGATCGATGTCAATCCAATTTTGATGTGTTTTGGCGGTTATACTTATAGTGGTAAAGAAATATACGCTACATATTTGTATATATATAAAAATTAAAAGTATAAACTCATTTCCGCACCACCCAAGAGGTAGAGTTTATGGCGCGTTTTTTTTATAGTGGTATCCCCAGTAGGCCTAGTCCACATCAAACTCTGCAGACTGATTGCAGAAGGATACTTCTCTTAAATGGCTATTTGATCATCTCAGCAGACTGATTACATAAGGATGCTTCGCTAAGATGGCCATTTGATCATCTCAGCAGACTGATTACATAAGGATGCTTCGCTAAGATGACCATTTGATCAAGTTCATTTTTGAAGTTTCGAGAAGTTAATTTTTGCACAAGGTTTAAAAAGTTTGGAATAGAAAACGAAACACATAAGGATGTTTCGCTTAGTCTGCACATTTTACAGGTGAAAGTTTGATTTTCTTTTTCACTGTATTTATTTGCAGTGCACAACTTACATACAAAACGATCACAGATGTCACATCTTGATGTAACTGTTACGGTTGTTTCTTTGCAGCAATGAAGGCAACTATTCTTCAAGGAATCTCCTCTATTGATTAGTGTTTTATACATTTCCATTCTAAACAGATTGGGTGATTGCAAATCTGTTAGCGTAATATTATCCATAAAACACTTAGCAAATTGCAAAATATAAATGCCACAATTAAAATAATCACTTTGCACTTTATGTTCTATATCGGTGCACTTGTAATCGGTTTTACTAATACGACATAACATTTCCTTGTAATAGTTTGTAAACATTTGCGAAGTATTTGAAATCCCAAAAGGATCTAAGAATACAAAGTATTTTGACATTTTATTAATAAATAATATATAAAAGTGACTTTTGTAGCAATGAGGAACAATTATAATGTTCATAGGGCTATTTAGAGCACTTTTAATCGATTCCTCATTTTTAAAACAATAAAAATCAAGTTGGCATGGAAGATTGATAATTGTTTTATTGTGCTGTTCATAAATAAGGGTTGTTAAAAGTGCATCAACTACAAAGTTAGTCAACCATCTGTCATCTTGTAATGGAACAAGATCATACAGAGTTATATGATACATAAAATCGCTACTGTTTGCCCCATGAACAGCATCAAAAAGTGTTTTGCAATTTAAAATGTATAGTGTTCCACTATAGTTAATGCAACTGCTTAATTTTTTATTTTTTAGAAGAACATTTTTATAAATTTCCTCCATATTAAACTTATGCGATTTAAGAGCATAAGAATGTTCAGATTGAACTGAAAGATCAAAATTTGTATTTGGAATCTCATTCTCAGAGATGGTGGACAATTCCAAATTACAATTTGAGATTAGTTCACTTAATTCATTACCTTTGTTGGAACATGATTCTTTATATTCCTCACGAACTCCAATTGGCCCGGAGAAATCCCGCTTAAACAAACCTACCTTAAGCTTTTTAATTCCTTTTTTTTGCCAGCTTTCCTTATAAGTAGAAAGTTTTTTACTAGACATTTCACTTAGGGCAGTCTTTTGCTTAAGGGTTCGTTTTTTAGACTTTGCCTTTATTATCGTACCGTGCTTAAGCGGGGATCGCAGATATTCTGGATGCGCAAGTTCAACTTGTCGCACCACTGATTTTGAAAGATCATCCAACTTCCGAATTAACCTTCCAAGTTTGAGGCCTTGCTTGGATTTTATTACACTATGTTTAAGTGTTTTAAAAAATGACTCTATTGGACCATTGCTGGGTCTTTTATTGTTCTTATCAATAAAAATACCTATTATATTAGTCCAAAATGGTGCGAAAACTATGTATTTACCCAAAATTACTTCAACCATTTTGGGATGATAATATATATTGCTTTTACCAAGTTCTGATTGCACTAAAATGACTTCATTAATTTTATTGACGAAAGTATTAAAGTGAATTTTAAATTGGCTTCTGCCTGCAATCGACTTAAGGGTATCTTCACGAGTCTTTTTAATTGGCTTAGAAATAGCTGCATGCTGTTTGAGATCGAATTTGATTGGAATTTCACCTGTAAAATAGGAAATTGCATTGCAGACTATATCGTTCACGGTTGGAGAAAGAAGAATCGTAATCAGATTTTTAAACCATTCTTCTAAATCCTTTATGTAGCATATATTATATGCAAAGCCCAACGCATTTCTAACGAAATCCCTTAGTTCAATATTGCCTAAGCCCACGGTACTGTCGATATCAGTACACATAATTTTTGCGTAATGGCTTGCACAAAATTGAACGCATACTTTTGGAAATGTACTGCTCTGGCCATATAAAAATTGGAAGCACATTTCATTGTATGCTATGATATTCAAATCACAGTGTTCTTTTAAAATTGCTCCAATAATTGCAAAACTTACGTCAGTAATGACTCTTTTGCAAAGGGGCACCCGTAACTTATTTGCTTTACAGAACCTATTTAAATCACATACAAATCTACCAATATCATAGGCTGTATGATTCGATAGAATCGCATGTGCTATACAATATGTGATATGGAGCTCAGGAATATGTGCAACGATTGAGTAAATAAATATCCTTTTATTGGCTATTTTCATTGACCGCACAACACCACCTGTAGCATCCATATGCAACGTATGGATTTGAAGATTTTGTTGAAACATCCTAGTGTGGTCTATGTTCCACAAATATACCTCAAGCTTGGTGGATAAATGTTGAATATATTGGGAATATTCACTACTATTTCATGTCGTAGGCGTCTTTAAACGCATCTTTTTCGAAATCATGTTTTGCGTTTTCCTCCGATATGAGATTTCTGTAGAATGATAAATTCTTATTTACCATTTGTTCGTTTCCTACCAATGCTCTTTCGGTATTTGCTTTTTTGGCTAGCTTTGTTTTAAACTCAAACGCTGTGTTGCCTTTAATTTCGCTTTTTGCAATAAAGCGATTTATTGCTCTGCACTGTGTATTTTTTTTCAATTTAATTGTATGAGTCACATTTAGGCTGCTTGAATAAACTCGAAAAATTCCATCAAATGACCCAACAAATTTAAAATAGTTGCAAGAAGGATCTTTGCAGTATCCATATGCAACAAACGATTTTTATACCCGTTACTCGTAGAGTAAAAAGGGTATACTAAGTTCGTGCAAATGTATGTAACAGGCAGAAGGAAGCATCTCCGACCCCATAAAGTATATATATTCTTGATCAGCATCAATAGCCGAGTCGATATAGACATGTCCGTCTGTCCGTCCGTCCGTCCGTCCGTCTGTATGAACACCTAGATCTCAGAGACTATAAGAGCTAGAGCTACCATTTTTTCAGTGCAGACTTGTATCTTCTGCACGCAGATCAAGTTTGTTTCAAATTTTCGACACGCCCCCTCCCGCCCCCGCAATATGAAAAAAACCTGATATCTCCCACAGTTTTGAAAATTGATTGTTTAAACCTTCTAGACATATATTTTAATCATCATTACCTATCGATCCGCCATACATCATTTTCTGATCAGATGAACCATAGCAGAGTTGCCACCCACGCAATTTGGAAAATACCTCATATCTCCCACAATTTTGAAAATAGATGGTTCGAACCCTCTAGACATATATTTTAAGCATCATTACCTATCGATCCGCCATACATCATTTCCTGATCTGATAAACGATAACAAAATTTCCGCCCCCGCAATTTGAAAAATCCCTTATATCTCCCACAATTTTGAAAATAGATTGTCCGAACCTTCTAGACATATATTTTAAACATCATTACTTATCGATCCGCCGTACATCATTTTTCGATCAGATGAACGATAGCAGAGTTGCCACCCCCGCAATTTGAAAAATACCTCATAACTCCCACAATTTTGAAGATGGATCATTCGAACTTTCTAGACATATATTTTAATCATCATTACCTATCGATCCGCCGTACATTATTTCCTGATCAGATGAACGATTGAAAAGTTCACGCCCCCGCAATTTGAAAAATAACTCATATCTCCCACAATTTTGACAAAAAATTGATCAAACCTTCTTGACATGTATTTTAATCATCATTACTTATCGATCCGCCATACATCATTTCTAGATCAAATGAGCTATAGTAGAGTTGCCTCCCCCGCAATTTGGAAGAAACTTCATATCTCCCACAATTTGATCTAATTAAATATTCTTAAATAAACCTTACCCTGAGTAACGGATATATCGAAGTCGAGCAGGGCCGACTTCAACTTACGCTCTCGTTTATTTAGTCGTATTGATCTAAAGTACAGAACACAGGCATTGTTAATGGTGAAAAAGGTTTCTCTAACTATGTGTTCTATACTCTTTTTTTCAGTAAACATTGTGCTACTCTTCTGAAATGTAGCCATGAAATCTTCCACTTTCATTTCAGCTAACAAATGATTGCAACGAGTATCAGGTATTCGAATACGACTTGGATTGTCTACCATTTTTACATCTACATTTAAACTGACGTTACCAACCACGCCCCCTCCCGCCCCCACAATATGAAAAACCCTCATATCTCCCACAATTTTGAAAATAGATTGTTCAAACCTTCTAGACATATATTTTAATCATCATTACCTATCGATCCGCCATACATCATTTTTCGATCAGACGAGCGATAGAAGAGTTGCCGCCCCCGCAATTTGAAAAATACCTCATATCTCCCACAATTTTGAAAATACATTGTTAAAACCTTCTAGACATATATTTTAATCATCATTACCTACCGATCCGCCATACATCATTTCTTGATCAGATGAACGATAGAAAAGTTCACGCCCCCGCAATTTGAAAAATTCCTCATATCTCCCACAATTTGGGCAACCTTACCCTGAGTAACGGGTATATCGAAGTCGAGCAGGGCCGACTTTAACTTACGCTCTCGTTTTATATTATAGATATCAGATATTTATATATTCAAAATAGGAATCTGGTTGTTGACTTCAAAATTTGATCACGTTATCATCAAAAACAAATAAGAGATCTGAGTACGACACATTTTCCGACTGATCGGTCTTATGGCAGCTTAAGGATTTAGTCATCCGATCCGGCCAGTTCAGTTTGATAGCTGTAAAACTGAGAGACTAGTTTGCGTAGAAACAGACAGACTGTCGGACAGACAAACGGACGGACGGACAGGCGTAAATGAGCTCAGCTCGTCGTCCTGATCAAGAATATATATAGTTTATAGGGTCGGAAATGAGTATTCCTATGCGTTACAAACTTCTGGGCAAAATATACACTTTGCTAGTGTATAAAATCAAAATATTCATCGTATTTTGATAAAACTTAGCAAAAATGTGTTGAATAGGATAATGTTAATAACTGAAAATTTCAATGACTCGTACAATAAAAACAATTAAGTTTTTCTTACTGAGGACTATACCAACGAGAGCGTAAGTTGAAGTCGGCCCTGCTCGGCTTCTATATACCCGTTACTCAGGAAGAGGTTAATTAAAATATATATTATTAAATCACAAATTCCCAGCGTAATTATTTGTTTAGCTAAGAACTCGACTATACTTTATTTGATCGTAAAATGGTGTATGGTTAAACGATAAGTAATGATAATTTAAATATATGTCTTGAAGGTTCGAACAATCTATCTTCAAAATTGTGGGAGATTTTATGCGTTTTCCAAATTTCGGGGGTGGTAACTTTACTATTCGTTTATGGTTAATCGATAAATAATAATAATTAATGTATATGTCTAGAAAGCTTAAACAATTTAACTTCAAAATTTTTCATCTCTGTTCATCTGATCTGGCTCACCCTTCTGGCTACGCCCTTGAGTAGCAGTAACGCGGACTAACAAATTTAAGCAGATCAACGAAGGCATATAAGCTCTAAGAACATAAGTAAAATTTGCATACATACTTTTTCTATCCACAGACATTGTCTTGATCCATCTTTTTATACACTTGAAAAGTGTATATTAATTTTGCACAGAAGTTTGTAACGCATAGAAATATTAATTTCCGACCCCATAAACTATATATATTCTTGATCAGGACGACGAGCTGAGTTCAATTCCGTCTGTCCGTCCGTCCGTCTGTCTGTCCGTCTGTCTGTCTGTCTGTCTGTCTGTCTGTCTGTTTCTACGCGAACTAGTCTCTCAGTTTTAAAGCTTTCGAGCTGAAATTTTGCACAGAGTCTTCTTTTTACTGCACGCAACTAATATGTCGGAGCCGGCCGGATCGGATGACTATATCATATAGCTGCCATAGGAACGATCGGTCGAAAGATAAGTCTTTGTGAGAAAAACTTTTTTGATTTCTATCGTAGCGTCTCCAATCGTAGCATATATTAGTTTTATATGTTTCCACACAATTCTGAAAAAAGTGATCAAAATCGGATCACTATAGCATATAGCTGCCATATAAACGGTCGGTCAAAAAACTAATTCTAGTGAGAAAAACTTTTTTGTTTTCTATTGTAGCGTCCCCAATCTTGGTATATGATAGTTGTATATGCTTTAACATAGTACAGGAAAAATTTATCAAAATCGGATGACTATATTATGTAGATCCCATAGAAACGGTCGTTCAAAAAACTACGTCTAGTGAGAAAAACTTGTTTGTTTTCTATCGTAGCGTCCCCAATCTTGGTTTATATTAGTTTTATATGCTTTCACATAATTTTGAAAAAATTGATCAAAATCGGATGACTATAGCATATAACTGCCATCGGACCGATCGTTCGGAAAATTTTTTTTTACTAAGAAAAGTTTTTTTTATGGTATCAAATTTTTATTATCAATGGTTCAAACATTTTAAATATTTGGTATCTATATCCTATATAAATTTTACCGGTTAAATCAGTTGGAGAAAAGTTTTTCAAGTGTATTAAAACTTCGACACAGTCGAAGTTAGCTTTGCCTTCTCGTTTTTAAAAAGTTTGTCCATTTTTGCTAAAACATACATTTGTCAATTTCAAGTTTTCTTTAAGATTTACATATTACTTACAGACAATATTCAAATATGGGGCTTCCAAGTATCAATTATAAATATAATATTTATAAAATTTAGGTTTGTTTTTAATTTTGTTGATTGTTTGTTGTTCGTCTCTGGTACCAGAATAACGGAGAAAACGCTTTGCACCTGGCAACGCCGCTCAGTAGAGTTGCCAAAATCTCTCAAAATCATTCTAATGTAGAAACAAGTAGAACTATTATCTACACACATGTGTAAAATGATCAAATACTAAAATTGACTCGAGCGGTCATACTTAACGCGTCGTGTCATGTTGTATGACCGTGGCTACTTTGAAAATATAAAATAATTAATTTCTCAAAATCTGTTCAGGCGATTGCAGTAATTCTTTTTCCAAAAAATAGGCAATAAAAATACGCAACTTTGAAGGTATCGTGCATGTTGGCACATCGCCTAGTTTTAGAATAGTTAGCAACGATTTTTATGGTCCTACTAATTGCCACTTGCCATTTATTTAATTAGAAATAATTAAATTTCTCAAAAACTGTTCACACGATTCTGTTAATTCTTTTTTTAAATAATAGGTAATTGATATGCGCATCTTTAGACATACCGTGCATATTGGCACATCGCCTAGTTTTCCCACAATCTTGAAAAGAAAAGTTAGCAACGAATTGGATTTTCTCAAAATCTGTTCAGGCGATTGTGCTAATTCTTTTTCCATAAAATCGTAAATTTAAATACGCATCTTTCAAGGTATCGTGCATATTGGCACATCGCCTAGTTTTTTCTCAATATTAAAAAAGAAAAGTTAGCAACGATTTTAATTTTCATACTAAAATTGACTCGAACGGTCATACTTAACGCGTCGTGGCATGTTAATTAGAAATAATTAAATTTCTCAAAAAACTGTTCACACGATTCTGTTAATTCTTTTTTTAAATAATAGGTAATTGATTTGCGCATCTTTAGACATACCGTGCATATTGGCACATCGCCTAGTTTTCCCACAATCTTGAAAAGTTAGCAACGAATTGGATTTTCTCAAAATCTGTTCAGGCGATTGTGCTAATTCTTTTTCCATAAAATCGTAAATTTAAATACGCATCTTTCAAGGTATCGTGCATATTGGCACATCGCCTAGTTTTTTCGCAATATTAAAAAGAAAAGTTAGCAACGATTTTAATTTTCATACTAAAATTGACTCGAGCGGTCATACTTAACGCGTCGTGTTATGTTGTATGACCGTGGCTACTTTGAAAATATAAAATAATTAATTTCTCAAAATCTGTTCAGGCGATTGCAGTAATTCTTTTTCCAAAAAATAGGCAATAAAAATACGCAACTTTGAAGGTATCGTGCGTGTTGGCACATCGCCTAGTTTTCCCGCAATTTCGAAAAGAATAGTTAGCAACGATTTTTATGGTCCTACTAATTGCCACTTGCCATTTATTTAATTAGAAATAATTAAATTTCTCAAAAACTGTTCACACGATTCTGTTAATTCTTTTTTTTAAATAATAGGTAATTGATATGCGCATCTTTAGACATACCGTGCATATTGGCACATCGCCTAGTTTTCCCACAATCTTGAAAAGAAAAGTTAGCAACGAATTGGATTTTCTCAAAATCTGTTCAGGCGATTGTGCTAATTCTTTTTTCATAAAATCGTAAATATAAATACCGAGGCACCCCCACTGATAAGCGTTTTTCTCAAAAACTGTTCACACGAATTGGATGAAATCTTTTTCTAAACAATCTTGAATATGTAACCTTTGAGTCGGTATAAAGCCTGTTTTGGCACATCGCCTTGAATTGGAGTAATGCAGCTTGTTATATCAAAGTAATTTTTGTATCTTATTTTGTATGGGGGAACACACTAGGTTGGTCCACTGATAAGCGATTTCCTCAAAAACTGTTCACACGATTTGAATGAAATCTTTTCCAAAACAATCTAGAATATGTAACCTTTATGATGGTGTATAGCCTATATTGGCACATCGCCTGGAAGCGGAGATATGACCCATAAAATAGAGATTCAATTTTTAAACTAGAGATTTTCAATACCTGCAGTACATAATACCACCCACGGCTCAATGAAATCAATACTTTATTCAATTCTAAACAATTCTGCATTTAAAGATGTTTGGGTTTTTTGTTAAATAAAGAAAAAACGAAAAAACAAAAAATTCTCCCGTGTTCCATATTCCATCGTTCCACTTCGACGCTAACTTTCCGACGCTAATTTGACGCACATCCTTGCAAGTACATCGACTACCAGTTGGGGCTACTGAGTCCAGACCCTGCCAAGCCTTTCCTCAACACGCTTTCCTGTTTTGTCTTGCCGCATATCGCCAGCTTTAACCCTTCTACGCTACAAAAGTATTCGCCAACATCGTTTGAGAACGTACCAAAGTTAACCCCAAAGCCCATTGGATGGTTAAGACCAACCCTCGCAGCAGTGCTGACTGATGCATTTGGCACTATACCTAGTGTTGTTCTTCTGTATGGCGTTAAAGACACTTGTTGTGTTATTAAAACATCTTCTGTTGGGTTAAGGTTAGGAATTTAGTGATGCTTTAAGGAAGAGTCGCAGAATATTATGAAAAACATGAGGAAATGACATAACCTTACTTTAACACCAGCAACAACAACTAATTTCCCATCATACCAATCCAAACCAAGACAACGAATTTACATCTCTACTTTTAAGCAGCATCTTTGACATCTGGAGAACTACGAAGGCCTTCGCAGGAATATACGGATGGGTGAGTGAGCTAGCACAATTTGGTGCTTTACATAAAAGTTAACACAATCAGCATTCCTCAGCAGCAGCAATCGCCAAAATGCAGCACAAGCTCAACGTGACACTTCCGCCAAACACCTTGACAGGGTTATAATCAGACCCTGATTTCGTTAAAATTGTAGGAGCTATTCCACATTATCAGAGGAGGCTCTTTCTCTGGCAGCTAATATCTAATAGTAGGCTCTGATTTATACGGCATACCAGTTAAAGTTATCTTGTAATTTACACTAAGGCTTGTGGGTCAGAACAACTTCGACATTCAATCGAACAAGTTAATTTTATTTCTATTTATTTTTGTTTATTACTTTATCTTACCCTCGCTCTATCTCGCATGAAGTTCAGATAGTCATTTCTGAATTTTTCGTTCTATATTTTTTTAATTGCTTTATCGTCGCTCCACAAAAACCATGGTAATTGTCTAGTATAGTGGCCTACTCTCAGAAAATTCCAAAAAAATTCGCTTCGATAGATCGCGAATTATGAAGAATTTTCATGCAGAAAAAACGCGGGGGTCATCCATGGTTTCTTTTTAAACGAATTTTAAAGTTGTAATTTTTGCCCATACAAATACATGCTTGATCACATGTGCTTTTCGATTTCTGTTTGTTTTTTTCAAATAAATATATTAAAATATTATTTTTTTGCGATCCACGGATATTTTATGTACCAAAAAAAATTTTTCAAAAAACGCGCGATTTCATAACGAATATCATTAACGATGTTTTTTTCGGGATTATATAACGAAAAGAAGATGTGCTTATAAAAATAAAAAAGATAGTGCTTTTTCGGCCAAATGAGGCAACTCGGCCTCACGTCCCGCCAAGCCTTTTATGTTTGTGTGGAGGGATCAAAAATTGAGAAGGTCCGGTGAAAAAAGGTATTTTTGCGGATACTTTCATTGAAATTGCACTGTTTCTTGACTTTTTTTTATATTGCCCATGGTTGTAGCAGTCAACTGTTTACGGCACCGAAAGAATAGTTTGCCGTCATCTTTTACTGCTATCTTACAGTCAGCAGAACAATTTCCACATTTTTTTTCTTGTAGTAAACATTTGTGACGCTTTAAATACTCAATAACCTCTATATTCGTCAAAGACAAAAATTTCGACACCGTAAAATTGCAATTCGTGCACTCCATTTTGATTAGAATTATTGAATAAACAATAAAAATCCAATTAAATACACAATATGTTTTATTAGGTAAAAAATCAAATTTTCAAAATTCGTTTAAAAAGAAACCATGGATGATCCCCGCGTTTTTTCTGCATGAAAATTCTTCGTAATTCGCGGTCCATCGGGAAAATTTTTTTGTTGAATTTTCTGAGAGTAGGCCGCTATACTAGACATTTACCGAGGTTTTTATAGCGAAAATAGAATCTTCTGAACTAATTACTCGAAAGAGTTTATTGTAGTCAGCACAAAAGACACGAAACGGCTTATGCAAAGCATAGTTAGTAGTACAACGTTTTAGAGATAAGGGGATAAAGTTACGTGTCTGTCTAACAGGAACACTAAGATTAATTTGACTAAGCAGCTCTGATGAGTCGATTTCACCATTTATTAGTCTATGTATAAAGATTACACCAAGCATTACTCTTCGGTTAATTAAGGAGGGAAGGTTTATTAAAAGAAGTCTACTAGAATGCGATGGCAACCGGATCTCAGGATTCCAATTCAAACCACGAAGAGCAAACAGAAGAAATTGTTTTTGCACAGATTCAATTCTATCGTGATGGATCGAATATTGTGGAGACCACACACATGAACCATACACAAGAATTGGACGGACAAGAGAAGTATAAAGAATTTTGGTCGTATAACGATCATCAAATTCCTTAGACCAACGCTTAATAAACCCAAGAACGCTTATGGCCTTACTAACAGTAGCAGTTACATTAGAGTCAAATTTAAGATTATGATCAAGAATTACACCCCGATCACTTACTTCATTGGCACCATCGTTTAGGCACTCTAATGCCACATTATCAAGCGTGTATGTGACCAGTTGTGGTAAGTTTCTATAAAAAGTCATAGCCTTACACTTCGAACTATTAAGGTTTAGGAGAGTGAATTCACACCATGATTGAAATGCATCCAAGTCAGTTTGCAAATTATATCGAGAAACCAAATCTTTATATGTTAAACAAAGCTTAACATCATCAGCATACATAAGGACTCGTGAATGAGTCAGGACTGAAGGTAGATCATTCATGAATAGAGTAAAAAGCAATGGACCCAAGTGACTACCCTGGGGTACTCCAGAAGTAACTTGGATACACTTAGAATATGAATTTCGAAATAGAACCTTTTGGGTTCTTTCACTTAGGTACTGAGAAATCCAACTGAGAAGGTTAGTGGGAAATCCAATTAGGCTCAGTTTGTGAAGCAGCAAGTAGAGGTTTACAGAATCAAATGCCTTACTGAAATCAGTATAAATGACGTCAGTTTGCATTTTACTTAGGAATCCTTTTATCACTAATGATGTAAACTCTAAGAGGTTAGTGGTGGTAGATCTACGTCTCACAAATCCATGTTGGAAAGGTGAAATAATGGAACTATACAAATTTTGCAGTTGAGATCTTATAATTTTCTCAAAAGTTTTAGGAATTGCAGACAACTTGGAAATACCCCTATAGTTTTCAACATCGGACTTATTGCGCTTTTTTATGAAGAGGAATGATAAAAGATTCCTTCCATAACATTGGGAAGGAAGATGACTCAACAAACAATTTAAATAATCTTTGAATAGGCTTACACAGTGATTCAGCACAGTACCTAAGGACATAACCAGGTACTCCATCTGGACCAGGTGCGTACACAGGTTTGACTGAGCTAAGATCGCAAAGGAGCAAGCTTTCAGTTATAACGGGGCTAAAAATGCAATTTGATTCATTTAACTGGTAAGGATATGATTAATTCGCACTGTACCTAGAAGACGAGTAGGGAGATTTAAAAAACTCCGCAAACAAATCGGCTATGGCGTGATCAGTATTTGCATTCTCATTACCATAAAGCACAGAAGAGTGTTAGGTGGAAGACTTGCGCTTAGAATTAACAAAGGAATTAAATAGCTTAGGATCTTGCGAGAATTGAAGCCTGCAACGGCTAAGATAATCTTTATAATATTGTGCATTAAGCACATTGAAGTTTGAACGGGCAATCACATACCGGCAGAAATCCGACGACATTCCCGATTTTTTAAGTAGTAGGGAAATGTCTGTTCTGGCACAGGCGTGGGAAAATTTTGAAAGTGGGCGTGGCAGTGTGACAGGTGCGTGACACCTCGTCAAATATTTTTGACAGGTTGGGTGACCCTAATTATCTCCCCCACCCCCAAATTGTGCCAGAATCAGCGGCGATTCTGGCTGTGGGGGTAATTACTAGGTGATCCTCACCAAAGATCGTGGGAAAATAGTTAGAGGTATTGTTTGTGTTGACTGTTGCACGTGTTGCACCTCAGGTGTGGGTCAGGAGTCGGGTGTGGGGGTAATTGAATTTGTTTGCCGACAAATCTCGGGCATTGCATGTGGCTGAGGATCGGGGGTTAGGAGAGATGTTTTTCTAGATCAATCAGGTGTGGGGGTAATTACTGAGGGTTCAATTTGTTTGTTTTGAGGAAGCTGTTGCACGTGTGTGTGTGTGTGTGTGTGTGTGTGTGTGCGGTAGTAAGATCGTGGGAATAGTTAGAGGTGATGCAAATACGATAGTTGATGGATGGCACGTGTTGCGCCTAGTGATGGGCATTTATAGGGGATGGTTCAATTTGTTTGTTTTGATGAAGGTGTTGCAACAAGTGTTTTTTTTTTTTTGGTGGTAAAAAGATCGTGGGAACAGTTGTTGTGTGAAGGATCTTGTTGCGTAAGATTAAGACGACAAATTTTGACACACGCAATGCTGAGGGTCGGTTGTGTGTTTGATGTTCACTCTGATTGCACATTATGTTACACATTTAAAAATTTGAATATGTGGCATTCGGTTTGGAAGTGTTGGGTTCAGAGTGTATGTTGTATGAATGACATAGTTTGTGGTTTAGTGGTTTTTTGGAGTAAACTGCCCTTCAGTTCCAGCGGGAGCAATTGCTCCCTTTCATGGCTGAACTCATGGGTGAATTCAGAGCTGAGTTGGCGCTGCAAATTCATGACCGATATTTTGCTCATATTCGCAACTCAAATGTTGTGGCGAAAAATCAGAATTTATTATAAAATGCAGTATATATATAAATAATTAATTATATGAAAATTATTTATTCAAATAATAATATATTTTTATAAAATAATTATTGTAATTTTTGTGACTAAACATAACAAAAAAGAGCGAGAGAGAGAATGCAGCTGCACGCTGACTCTCTCACGCAACGTAGGCCGAAAAAAACAACAACGAAGCAAATCGAATGCAAAAGTGAGCGTAACGTAGGAGACATAAGAAGGAAAGAGACAAATAATATGCTCATATAAGTAGCCTCTTTGGCGTTTGCCCGCACGCGTGTGCGGTGGCTGACTGCGTTGAGACGTCATTCGATTTGTGCTAAGTTCCGAGTTCGATCCCCAGACAAGGTAATCTGTGTTAAATAATATTTATATTTCTTAGTTTATTTCAGAGCGGCGTTGGTTCACTATGAGAATTAATATTACTTAGAAAATCTGAGTGTGGGGGAGGCGGGGCAGACACGGGAGTGGAGTTAGAAGTTTACCCCTCCTCCACCAGTACACATTTTTTTTGTGCAGCCATGAAATTACTCATGAATTCGATCTAAAATCACCACAGAAATCACTCATGAAATCGACCTTAAATCATCAGTGAAATCATTCATGAAACTCACCCATGAGTTCACCCATTCATGGCTAAAAGAAGCGAACGTCATGAAGTCCTAGGCCATGCCTATGTTAAATTCATGCCTGAAACTCATATAAAGGCTGCCATGAATTCATGACCAGCCCTTCCATTTCAGGCCTGAATTCAGGTCTGATTCAGGCCTGAGCGGAACTGAAGGGTGTAAACAAAAAATAATAACTTATTGTCTAAGATCATGTGTCTGAGTGTAATTTGATCAATAGTCGTTTAGATGCGTTTGAGTGATTTTTTTCATACTTGGAAGTGTGTGTGTGTGTTTGGTAGTTTTTTCATATTGTTTCATTTGTGCAAAGAGCACAAATTCGAATGTTATACAGTCTGGTTAAGCAGTCAAATCCTACCCCAAAAAAAGCAAACAAAAATGAGCAGCGCTAACATTATTTTTATTGATGACTCTGAGGAGTCCTTCAATCTGCGGCAAACGGATGATGAAGGAGTAGTTGAGCGGTCAACATCCTTTATCATGGTCTCTGATGACTCTGAGGAGATCATCGAACCGTTTGAACCGTGTCAAACATCCACGAGATTGGGCGCGCATGATGATGATGAAGAATTAGTTGAGCAATCAACATCCGTTAACATGGTCTCTGATGACTCTGAGGAGTCTATCGAACCGTTTGAACCGTGGCAAACATCCACGAGATTGGACGTGCATGATGATGAAGTTGAGCAAACAACTTCCATTATTGTAGGAGAAGCTACGATGGAGTATATGGGTGGAAACCCTAGCAATGCGCTGATGGCTGAGGATTGGGTAAGACGACTCTGCCAAAACATGGGGGAAATCCCACACCAAATCGAAACCCCGATGGAAGAGGAAGGGGCAGAACTGCTCCCCCCCAAAACATGGGTCAAAGTCCATGCGAGACCCCGAAGGAAGTGGATTGGGCAGAACTAAACCGCCTAAACGCTCAACCGCTATACCTCGAAGACAGTGGATGGTGCAATTGCATCTTATGTCGCATTTACCACCCAATGTGGCAATTGTTAAATGATGACATGGATGAATGTTTGCTAGAAGGGGTAGCAAAATCAGACTATTAAGAAATATGTAAAAACAAATATGAAAAATTGAAATAAAAAGTATATATATAAAAAACAATTCATCTTTTTAATAGCATTTATTTTTTCAGAATTAAATCAGAATAAAAAAAATTTCACTTTTGTCCTAGGTGTAGATAAAATTCCATAATTTTTTCAGCATTATTAAGAGCACAAACAATGTCGTTCTTTTGTTTTTGTTGTTGTATTTGATGCTGCTGCTGCTGATGCTGCTGCTGCTGTTGATGGAAAGAGCAACAGAGTGGGATGGTGCTGCTGCTCCTGCCACCGCTTCTTGTGTCTAGGGCTTTCAATTTAGGGCAACCGAAATATTCCTCAATATCATATAAAGCTGCTGCTGATGCTGCTTTTGTGCCTAGAAATCTCCGTATAAAATGTTTTTAAGCAGCCCCCTTGCATAGAATGATATTCTTACCCCTGGTCATCCGTCGCAGATGGCTTCTGATTAGATTGAATGAATTAGTGCCATCATTCCAGTAAATATTATGATGATTTCGTGTTAGCCAGCTGACTGTCTTGCGTGATTTTGCATTTAATTTAAGATAATCATATGGTGGACGTATAAGAAAACAATTGTTTGAGTTCTGATCTTTTTTAAATGCAATGGTTATTTCCTTTAAAATGAACTCATTATTGTTGCCATGAAATCCCTGAACATCAATGGACACCACCTCATCGTCTTCTTCATCCATTTTTTGCATGTTTAAAATTTGCTTCGGTATGTTTTTGACCACCCGTTGAACTAACCCACTCAATGGGCTGTATTCGACTAAACGATCATGGATTAGGAGGCAATAGACTTTTGTTGCGGCCGCACTTGCTTTCAATAGTTCGGTTGAAACTCTAACTTCGAATTGGCCCTGATTTAACCGTTTCATTCTGATACGAAAGGTCAACAACAATAATCGGTGCCCTATACTTAAACTCTAAAGGTGTTAGAAGTGGTTGCGCTTCACGGTTATAGTAGCTCTCTTGAAATTTCGCATACATATTGTACAAATGGGCATAGCGGTCTTTAGCGAAATCAATATTCATATCATCATAGGGGTACGATTCAGAGTTCAGGTGCACTTTTAAATTTGCCAACTCATTTGTAATTAATTTACCATTCAAAGTGAATGCTATGATTGCAAACCGAGGACGATCTCTGTTAGCAGCCAATTTCACATTCCAGACATGATGAGTTCCTTGAACGAGTGTTGGATTGATGTAGCAGTCCCAACTGCGAAATGCAATCGGTAGAGAAACTCCACTTTTTATCAAATCAAACATTTTGCTTTTTTTAGCATCATTGGGGGCTACATGTGATATTTTCCAACATATGTTTGTTATTGACACTTTATGCGTACCCTTCGGTGGCTTCAAAAAATATATCTTCAATATCCTTGTTTAACAATAGTATGAGTTCATGTTTGCAGTTTAACAGCACTTTCTTATGATCTTCGGCAAATCCCAGTAGATATTTTAATGGTAAAGCGAAGTTAAAATGTGATTGACTTTCAAGGTAGTCTTTATTGAAGTACCAGCCAGCATTCTGCAGCTTTTGACTCTCAAACTTATTCAATGATAGAAAGTTCTTGAGCATTGTCGTAATGCGGACAAATCTTGTTTTATCAATCTCACTGCCATTCACTTCATATTTCAGTTCATCAATTATTCCGGCTATACAATTGTTTTTGAGTTTTACCAGAACATTGTCGGTGCTTGATTCACCTGTCTGAGCATTAGTAATCTTTCGAATTGTACCTTGAATATCGATAAAGCTTTCATTCGGTAGTACATACAAGTCCTGATTCTGGATTGTAATTCGTATTTCATCGTTCGACTTGAAGGTCTGCTGATATGGTAAATATGTGTGATATTCGTTCTTTGAAATACTGTCATCCGACAGCGGTCTCTCCAGCACTCCCAATACTTCACTCATTGTTGTTTTGATTTTTATTGTTTTACCGCCAATTGCTTAATCTTGAAACCCAAAGTTTTTAAAAATAATTTATTTTGTAATGACAGCGATTTACGTTTACGTTGTCGTAGCTGTTGCTTTTTCCTCAATGTTGATCCTCTCCGCTTAGCTTTGCAACTTAAAGTGGGCCGAGTTGGGGTGGTCCATTGCTTTTTATTATATACAATCATTGTATTGGTCTCAAGTGGAGGTGGAGTGTTCCGTTCTCTCCGCGCAAGTTCAAAACCTCACCTTTCTGATCGGTTATTTGTATTTTTATGGTGCTTATCTCTTTGGTGTTGATTGGCAAATAAATATGATTGTGGGGGTGTACATTCATTTTATAACCTGGCGGTACATTGATGCCAAACTCGTACAACGAGTGAGACGATGTATTATTTACATACGATCCGCTTATAATGTTGGACTCTAAGCGTATTGTGTTAATTTTCATAATATTAACCGGCAATTCCGAGATGTACCTGTGGTTAGGATTGGGTGAGAGTACAGTGCGCTTACCAAAACCAAACAACCCCCCAATTGAATTTTTATTATTAAAAAATATTGAGTATTTCTCAGTAGTAATGTCCACTTGCAGAGTGTTGCTGTTGCTCTTGATTGTTAGCGTATTCTCAATTGAATGTTTTTTCAATTCACTGTGAATAATATTGACGATATCGTCGAGTTCATAGGATCCGAGGGGGATTTTGATAACCTTGTCATCAATATGAAATATGTTGTTGTTTTCATCGACATTTGGAATTGAATTGTACATGTAAAAGTCAATCAGTGCGCACTCATAATCCCCCTTCAATTCGATTGGGGGAAAAAAGTTGGCGTCTATTACAGATGTGTTCCCATTCAATGAAAATGTTCTAGCCATTGTGATCTATCGTGGTAGAGTGAGACCTGATTTTCACTACCGCCCCTCTTATATGACCAACTCAAAGAAGAATAAACTGATCAAACCCCTTTCTGTATCGCCCATTATTCATGTCATCATCCTTACTGATTAATAGGAAGCCATATCTGTCACCCCAACATTTTCGGCAAATTTCCATAAATGAGTCATAGCTCATGTCGCTGTTAACGTGATCTTTATACACATGCCGCATATTTAAATCATCCTGTTTGAACATTATAATAACGTTTGCATTGTCACGCACAAGATGTTTTGGTATGCGAGTATACGTTTGACACAAATAGAATGAGTCGATATTCTTGTGTCGCCCCATACAAAAATATGCTCGAATATTAACTTGTTTTTCGCAGGCAACATCATCAAAAATCATAATGGAATTATTCTTAGCCTCATTGGGTGGTAAGACTGTTTCATTGTCGGAAAACGTATGATAACCCATTCCCTTTATTGGTTTGACCAACTCCTTTTAATACTCATACTTTGGCTGGTATAAACTCTTTGAGAACAAGTAAATGTTCTCAAATTTCAGCCCGTTAGGACTCTCAATTGGACTGAGCATAATGTTGGTTTTTCCACAATTTGATGGACCCACAATTATACCTCTTATTGTGTTGGGTAAAAGTGTGCTGTGGCGTGGTGGTTTCTTCCTATTTTGCCCACTTGCATCGGTGGTGCCATCAATCTCAGCCTCAATGTTTCTCACTAAAATGTTTTTCTTTTGCCTTAAAAAACGCAAACTAATGCCTCAAGTAGTTCATTCAAAGAGAAATGGTCAATGATTAAACAATGCATAAAATGGGCAAACGTTTATATAATTTCACCAGTTGCAAATTAAACCGCAAACAGGGTAGAGGTCTTGTAAATAGATAAATTAACGCTCTACCTTTTGAGGCGCATATACCGGGCTATAACTATTGTGGGCCGGGTACACGGTTAAAGCAGCGTTTGGAACGTGGTGATCGCGGAATAAATGCTTTAGACGAGGCTTGCAGGGAACACGATATCTCATATTCCCACGATAAAGACTTGGCCGCACGACATAAAGCCGATCTAATACTAGCAAACAGGGCTTGGGAGCGTGTTTCAGCGCGAGATAGCAGTTTTGGGGAGAGATCCGCAGCATATCTTGTCACCAACCTAATGAAAACTAAACGAAAATTCGGCATGGGAGTGACTAAGAAAACACACAAATCAAAGCGTGCAAAGAAACGTCGCTGCCACCGCCGCAGCAGCACTAGAAGCACCACTTTGACAAGTGTATTAAAAAAAGCGACCAAAGAATTGAAGAAGAAAAAACTACTAGACCTTATGAATTCGATAAAGATTGCTCGAAAAGTGATAAGCAAATCAATTGGTGGCGCTCGCAAGAAAAAGAGTATGAAAATTCCTCGAGTAATTTCAGTGCCAAAGGTTGGTGGTTTTTTGCCACTCATCCCGATATTGACTGCACTCAGCGCCCTTGGTAGCCTGGCGTCTGGAAGTGCTGCAATTGCCAAGTCCATAAATAATGCAAAGGTTGCTAAACAACAACTTGATGAGGGGGCGAGACATAATAAGCAGTAAGAAAATGGAATCTATAGCATTGGGTGAAGGGCTGTATCTTCACCCATATAGGAAAGGCTATGGTATATCCAGGGGGCATGGTTTACATCTTAAACCTTATGGGCGTGGAATGAGTAGAGCAGCAGCAGCAGCAGCTAGAAAAAGGAAGCAAAAAAACTAATAAGCAAGCTACCCAAAAGGCCGTTATCAAACGTTGATATAGTAAAGTTTGGAAGTAAACATATACCACATTTCAGGGGTGTGTACATGCGGGATGCGCTACCGAAATGTCCGCTCACAAGCGAAAGTGGAGTAATTAACTTGGGTAATTCATCTTCAAATGGCACGCAATGGGTAGCTTACCATAAGAAGGGTAAAATTGTGCATTACTTTGATAGTTTTGGGAATTTACAACCACCACAAGAGGTGGTGAAATATATGGGGCGTGGTGAAGATATAAGATACAACTATGATCATTTTCAAAACTTTAATACATTCAACTGTGGTCACTTGTGTCTAGAGTTGTTAATGTCATTTTCAGTACTAAAAGTGTAGTATTGGAGTTAAAGACGAGTTTAGTATCCTCAAGAGTGTCGGCTGAATCAGTTGCATTAACTGCAACTGCAAACAACAACAGCAAACAACAACAACAACAGCAAACAACAACAACAACAGCAACAGCTACAGCAACAACAACAGCAAACAACAACAACAGCAACAGCTACAACAACTGTAAACAACAACAACAACAGCTACAGCAACAGCTACAACAACTGCAAACAACAACAACAGCTACAACAACTGTAAACAACAACAACAACAGCTACAGCAACAGCTACAACAACTGCAAACAACATGCTGGTTAAACAAATTGAAGTTTTTCTGGAGCAGTTTGAAGGCATGATATTCGATGAGCATGTAGTAGAAATTAACTATTTAAAAATGGGAATGGAGGAATTTGAAGGGGTGGAGCAAAAAACTACACGGTTCGGACGCCACTACAAGACCTGCCCATGGAGCGCTGAGGAAGCACTCGAAGGGCCGAATACATGTTCGTGTCACTCGCTACCTCGATTAAAGGAGCAAGCTCTGAAGATCATGTGCCGCTACTACAAACTAAGAAGCAGAAATACAAACCGTCAAAATATATATAGGACATAGATATCAGATATTTAAAATTTTTAAATCATTGATAATAAAAATTTGAAACCATAAAAAAAGCTTTTCTTAGTAAAACACATTTTCCGACCGATCGGTCCTATGGCAGCTATATGCTATAGTCATCCGATTTTGATAATTTTTGTCAAAATTATGTGAAAGCATATAAAACTAATATATACCAAGATTGGAGATGCTTCGATAAAAAACAAAAAAGTTTTTCTCACTAGAAGTAGTTTTTTGACCGACCGTTTATATGGCAGCTATATGCTATAGTCATCCGATTTTGATACATTTTTTCGGAATTGTGCGGAAACATATAAAACAAATATATACTACGATTGGAGACGCTACGATGAAAATTAAAAAAGTTTTTCTCACAAAGACTTACAATGGAAAACAAAAAAGTTTTTCTAACTAGAACTAGTTCTTAAACCGATCGTTCCTATGGCAGCTATATGATATAGTCAATCGATCCGGCCGGTTCCGACATATTAGTTGCGTGCAGTAAAAAGAAGACTCTGTGCAAAATTTCAGCTCGATAGCTTTAAAACTGAGGGACTAGTTCGCGTAGAAACAGACAGACAGACGGACGGACGGACGGACGGACGGACAAGCGGAAATGAACTCAGCTCGTCGTCCTGATCAAGAATATATATATTTTATGGGGTCGGAAATGAATATTTCTATGCGTTACAAACTTCTGGGCAAAATTAATATACACTTTTCAAGTGTATAAAAATGTTGGAATATAAGAAAACAAGTTAATTGCCCTTAAAGGTGATAGAACCATGTACCTAAATAACAGGGTCAAAAAATTTGCGGTGCATCCCTGGAATTTTCGCACGACCCTGAAGTTGAGTTTTTTTTCTGCAATCATTATACCCGTTACTCGTAGAATAAAAATACTAAGTTCGTGCAAATGTATGTAACAGACAGAAGGAAGCATCTCCGACCCCATAAAGTATATATATTCTTGATCAGCATCAACAGCCGAGTTGATATAGACATGTCCGTCTGTCCGTCTGTCCGTCCGTCCGTCCGTCTGTATGAACACCTAGATCTCAGAGACTATAAGAGCTAGAGCTACCATTTTTTCAGTGTAGACTTGTTTTGTCTGCACGCAGATCAAGTTTGTTTCAAATTTTTTCCACGCCCCCTCCCGCCCCCGCAATATGAAAAAATCCTCATATCTTCCACAATTTTGAAAATAGATTGTTCGAACCTTCTAGACATATATTATGATCATCATTACCTATCGATATGCCATACATAATTTTCTGATCAGATGAACGATAGCAGAGTTGCCACCCCCGCAATTTGAAAAATACCTCATAACTCCCACAATTTTGAAGATGGATTATTCAAACCTTCTAGACATATATTCTAATCATCATTACCTATCGATCCGCCATACATCATTTCCCGATGAGATGAACGATAGTAGAGTTGCCGCCCCCGCAATTTGAAAAATACCTTTATTTTGATGAAAGATTGTTTGAACCTTCTAGACATATATTTTAATCATTATTACCTATCGATCCGCCATACTTCATTTCCCGATCAGATGAGCCTTAGTAGAGTTGCCGCCCCCGCAATTTGGATAAATCCTCATATCTTCCAAAATTTGGGCATATTGTAATCTAATAAAATATTCTTAAATAAACCCTGCGTAACGGGTATATCGAAGTCGAGCAGGGCCGACTTCAACTTACGCTCTCGTTTTATTCTGCTTTTGTTGCTGCAGCAAGTGTACTTTAAAATGATGAAATCAGATATTAATATCATGTTTAATAATTGTCTTTAAATGGAAAATTAAACGTCAGGAATATCTTATTCTACAGAAACAGAAAAGTTTATGCTTTTTATGTGTTGTGTCTTTGTTTTTAAGTGATGTTGCTGTGCTGTTTTTTAGACGAACCTAACCTAAAAGTCACGTGTTTTGTGGAGTAAAAAGTTTTAAGCTACTCCAGTATTCTCGCACCTAAAGATGCAGTTACGTTCATTGGAATTTATATAAAAAGGAGTAATCAACCGCTTTAGCTCATTTTTGCTCGTTTGGAATATATTTGCTTTTGTTGCAGGCAGCTTTGAATTCAGCCACGCCGAAATGTTCCAAAAATGGATTGAAGGTGGTCGTAAATCGCAGATAATTTCTGATTGGATCTTTAAAACGATTGTTAAAAAATCTTAAACCTATGGAAAATCAACTAATTCTTATCAACATCTGTTATTATACCGCTTATATTTAAAAGAATCTGACAAAATGCATCAAACTCATTGCAAGATTCAACCAAGAACATTCTAAATAGCTTTAACCAAGGTCGTCGAGAAAGATGATTTATTAGGAAATGCCAAGGGACGCCCATTTGATCTATAAAGAAGGTGGAATGCGTTTATAAAGAATACAAGCTGCAAATATTTTCATAAAGCAAAGTCAATACACTTATTTCTCACGTAATCAAAAAATTTTAGGTAAAAAATTTGATTAAATTTTGTAAAATTGTTTAATATACCGTTCGTTAGAAGAAAATTAAGCTATGTTATGCAGGAAATATTTTAATTGTATTATGTGAACAAATTTTGAAAATTAATTTCAACATGAAATCGTAATGTTATATGGGCGGTTCAGGTGGGCGTGGTCGGATCGGTCCAAAATTTTTTTCGTTTCTTATATATGATATTACAATTAAATGTTCCAAATTACAGCCCTCTAACTATATTCGTTTAATTTATGCCAAAATTTTGGCTTTTGGCGCCACTGTGCAATGGTGAAAGGTCACGCATGCGAGATAGGTTCAGCTACCGGGGGTGGTTGTGAAATGTTACCTCGAAACACAGAACCTGTTCTTTTCTATTTTTTGACTTAACCAATGGTGAAAGGTCACGCATGCGTGATAGGTTCAGCTACCTGGGGTGGTTGTGAAATGTTTCCTCGAAACACATAACCTGTTTTTGACTCAACCAATGGCGTTGCAGGTTGCAAAGGTTTGTATGCGTGGTCACGAAAGCGTTTTTTAATGGCTGGGAACCCTTTAAAAGCAGGTGTAAAATTCAAAGTCGACAGTTTAAACAAAATATTCCCCTTGTTAGGTAATAGTTCCAGCTTTTCCAAACGATCTCAATACTCCAAGCATCATCATCATCATGGTTGCACATCATATATTTGGAAATGTTGAGCTGACGTCGTCATCATCGTCGTCTCACAACTATGATGCAGCCAATAAAAACGTCAACATTATCGAGGAATTAAATAAATGTCAGCAGAAGCAGAAGCATATACTCTCCAAAACGAGGATGCCTGCTAATGTGGGATTCCCCATCCTCAAGGCCGAGCGGAAGAAGACTCTAGTTGGTGATTCGGTAGCACTGGAGCTGGCCGAGTACATATTATTCCTCCCCGAGAGGTATAACTCTTTAAAGGATGACACCATCAGAGGGTTAAATGGCGGGCGGTATCTGGTCAACAAAAAATCCGAAGATGACAACTTATATTTAGAGACCATTTAAACAATTTTTTTTTTTTAGTAAAATTTTCACAAACTGCAATGATAAAAAATCTCGTTTTCAATTTCTGGTGGTTGTGTGGGCAGAAATACTCTTTTCAGCTTTACAAGGTGTTGTATTACTTTTATCATTACTTTATTACAGATAACAACAACATCAACACAGTCAACGGCAACAACAACAACAACACAACCCACAGCAGTATCTACACCAATTCACACAACCAGAAGCAGAAGCAAAACAAGAACCATAAGAAGACCAAGAAAATTCGATGGCTCAGGACTTATGAATATGATGAAATTCAATACAACAAAACCAAATTACATTTACTGGGATGATCCTAATGAAATTGTTGAACGCTTACGCCTATTATTAGCATCTCAATCTGCTGGTAATACTAATCTCTCCAATGAAATCTCTTCGATAATTGAAGAGCTGCGTGAAGCCGAAATCATATACTAATAAATAACGCTTGCATTTAGCAAGTAAACTTATACGCAATATGTCCGTTGACAAGTTTGGTTATTTTTCCCATGATAAGGAACGAGCTGAGATTTGATAAGGGAAGTACGAAATGTCTCAGGGTTATTCGTTGATTTGGACGGTAATCTCAATGCGCAGAAAAAACGAATTAGAAATTCACTGATTTGGGAAAAATATCCATAATTGTGAAAACAAATTGACTAATATAGAGGGGGACATTTTTCAATATATAATCACACCAACCACTTCACATTTTAAAAATGCATCAATACGAATGGAAGAGATACCCATTATACCAACCACAAATTAAAATGTGAAAATCACAAAAAAAAAAAAAAAACCATCAATAACTCATCAAACATCAATTTCAGCGTAACAGCAGTAGCACGAGCAGCAGCAGCAGCAGTGTACACATTAGAGCTTCTACCTGAAATATAAAGAGGGGGAGATTATTAGTAAAAGTTATTGTATATACTTACATGCAACAGTCCGGCATCCATTGGTGATTTGAACTCGGGTCCGCGCTCTGGCCAACTACAAATCTGGTATTGACATTTTAACCAATTGCACCATTGATGGGTTGAGATGACAAGCACATAATAGCATATAAAATCTATATAAACCTTTTACCTATAAAAAAAAAAAAATGAGTCCCAGCAGCAGCAACAAATTTAACAAACGAGGATTGGTGAATGAATTACACACCCCTTCACGCAAGAACTTTAAACGTCGCAGAGTAGTCACAAAGGGAATCAACGATTTGTGGCAGGCCGATTTAGTTGAGATGGGGGCATACTCATCATTGAACAAGGGCTACCGATACTTACTAACAGTAATTGACACATTTTCCAAGTTTGCCTGGGGTGCGGCCCTAAAGTCTAAAACTGGCAAAGACGTTACCCTAGCTATGGAGAAAATTTTCAAATCTGGTCGGGGTACCCCAAGAAACATGCAAACCGACGATGGAACCGAATTCTATAATAGTAATTTTAAGGCTTTAATGCAACGCTATAAAATCAATCATTATTCAACATACAGCACCCTAAAGGCGTCTATTGTCGAAAGATTCAATAGAACCTTAAAAGAGCTAATGTGGCGTGAGTTCAGTTTTAATGGTACACACAAATGGCTTGATGAATATCAAAATTTAATTGATGTTTACAACAATCGGGAGCATAGAACTATAAAAATGCCGCCCATTGAAGTTAATGCATCTAATGAGCAACACATTTTGACAACTGCATATAATCACCTAAAGATGTTCACTGGAAGCAAATTAAAGGTGGGCGATCACGTGCGCATTAGTAAATATAAGCAAGTATTCGAAAAGGGGTATACACCTAATTGGACAACTGAAATTTTTAGAATAAGGCAAGTGAGGAACACATTCCCAACAGCCCATTAAGGGGTGCTTCTATACAGAGGAATTGAAAAAGAGTCAATTTCCCGATACATATCTCGTTGAAAAGGTGCTAAAAAAGAGGGGTAACAGAGCGCTTGTCCGCTGGTTAGGCTTCCCCAAAAGTGCCGACAGCTGGGTAAATAAAAATGAGATTTTGTAAAATAGAATAATGTGCTTGTGTTTATCAAGGGCCAATAATTTACATATTTTATTTGTCTGGTGGTAAATTCTGAAGCTATTTTGTCCACCTTGTCATTTTTAACTATTTACCAGTTTTGGGAAGGCTGGAAAGAAAAAACACCCCAAAAATAATTCCATTGATATTGTCGATAATGAAGAAAAAAAGTTTTATTCATAAGTGGTTTAGATCACTATACTTAACAACTGAATAGGAAATTTGTTGCAGCTTAAAATTATGAAAAACATTAAATTATTTGTTTAATTAAAAATGTTGTAATTTTAAAAAAAAAAGTAATTTATAAAAAATTCAACAACTAAAGCATTTCAATATCATACTGCAATGATGCCAATTCAATTTCAGCTCGCAGTATTTCTCTGTCAGTGACTTCAACCTTTTCCCTAAGAGAATTGAGATGATCGTTTTGCTGATGTGACCGGAAGATATTCGCTTTTAGGGCAACAACGTCTTGAGCATATACATAAGCATTACCCTCAAGCAATCTTATGCTCGTTTTCAACTCACTTTCTTTGACCCTATAATGACCCCAAGCGTATGTATGAATTCGATCTTCTTTCAACATACGCTTGTCATCATTGCTGTTGAGCGTTATTTTTTTTATTTTGTTTGTAAAGATTTGGTGTCGTTTCGAGCGAAACACCAACATACTATCGCTGAATGTTTCCTGTTTAAGTAAACAGTCGCGATAGTTTTGCAGTGTTAACTTCTCAACGACACACCTTTTCACCCCTTTGGATTTTTTTGTGGTGCGCTGCAAACCATCAAGCGTAAACGCATACATTTTTGACCGAAGATCTACAACTCACTCATGATCTTCCCATTGGACTCATCCTTGAAGAAACCCAACCTCTTTTTATTCACTCGCTTGAAGTTGAACAAAGAGGCGGCCTGTTCCGAATAATCAGAAGTGTCAAACATCTGTTCAACATCTTCACGGATAGCAGCGTAAAAATCAGGCGTTTTTATGGTATAAATAAAAGAGTCAGTATCCATGTAGTTGAGACTCAATTTATCTTGGAACTTGGGTTGCATATAACTGTAATGGAAATCATACATTTTCCACTTGGATAGATCCAATACAGCAAAGCCAATGTATATTGGCTTGTTGTAGCAAATATGCATTCGCTTCATTTGAAAGGCAAATAAGTTTTCCGAGAACTTTACAGTGCTATGGAAATTTGCTCTTGCAACTAGTTCCCGCCCACACAAGCGATAACGCCCTGGAGTGTTTCCTATGAGGATCCCACTCACTAATGAGCTTCAAATCAATCCGCTTCTCAATATTTTCCAGCGCTTTGCCGAAAATGCTATTATTCAGCAATTTGAAAAAGTCTTTTTCAAAAGCATTTTTAGCATTTGTTCGGTGCATTGTATTCATGTCAATATAAGGCTTGAGCCATGGTTTCTGAGCAAACCGTAAAACTCTATGCACTTTGACAAGCTCTAACCCATTTTTTAGGCACTGCTGCAAATTCAAATAATGAGTTGGGTAATCAACTTTATCACTGAGATCGGCAATAAGTTTTTTGGTTTTGGCAAATGCTGTGGGCTTTTTGTTGGATGGGCAAAATGGTAGATCATTGTGCTTGTCGTGAATGTTGTATGGATATTTTAGATCCACTTCAAATATGAAACCATAACTGGAGTCAGGAGATATGTTATAAATGACAAGGGCGTCAATCTCTTCAGCCATTGAAAACTCAAATATGGCAGAGATTGGGACATTACAGTGCCATAAAGATTGTTAGCATCCAAATAAATTAGATACTCACTCTCTTTTGTTGCATCATAATCAGTCATATATTTATTATTCGCTTTGCTATGACGTTTCGGACATTGCACCAAGCCACCGCGAATTCCACACTGAATAAACCTGTACATGTCAATGTCGGTCAACAGCTCAAGTTCAATTTGTGTGCTCTTGAGCATTGCATCCCAAGATAACCCAGGAATTGTGTAATAGTGGGCTGGAACTAATTTATATATTTGCATGCATATCCGCCTGAAGTTTTCGAAAACATCAGTCAAAAGCAAGACATCCGTTTTTAAATATAACTCAAGATAGTCTCGCATTGTTTCACAAGAAAATTGTGACCAGACTTTAAGTGCATGAGCATAATCCTCTTCCGAGCACTCAGTATCTGAAAGGCTATTGAAAAATGCCTCTCGTGGTGGTAATTGAGTGATTGACAAGCGGTCAATCGAGTCAATGTATTCATATGGGAATACACCCTTCCTTCGCATCAGTGAAAATTTGTCATTATTTGGGAAGAATTCCCTAACTGTTTTCAAATGTTCATCACTTAGATTAGACACTAGTGTGTCCAAGCTTGATGACATGTAACGAAAAGAATCTAAAAATCTTAGCTCTAATTTTTGTTGCTGCTGCTGTGGGTCATCAATTTCTATTGTTTTGGAAACAGAAATGTAAACCTTCCTATTAAGAGGAATTACATTAGTGTCTCCAGGAAACTCGGCCAAGTCCTTTACAAATAAATGTGAATCATAACGTGAAAAGTTATGGAAAAAAACGGGGATGAATGAGCCTATTTTATAATTCAAATTGCACTTGTTGTGTGCAGCCCCTCTGAAACGACCAGTCAAGTGGCAATGATCTCTAACCCTATCATTTCCTAAATGATTACCACAAATGTGGCACCAAATTGCTTTAACGAAATTGTCAATATCTTCCGGTCGCATATCCATCGGAATAATTCTCCTCAAATACTCTGTATAAATTTCAGTAGCATTTTTAATTAAAGAGCTAATAAATTTACGCTCTGCATCTTCTCCTGTCTCTAGTACAAATCTACTTAAGCTATCATCAAATGAGCACTTAATATAATAGCAAAATGCAATTGCTATATGCTCATTAATGCTATGTGTATTTTGACTTACTCGAACATTTAAGACTCTAAGAGCGCTCTCGAAATCGGCATAAACGACGAATGGGACCTCCAGCTGACTCCTGTACCGCTCGAACTTGATGAAAGCATTTTCCGGTCTTGGCAGTTGAGCGACCATCCCTCCACATTGCTCCTTGTGTCGTTCAGCTGCCCTCTCACTGCTTGAATAATTTAGGCAGGTGTTGCAGAACCATTTTTAAGGCGTGCTTCTCAGACCAATTTGATGATTTACTAATCTGTAAAAAGAAAAAGAAAAATTAGTAATTGGAATCAGTCAAAATGAGAGAGTGGTGTGTGTTTGGGTGTGTGTGTGTGTGTGTGTGTGTGTGTGTACTTACCTTGAAAGATCATTTATCAGGATGTAGTGAGCGAGGGCGCCCTTCTCCAACAGCAGCAAATTTATGTTATTAGCTGCTACTTCGGGTGACTTGTAGAGTGGAATATGGACAAGCTGACCGACGGATTCATCGCTTGGAAATTTTTCACGTCTTTTACCTTCAGCGGGAAACTCAAGCCGCTAAAGTTTAATGTCAACCCATTGTTTACATTTATAAATGGGGCGCTGATGTCTACGCGATAAGCCGAACATCTTTGGGGGTTTCTCGTAGGTGGCATCAAGGTCGATAAAATTGCCCATTTGAAGCATTATTCATAATCATTTTGCACATTTATCAGTGCTTCTTCTTTACCAATTTGGTTGGGGATGGGAAGTAAGATGATCCTCTGATTGGCGTATATTTATTAATATTCGTTTCCAATCTGTTTATTTGGACAAGTGACCATCCACTGTCCCGCTCCTGGAACTCACTCATTCTCATTAAGAGAAAATCATAGCCATGCAGCACTACACTCATGGGGCTTTGAAAAGACTTCATTTCCGTTTGTAGCTCCTCTTCATCCTTCAAGAGCATATACTCAGCAAATATTTCAAAATTTGCTTTGCATGAAACATGAAGCTCAAGAACCTGCTCCAGATATGGTAGCAAAAAAACTCCTCCAGCATCACCCAGAAACAATTCAGGAACCATCAGCTCAGCACTCACATTTTCATACATGTAGTGGAGGATGCGTCCCTTGAATTGTAGCAACCGCCTTGTTATACATGCCCAGCGTCAAACAATGTTTCCATAGGTGCTGGCTGCACATAACTGGCCAGTGGACCAACAGCTAAGCCGCGAGCGGGACCCTTTGATACCGTAGCTCTTGCGGGAGGTGGGGGGGGTTGTTGCTGCCGCTGGAGATCACTACTACATTTCATTTTATTATAGAGTCCCTGCTGAAATCTACAATAATGAGACGACACTCATAAAAAATATACAAATCCTTGATGGACAATGGCAGAGGCCACTGTGAACAAGGCTAGAGATCCAAACACTAATATAAAATCAAAATAAAGGCACACTCTAAATTAGGAAAAGAGGAGCGGTGGACTAAGCTGTAATTTGCCACGCCCCATTTCTTCACCCACCCAACCATGGTCTACCATATTTATAATTGGCGGAAGACCCCATATTGTGAACAAATACAAAATCTACTTATGTCCCCATGTCATTGGAAGAAATTAACTTTAGCAAATCATTTTCAATTGGTATTTAATAAACAAAATTCAAAATAGGTAATTCCACAAACTTCCATATCTTTAACAGTTGATTTCAATTTAATTTTTGCTTAACCTACAAACTTCTCAAACTTCCCTCGTATATATAATAATATAAAAAAATTCATGTTCTTCATGTATCTTAGCCTAATGGAACGGTAGAGTAAAAATTAATAATGCTTAATATGTATAGGTATTATGAAAAGATTTATATGTAAAAGGAATAACAATAGATTAAATTAGATTGGATATTTGTTTTTATTTTTTTTTTTTTGTTATTTTTTTTCATTTAATTAATTTCTCAAAGTGTGCGAAAATGTCGGCGATCATATTATACGCATAGCAGCCACACACATATGTTATTCTGGATTTCTTCGCGTTAGCCTTTACGCAGATCCATAATCAAAACAAACGAAATAGCAAAACAACCGCAATTTAGCAATTTTGAAGCAACAGTAAATTATATAACGCTTGGGGCTCCAGCATATCTCTATATCTCCATATATAGCGGTAAGGCGACAGATGATATATTTCTAAAACTCCCGTAACGGAGTGGGCTCAAACTTCGCAAAAGCAATTGTTATATAATATACTCTTGCCCAAAAGCTACATATAGGGTATAGGAAACATCGGAAAATATAATTGAAAAATAATTATGCAAGAACCAACTCACCCTCTGTCAATCCGATGAAGCGCTCCATGGGTTTTCGATGTATTAGGGCATTATTTGTTGCTAAATTAGGTTTGAATTAGAATTTTATTTCACAATTATTATTTCCGATTAAAAAAATATTAAAAAAATTGAATTAAATTATTGACCAAGATTTTTACATCCAACCCAACGGGGTGGGTGGGTGTGTGTGTGGGAGCTACCCAGTTTGACAAGCACTGGAACGTAACTTATTGATTGCTTAGCACACGCGTATGTACGATCACTGACATGTACATAATTTTTGTTCGCACACAGTTTATTTAAACCTTTTATTTTTGTTTGATTCTTTTAATCGAGTAGGGATATTACTAATTTTTTTCACTTTCCGTTCTTGGACTTTCCAAAGCGAATAGACATTGGCCACCTCTTGCCTCTTTCGCTGGGCGAATTTAATGATTTTTTCCACTAGGTAAGACGAGGCTAGAACTTTATGATCGGAATTGACTTTTCTTTCTAGGAATTAATCGTATTGAGACACACGCCACTGCTTTTTGTCACGCACTGATCCTAATTTGGATGGTTTTTTTGTCGCTGGCCACTTGTATCAGGTTCTATGATGATATAGCCATGCCTTTATGCTGGCGCAGGCCTCTCTCCTATCTGGAACTTGCACTCTCCTTGTACCCTCTGCACGCACACCAAGATGGGTCGGCTGGACCTTCACAGGAAGCAAATTTGTGGATAACCCAGACTTGTCCACTTAGATTGGGGTATGGAGAACCTTTTGAAAATAAGGAGACGGTTTAAGACTTGCGTCCGAGTCTGGGTTTAACTAAAATATAATTTTAGTTGTAAATTTACTTACGGAACGAAAATAATACATCAGGCGTTTAGCCCTTGGCTGGCAAAGCTCAAAAATATAGCTTATGGCCAGCTATTGCCTAGGATGGCTTACTTCTTGGCAGATTAAGTTTTGAATATAAAAAAGACTTTTGGTCTGGCGATGCGAGCTTATACCATCTGCTCTGGCTGAGTTCTTGAAGCGGAAAGACAGATCGACGGAAAGGCGATTTGACAAGACCTCAGTATGACCTAATGGCGAGCGATCGGATATCGGATATCTATATCGCTACTGCTTGTTATCAGCACTGATAACGAATATCTATTCTCTGCAAGCATGGGTTGGGTTATGCATAAAGCCGCCAAACTTAAATTGAAATCAAATCTCAACGGTTTTACGAAAAGATGAATGTAAAATGTTAAAACAAATCACAATAACCTTTTAATAGAGCAATCTAAAATTTACAAATTGACTTCGAAAAAAATGTTGGTGTCTTCTATGCGGCCATTACAACCACGGATAATCTGACAAGTTCTACGCGGCATGATTAGCTGGAATCAGCTTTTAATGTCTTTCGCATGGAAAGTTCCAATCTCTCTGCCTTGCAATGTCTCTAGCAAATAAAATGCGTTTCCCAGTTTTCTTTTGACACGACATTTCGAAAACTGAGGGCCCAATTTCTTGTTGAAATTTTGGCTAAAATTACTCAAATAAAAATTGCGTTTGAACACCTCTTGGCCTATTTTAAACGACACAGGATTCGATCTCAGATTGTATTGCCTCGCATTCCTTTCGTACGCCTCTCTACTGTTTTTCTTTATAACCTGCCTCAACAATGCAAATTGATCAACTCTCGACAACATAGGAGATTCTTCCAACAAGGATATTTTCTTTAAGAGTTTATAGTCATCTCCATGGTTAATCATATTTACTCCAAACAACGCCTTGTAAGGGGAGCAACCGATCGACTGATGCAATGAAGAACGCAACGCGGAAGAGATACTTGGCAAGTGTTGATCCCATTCGGTTTGATCAGCACGGAGATAAGAGCGGATTGCTGCCAACAATGAGCGATTTACTCTCTCCGCAGCATTACTTTGGGGAGAATAAAGGGCTGTACAAATGTGTCTTATACCGAATTTGGTCAACAGTGCTTCAAATTCATTGGACTTGAACTGTGAGCCGTTGTCACTAATTATCGACTCGGGAACTCCAAATTCAGCAAAGATCTTCTGACTCAAAAACTCATTGATCAACGAGGTTGTGAACTTTTTTAATGGACACAGCCAATGATACCTACTGAAATGATCAAGGACAATCAGAAGTCCTATGTGACCTTTCTTGCTGCGCGGATACGGACCGAGTATATCAATGTAGAGCCTCTGAAATGGTCTACATGATACGCTTTGTTCCCCCATCGGCGGACGCAATGTTGTATTAGGAGCTTTCGTTTCTTTGCACACCTCACATGCGCGCACATACTCGCGAACCTGTTTAGACAATCCTGGCCAAAACAAGTGTCTTCTTAACCTTTCAATAGATTTTTGCATCCCGCCATGAGCAGATACAATACTGTCATGTGCTTGACGGATAGCATTTTCTCGCAAATTTTCCGGTACCCACAGTTTCCAACTATCAGAGTCTTGAGCGTCGTTTCCGGACGAATGCTCAGTTCGGATATACACAAATTTATCTGCTACACGCAAATCAGGAAATTTCTCACTATTTGCTTCGACTCTCGCTTTTAATTCTACGTACTCAGGATCGAGAAAAGCTGACGAGTCTAAATCAATCTCTGGCCCAATAAGTTCTACGCTATCTATCTCATCTTCACACATCCGTGACAAAGCGTCAGGCACAATGTGGTCTTTTCCCTTACGATGGGAGATAGTGAACTTAAAGGCCTGTAAGCGAAATATCCAACGAGCTAGACGACCAGATACATTCTGCTGTCTCATTAGCCAGAGAAGGCTCGAATGATCTGTCACGACTTCAAAGGGCTGTAATTCGAGATAACAGCGGAACTTCTCGATTGCCAGTATTACGGCAAGGCACTCGCGTTCTGTGACGCTATAGTTCCTCTGTGATTTCGATAACTTCTTCGACATAAAAGCTATAGGTCTTTCTTCTCCACTGTCGGACAACTGAACGAGCACAGCTCCAATGCCGTAGTCGCTGGCATCGCAGTGTAAGAAGAATTTACGGTCAAAATCGGGATTTAAAAGTACAGGTGTCGACGTGAGAAGAGTTTTTAAAGTATCCATAGCAGATTGAGCTGCTGCGGACCAAATGAAACTTTTCTTAGTAGAAAGTACATCCGTAATTGGACACGTCACTTCTGCAAAATTTTTAATAAAGCGTCTGTACCAACTACACACCCCGAGGAATCCTCGAACTTGCTTTAAGTTCTTGGGTGTTGGCCAGTTCAATACACACGAAATTTTTTCTGGGTCCGTAGCTATCCCTCCGCTTCCGATCACATAACCTAAGTAATTTACTTTTGTGACGCAGAATTGGCTTTTAGCCACGTTTAAAGTAAGATTAGCCTTTCGAAATTGGTCGGCTATTCGAACTAATACCGATAAATGGGATTCGAAATCTTCAGATACAATGCACAAATCGTCTAAGTAGCCAAAGACGCAATGACGCAGCTCTGGAGGAATTAATTCATCCATGAGACGGCACATTGTTGACGGCGCATTGCAAAGCCCGAAGGGCATAACAGTAAATTGAAAAAGGGATCGGCCTGGCACTGTGAAAGCAGTCAAAGGCTTCGCCTCTTCTGTTAGCTCAATCTGCCAGTAAGCATCTTTGAGATCCAATTTGGAAATCAAATTTGCTTTTGGCAGACGCGCGAATATGCCCTCGATGCTTTGCAAGGGGTATGCGTCCTTTTTCGTGAACTCATTCACCTTTCTCGCATCTAAGCATAAGCGTACTTTACTTGGCTTTACGACTAGACGCATCGGAGAACTCCACGCACTCTGCGAGGGCTCAATCACGCCTAGACTCAACATTCGGTCGATTTCGGAATACATGAGTTTTTCGACTGCCGGACTAACCGGGTAATGTCTTTGCTTTACGGGCTTAGCTTCGCCAACATCGATATTATGCTTAATCAAAGCCGTACGCCCTAATCCTTGTTTCTCGAAATTGGGAAACAATTCCTTAACAGCTTCCAGCTGTCTCAATTGACTGTCGGACAAAGGGTATTGATCTACTGCTTGTTCATTTTTACAATCAGAAGTGGATACTGAGCTAATTATTCCAGGAGCTAATGCGAATATATGCCAAAAGTCGATCCCTAAGATCAATCTTTGTGCAATAGAAGGGATAACGTAAAGATCGATTTCCTTTTCTTGATCTTGGTACTTCATTTGCACTCGAAGGATTCCTTGTACCTGATGTGGCTTTGCATCAGCTGTACGTACTTGTGACACAATAGGTTTAAAATTTGAAAAATCGGAGAAATTTTCTAGGGCTAATGCTGAACCGATACAGCTGATATTTGCTCCGGTATCGAGCAGACCTAATTCGGAAAAATTCAGGAACGAAACACTAGCATAACTACGTCTATCAATATTATTTTGAAAAATTGTAGAAACTACAAGATTTTTCTTTGACTTAAGCACACCGAAATATTTTCGCATGCGAATTGTATTACGTCGGCTCTTCTTCATGTGGCCTTTAAATATCCTATCTCTAACTAAATAATAATTGCGTAATCGCTCATGATACGGTAGAAAATTCATTTTTAGTTCATGTTTATTGTCTTCATTGTCCTTACGATTTAGAATTTTAACTACTTTACTAGATAAACTCGGGTTAATTTCTACTTTTGGGGCATCCTCCCTTGATTGGATGACCCCGCTTGTCGGTTTTCCGATCTACGCTTACAAGTTGGACAATTCGGCTTATAAATTTGGGGAGCTCCACAGCCATAACAAAAGATGCGCCTGTCGGCCAAGCAATCTTCCCACATGTGCCCTGTAGATTCACAATTCCAACACGTTATCTTAGATGAACCTATCCGATTGACCGCTGCAATTTCTAGTTCTCCATCACTGCTCTGATTCTCCTGCGTTGGCTCTTCATCAAGTGCGTAAACGCGATATGTGCCTGAATCTTTCGTTTTTGGTGGCATCGTGCGTAATCTACCTGTTTCTTTAAGAAAATTTTCTCGTTTCTGCACGAGGCGTCGCAATTCAGAGACGGACGAAACCTTTTCAAACAACAATCTATCTTTCATTTCTGTAAGCAAATTTCCTTGAATCATTTCAACCAATTCATCCTCAGCAAAACTAACAGACAATTTATCCATAAGCTTACAAACGGCTTCGTAGAAATAATCGAATGATTCTCCGGGTTTTTTGTTTGCGGGAGCGTATCTGTTCCCGCAACTCGGTAACAGATCGACTCTCACGATATTGTTCTCGCAAAGCTAAGCAAAATTCAGTCCATGTAAAAGTTTTCACCCTCTTATGGAACCGCCAGAACCAACTACTGGCTTTGCCAATCAGCAGCTGATGAATGTTCTTATTCAAGAGTTCAAAATCATTATCAAGATTTTCTTGAGTTAGGATTTTAACTCTGTACAGAAATTCTTCGACTGATAAACCATCTGGTGTACCATCAAACCTAACTCCCCATTTTTGAAGAATATCGGCAATTTTGTGCGAGCTTAAAACTTCCCTCAAATTTGATGACCTTACACTTCGCTGGCTAGATTGAGTTTCCACAGCTGATGCTTGCTCTGGGGCAGTCACTATACTAGATACATTTATTGAAGCCAACACACGTGATACGGTCTCTTTGACGATCGACTCCAAATTTTCCAGCGGATTAATTTCTTCTTGTTGTTGCACTCGAGGTCGTTGTGGTCTACCTCTCTTGCGAGGTGCATTACGGTTTGGTTGCTTTCGTGGAACGGCTCCTTGGTTGGTGGGAGTGCTTCCCACAGGAGGTCTATTTCCATGGCCAGAAATTGTTGGTTGTCCTTCCGGATGATTTAAAGTACCTACTGCCTGATCATCAGCGTTATCTAACTCTCTAGCTAACGAGCGAGTGCAAGGTCGAGATACTGCCGGGAGAACTTTCTGTGGATTATTCTTGGAGTTGTTCTTTGATTTGGGAGTATGGTTTCCCACTAAATACTTTAAATCCTTAGGATGAACAAGAGTGAAACAGCTTGGACATTCCTTTTGGGTTGCTATACGATTCTCCATGCAGTTTTTGTGGAATATGTGCTGACATTTTGTTATAGCACAAGGTTGCGTATCTTCCATACGTTCACCACAAATGATGCATGCGTTTTGATCAGCTGCAGGCTGATGCTGTTCTCTGTTTTCTTCAAAACTATGTTCGACTGGCATAATTCATAAAAAAAAAATCATTTGACATATTTGGGAGACATAAATAAAAATTTCCTAATTTAGAGTGGAGGATAAATAATATTTGGGCTATTGAAACTAAAGACTTCCTTTGTGATTCCCAGTAAATAAACTTAAACCGACTTATATTCCACGGACAAAGATACACATGCGCATATACTTTTGTATTCCAGCCGAACACAAGACGAATAATAGAATTAAAAACAATTGGTATCACTCTAGAAACCAGACTCATGAAATTCAATGAATAAATTCAAGCATAAGCAAAGCTAAGAAAAATCTTAATACCAATAATTTCGGTCGATAGTATTCAAATACTCAAATACTCGATTTCCAGAAATGTATAAAAAGTAATTACTCAATACTAAACAAATTCTTGTACAAACACCTTGAATTTCAATCGAATACAAGCGAGCTGTTAATTTGATAATGTGTTGTACTTGACCACTATCTTGTTTAGAAATATCCCTACTAACTAGGTGCATCCTAATATTGAGGACATTCCAAAAACCGAAAATAGTTGTTGTTATTTGGTCAAAGTTTTCAAAGTTTGGCTATTGCATCGGTCGAAATCATTTCGCATACGCAAAGATGATCGAAATCCAGAGAGCTTAACCTAACACTTGATCTGTACTACAAAACTTTATCAAATTTGGGACTACAACTAAATAATGTTAAACTCGAAGTAAAAACACTATGGTAGCTGCCTGCCCCACGTTCGGGCGCCACAAATACTTATGTAGCAACCGCCTTGTTATACATGCCCAGCGTCAAACAATGTTTCCATAGGTGCTGGCTGCACATAACTGGCCAGTGGACCAACAGCTAAGCCGCGAGCGGGACCCTTTGATACCGTAGCTCTTGCGGGAGGTGGGGGGGTTGTTGCTGCCGCTGGAGATCACTACTACATTTCATTTTATTATAGAGTCCCTGCTGAAATCTACAATAATGAGACGACACTCATAAAAAATATACAAATCCTTGATGGACAATGGCAGAGGCCACTGTGAACAAGGCTAGAGATCCAAACACTAATATAAAATCAAAATAAAGGCACACTCTAAATTAGGAAAAGAGGAGCGGTGGACTAAGCTGTAATTTGCCACGCCCCATTTCTTCACCCACCCAACCATGGTCTACCATATTTATAATTGGCGGAAGACCCCATATTGTGAACAAATACAAAATCTACTTATGTCCCCATGTCATTGGAAGAAATTAACTTTAGCAAATCATTTTCAATTGGTATTTAATAAACAAAATTCAAAATAGGTAATTCCACAAACTTCCATATCTTTAACAGTTGATTTCAATTTAATTTTTGCTTAACCTACAAACTTCTCAAACTTCCCTCGTATATATAATAATATAAAAAAAATTCATGTTCTTCATGTATCTTAGCCTAATGGAACGGTAGAGTAAAAATTAATAATGCTTAATATGTATAGGTATTATGAAAAGATTTATATGTAAAAGGAATAACAATAGATTAAATTAGATTGGATATTTGTTTTTATTTTTTTTTTTTTTTATGTTTTTTTCATTTAATTAATTTCTCAAAGTGTGCGAAAATGTCGGCGATCATATTATACGCATAGCAGCCACACACATATGTTATTCTGGATTTCTTCGCGTTAGCCTTTACGCAGATCCATAATCAAAACAAACGAAATAGCAAAACAACCGCAATTTAGCAATTTTGAAGCAACAGTAAATTATATAACGCTTGGGGCTCCAGCATATCTCTATATCTCCATATATAGCGGTAAGGCGACAGATGATATATTTCTAAAACTCCCGTAACGGAGTGGGCTCAAACTTCGCAAAAGCAATTGTTATATAATATACTCTTGCCCAAAAGCTACATATAGGGTATAGGAAACATCGGAAAATATAATTGAAAAATAATTATGCAAGAACCAACTCACCCTCTGTCAATCCGATGAAGCGCTCCATGGGTTTTCGATGTATTAGGGCATTATTTGTTGCTAAATTAGGTTTGGATTAGAATTTTATTTCACAATTATTATTTCCGATTAAAAATATAAAAAAATTGATTTAAATTATTGACCAAGATTTTTACATCCAACCCAACGGGGTGGGTGGGTGTGTGTGTGGGAGCTACCCAGTTTGACAAGCACTGGAACGTAACTTATTGATTGCTTAGCACACGCGTATGTACGATCACTGACATGTACATAATTTTTGTTCGCACACAGTTTATTTAAACCTTTTATTTTTGTTTGATTCTTTTAATCGAGTAGGGATATTACTAATTTTTTTCACTTTCCGTTCTTGGACTTTCCAAAGCGAATAGACATTGGCCACCTCTTGCCTCTTTCGCTGGGCGAATTTAATGATTTTTTCCACTAGGTAAGACGAGGCTAGAACTTTATGATCGGAATTGACTTTTCTTTCTAGGAATTAATCGTATTGAGACACACGCCACTGCTTTTTGTCACGCACTGATCCTAATTTGGATGGTTTTTTTGTCGCTGGCCACTTGTATCAGGTTCTATGATGATATAGCCATGCCTTTATGCTGGCGCAGGCCTCTCTCCTATCTGGAACTTGCACTCTCCTTGTACCCTCTGCACGCACACCAAGATGGGTCGGCTGGACCTTCACAGGAAGCAAATTTGTGGATAACCCAGACTTGTCCACTTAGATTGGGGTATGGAGAACCTTTTGAAAATAAGGAGACGGTTTAAGACTTGCGTCCGAGTCTGGGTTTAACTAAAATATAAATTTAGTTGTAAATTTACTTACGGAACGAAAATAATACATCAGGCGTTTAGCCCTTGGCTGGCAAAGCTCAAAACGAGAAGGCAAAGCTAACTTCGACTGTGGCGAAGTTCTAATACACTTGAAAAAGATTACTCCAAACGATTTAACCGGTAAATTATATATAGGATATAGATATCAAATATTTACAATTTTTTAAATCATTGATAATAAAAATTTGATACCATAAAAAAAAACTTTTCTTAGTAAAACACATTTTCCGTCCGATCGGTCCAATAGCAGCTATATGCTATAGTCCTCCGATTTTGAAAAAAATTTTCGAAATTATGTGAAAGAATATAAAACTAATATATACCAAGATTGGAGACGCTACGATAGAAAACAAAAAAAGTTTTTCTCACTAGAAGTATTTTTTTGACCGACCGTTTATATGGCAGCTATATGCTAAAGTCATCCGATTTTGATAAATTTTTTCCGAATTGTGTCAAAGCATATAAAACTAATATATATTAAGATTGGAGACGCTACGATGGAAAACAGAAAGTTTTTCTCACTAGAAGTAGTTTTTTGACCGTCCGTTTCTATGGCAGCTATATGCTATAGTCATCCGATTTTGATCAATTTTTTCCGAATTGTGGGGAAACATATAAAACTAATATATACTACGATTGGTGACGCTACGATGGAAATCAAAAAAGTTTTTCTCACAAAGACTTATTTTTCGACCGATCGTTCCTATGACAGCTATATGATATAGTCATCCGATCCGGCCGGTTCCGACATATTAGTTGCGTGCAGTAAAAAAAAAGATTCTGTGCAAAATTTCAGCTCGATAGCTTTAAAACTGAGGGACTAGTTTGCGTAGAAACAGACAGACAGACAGACAGACAGACAGACAGACAGACGGACAGACGGACAGACGGACGGACGGACAAGCGGAAACGAACTCAGCTCGTCGTCCTGATCAAGAATATATATAGTTTATGGGGTCGGAAATTAATATTTCTATGAGTTACAAACTTCTGGGCAAAATTAATATACACTTTTCAAGTGTATAAATATAGCTTATGGCCAGCTATTGCCTAGGATGGCTTACTTCTTGGCAGATTAAGTTTTGAATATAAAAAAGACTTTTGGTCTGGCGATGCGAGCTTATACCATCTGCTCTGGCTGAGTTCTTGAAGCGGAAAGACAGATCGACGGAAAGGCGATTTGACAAGACCTCAGTATGACCTAATGGCGAGCGATCGGATATCGGATATCTATATCGCTACTGCTTGTTATCAGCACTGATAACGAATATCTATTCTCTGCAAGCATGGGTTGGGTTATGCATAAAGCCGCCAAACTTAAATTGAAATCAAATCTCAACGGTTTTACGAAAAGATGAATGTAAAATGTTAAAACAAATCACAATAACCTTTTAATAGAGCAATCTAAAATTTACAAATTGACTTCGAAAAAAATGTTGGTGTCTTCTATGCGGCCATTACAGAATCCATTCGCCAAAAACTTTACCCTCCCATCCAGAAGCTGCACAGCATTTTGCTTATGCCGCTCCGTCCTCACATGGTGACTCCATGCAGAACCGGCTCTCAGTTCGAGTTCGCAAGGAGAACAAAAACGATTGGACATTTTTACAAAAATTGTTTTATCACTGCTGTTCTTTTTAATTTTGTTTTGTTTTTTGTTTGTTTATGCTTGTTATACTCTGTACCGAAGGTACACAGAGTATATTGGGTTTGTGCAAATGTATGTAACAGCAAGAAGGAAGCATTTCCGACCCCATAAAGTATATATATTCTTGATCAGCATCAACAGCCGAGTCGATATAGCCATGTCCGTCTGTCCGTCTGTCCGCCTGTCCGTCTGTCCGTCTGTCTGTCCGTCTGTCCGTATGAACGAAGAGATCTCAGAGATGGTAAGAGATAGAGGTTTGAAGTGTATGGAACATATATTTCTTATACTTGCAGGCAGATCAAGTTTTGTTTTGATTTTTGCCACGCCCCCTGCCTCCCCCGCAAATTTAAAAAAACGAAATAACTCCCACAATTTTCAAGATAGATAGTTCGAACATTCTAGACATATATTCTACTACTTATTTTGAATCGACCCGCCATACATCATTTTTCGATCAGATGAACGATATTAGAGCTATATGTAAAAGAAAATAAAAACCAACGCCAACAACAACACCGTTGCCATTGGTAGAACTTACGAGAAAGAGAGAGCGAGAAGGCAATAGCTAACTGGTAATTTCCCAATTGGACCTTGCTATGAGTGGAGTGATATAATTGAGATGGCCTGCGGTCAGAAATCACGCGTGATTCCCGCGTGACTAATATAGATACGTTTTTGTTAATAGGAAATTATATACAAATTTTATAATTTTACGGGTTTGTACTAGGTACTAGCCCCCATACATCGTTTTTCAACCAGATGAACGATGGTTGAAAGAGTTGCCACCCTCAGATTTTGAAAAAACCTCACACTTGAAAGTTATTAGTTTCGTACAAACAGGTACAGAGTATATTACAGTCGGGCTTGACCGACTTTCTTACTTGTTTTTTTTAAATTTTTTAAAATTTTTTTTTTCTATGTGCACCAGTCACTAACGATTTTTTTTTTAAGTAAAATTCAATTAAAGCCGGGGTTAAGGACTGAACATCAAATTTGTTATGTGCCAGTATATATAGGTAGTCTAGAATAGGTAAAAACTATCCCCCAACAAAAGGTTGGATGCCATCCACCACTTGAACCAATCAGAGATCAGAGCGAACATCAGACACACAACCGATCCCTAGCGTTGCGTGTGCTAGAAATTTTTTGACTTAATCTTAAGCAACAAAATGAATCACCCAACAACTATTCCCACGATCATGTTGCATCACAAACACGCGTGCAACACCTTCATCAATTCAATAAAATTAAACCCCTTCCCATAAGTGCCCATCACTAGGCGCAACACATGCAACAGTCAAACCAAACACTACCTCTAACTATTCCCCAAGATCTTATTACCACAAACACGTGTGCAACACAATCCCCCCACCCCCCACAACTGGGACGGGATCGGTGCCACAACGCTGAACACTCACCTGCCCTCAGCCTTGCGTGTGCCAGCAATTTGTCAGCTAAATCTTACGCAACAAGATCCTTCACACAACAACTGTTCCCACGATCTTTTTACCACAAAAAAAAAAAAAAACACTTGTTGCAACACCTTCATCAAAACAAACAAATTGAACCATCCTCCATAAATGCCCATCACTAGGCGCAACACGTGCCATCCATCAACTATCGTATTTGCACCACCTCTAACTATTCCCACGATCTTACTACCACACACACACACACACACACACACACACACACACACACGTGCAACAGCTTCCTCAAAACAAACAAATTGAACCCTCATTAATTACCCCCACACCTGATTGATCTAGAAAAACATCTCTCCTAACCCCCGACCCTCAGCCACATGGAATGCCCGAGATTTGTCGGCAAACAAATTCAATTACCCCCACACCCGACTCCTGACCCACACCTGAGGTGCAACACGTGCAACAGTCAACACAAACAATACCTCTAACTATTTTCCCACGATCTTTGGTGAGGATCACCCAGTAATTACCCCCACAGCCAGAACCGCCGCTGATTCTGGCACAATTTGGGGGTGGGGGAGATAATTAGGTTCACCCAACCGGTCAAAAATATTTGACGAGGTGTCACTCACCTGTCACACTGCCACGCCCACTTCCAAAATTTTCCCACGCCTGTGCCAGAACAGACGCTGATTCTGGCACAATTTGGTGGTGGGGGGAGATAATTAGGGTCAAAAAAGTTTGACGAGGGGTCACGCACCTGTCACACTGCCACGCCCACTTTCAAAATTTTCCCACGCCTGTGCCAGAACAGACATTTCCCTACTACTTTTTTATATTTTTTAAAATACCTCGACTTCATGTTCTTCAAGTTTGATAATTCCTTCGAGAACCACGGAGGCCTATCAGGACAGCGAGGTTGCTCAAGTGGAACACAAACATCAAAAAGTGAATTTAAGGAATCATAAAAAAGTTTAATGGCAACATTAATATCTGTACAATTGTGCAATTGGGACCAATCGGTATGCAGAATAAGATTGTTAAGCTTTATAAAATCAGTTTTTCGAAAACAACGGTTTCTAGCTGTTGAAATCGTAAAAGCAGAGCACTCACGGGAAGGCAAATCAATGGTAAGGTCCAATGTAGGATGAAAAGGGTCTTCTGGAAGTACTAATGGGTCAGTTCTAGATGCAACATTGCTGGAGGGATCCGATCGATAAAATCATGGGATTTCGAAGGTAGGAGCGCGGTTGATTCATCATTCGAGGACCACCCGACTTCAGGCAAATTAAAGTCGCCAAGAACAATCAAAAGATCATTGTTTAATAGCAGTGAAGAGACTGACTGAATGGCGGATAGGTGATAATCGTAAATAGTAGTATCGAATTGTGGAGGAATATAGGAGCAAGTAATAAAAACAGAAAAATTAGGAAAAGTAACTTTTACACTTTAAAATTCGATTTCATGTGGAACTAAAGATTGTGTTAGTTCCGTTTAGAATTAAGTCCTCGAACATTTTGATATGCGTGTAGAAGGGAGGAAATTAGTTTTTTGACGCAACAGCAAAAATAGAGGCGCCAGAAGGTATTCAAGGAATTGAGATAGGAGGCCGGTTTTCCTTTTTGGTTCTAAACTCTTTAATATACAAATAATCCGGCCAAAAATCTTTAGAACAAATTGAGCTAAAGTCCGGAACACTTACTTTGAAGGAGGCAACCTCCCTTTCATAGGAAAATTCAAACTTTTCCACCATAATATTTTGGTCTTGAACTTTTGCCTGAATATATGCTTTGACATCATCAGATGTCATATCAGGGGCAACCCTAGAAACAAAAACATGTTTCTTCGGTGGAATACCTATAAGAGGCCTAGGAGCACCCGTTATCCCAACTACCCTGGTAGAGCTTACCAAAATAGGAGGAACAGATGGCGCAACCGCAGCAATCTCCATAGGTACACTAACATCCGGAGGGATCGGGACCCCCTGGGCGAAGAAGTCGGACATTACATCCGATATCACCTGACTAAAAGCAGAGCCGATGCTATTATCAGTAGCAACAACACCACTACCAGATACTCTCCGTGCAGGGTATTGAATGATATCAGACGCTGTATATTAGGAGAAGTGGGACTATGAGTCTGAACTGGGACACTAAGAACATCACAATTCTGAGGCACACCAGAGATTTTGGTTTTTTGCGCTAAGGAGACTTTCTTGGACAATTTTTGTTACCACAAAAACCACATCAATTCCCCCTCTTCAAATTTCCCCGCCCAGTTTGCGTTTTTGAATTTAAAGTTGAAATTTCCCGACCCATTTGAAGTTCTTCCCGCCCAACACCCATACCCTGACTATTTACCGTCCCATTATTCTGCTCCACCAAGCCTGGTCACACCCATCATCTGTGACTCGTTACTGGGCCTTTATCGATACCTTTAGTTATCGATCTAGTTCCGTAGGGTGTCCCTATATCTCGATAACTTTTGGAATTTTTCGCCCGCTATTGCTATCGATACGACCACGATCTCTTATCGATTATCAACACTACCAGTCCATGCCTTACCTTAGGTAAGGTGATTGCTTCCTTTTATTTTTGTTTTTAATCTTAATCCTACTATCCCCCCTCCCCAGGTTTCTTGCTTCCGGTTCCCCTCGGCCCCCCTTTTTGGACAGGTAAGTTCCTTTGACATTCCCTTTCCCTTCCCCTCTATTAACCCTTCATTTCTCTTCCAGCTTGTATTGCCGCCTGCCGATTCCCAACCCCCTGGCCATTCATGACGCCCTGCCTGCAGCCATCCCTTTTATTTAGTTTTTTTTTTTTTAAAGCTGCGTTTTGGTGATTCCAGCACAGACTGAAATTTTTTTGTGTCGACCGTTGCTCATGCGTCTGTGCACCTATTGAGTTCCCATATTTATAGGTGCTACCTGTTTGTTGGCTGCGTCGGGGTTATAAGTTTTGTGTTTGTGTCTTGTTTTTATACACTTGAAAAGTGTATATTAATTTTGCCCAGAAGTTTGTAACGCATAGAAATATTAATTTCCGACCCTATAAACTATACATATTCTTGATCAGGACGACGAGCTGAGTTCATTTCCGCTTGTCCGTCCGTCCGTCTGTCTGTCTGTCTGTCTGTCTGTCTGTCTGTCTGTTTCTACGCAAACTAGTCCCTAAGTTTTAAAGCTATCGAGCTGAAATTTTGCACAGAGTCTTCTTTTTACTGCACGCAACTAATATGTCAGAACCGGCCGGATCGGATGACTATATCATATAGCTGTCATAGGAACGATCGGTCGAAAAATAAGTCTTTGTGAGAAAAACTTTTTTGATTTCCATCGTAGCATCACCAATCTTGGTATATGTTAGTTTTATATGCTTCCACACAATTCTGGAAAAATTGATCAAAATCGGATGACTATAGCATATAGCTGCCATATAAATGGTCGGTCAAAAAACAACTTCTAGTGAGAAAAACTTTTTTGTTTTCCATCGTATCGTCTCCAGTCTTGGTAAATATTAGTTTTATATGCTTTCACATAATTTAAAAAAAAATGTATCAAAATCGGCTGACTATAGCATATAGCTGCCATATAAACATATAGCTGCCATCAAAAAACAACTTCTAGTGAGAGAAACTTTTTTGTTTTCCATCGTATCGTCTCCAATCTTGGTAAATATTAGTTTTATATGCTTTCACATAATTTAAAAAAAAATGTATCAAAATCGGCTGACTATAGCATATAGCTGCCATATAAACGGTCGGCCAAAAAACTACTTCTAGTGAGAAAAACTTTTTTGTTTTCTATCGCAGCGTCTCCAATCTTGGTATATATTAGTTTTATATTCTTTCACATAATTTTGAAAAAATTTATCAAAATCGGATGACTATAGCATATAGCTGCCATTGGACCGATCGGTCGGAAAATGTGTTTTACTAAGACAAGTTTTTTTTATGGTATCAAGTTTTTATTATCAAAGATTTAAAAATTTGAAATATTTGATATCTATATCCTATATATATTTTACCGGTTAAATCAGTTGGAGTAAACTTTTTCAAGTGTATTAAAACTTCGGCACAGTCGAAGTTAGCTTTGCCTTCTCGTTTTTATTTTGCCAGTTTATTCCCTACTCCTCCCGGAAGACCCGTTATCTCTCGCGTACCCATCTCACCCGGTATCTTACGCCATCCACCCGTTTACATGTCATGTCATGTAAAGTACTCAAGGTAGACGAAGGAAGCTGTGTTCTAAAAGGGTAACCAGGGTACGGCGAAGTGGCCGTAGGAGCTGAGTGGCAAGGTGGGGAAGGGTAAAGAAAACGGAAACCGTTACTGACGGGCGAAAGAGAGGCCGCAGCAGCGGAACAAGAGCGATCGCAGTTACGGCTGTACAACGCTGCGAGGTTGGACACCGCTTAGCAACAGCGGTAAATCAAAAGGGAACAGGAAGAAGAACAACGGAAGATACGTTGTCGATTTCTATTGGCAGCAGAGGAGGTCGGCAGAGCCCAATAAAAGGAAGCAAGGCTTGAGTTTCTGCATAGTCGAGTGCAAGTTACAAGTGCGGAATCTTCAAGCGAGTGCCAGTCAAGTGCGTGACTTACAAGCGAGTGCGAATTCCAACGCGAGAAAACAAAGCAGAGTGCCAACGAGGGAGAGCAACCGGAGGACCACAAGGGCGATAATACCATTTAGCTGTGCGAAAACGGTGGGTCGACGAGTCTGTGCGATTTATGCCAGCCGGGTCGGACGGAACCAAGTGCCAGCAGGAGACCAATCACAGTGCGAGTAAAGCGAGAGCAGGCGAGCTTTGCGAATAGCAAGCGTGTCCGAGCGGATCGTGGTGCCAGTGAGATCAGGGTGAACACGGAACAGAGCAGTGACTCAAGGAGCACCTACAAGACTAAGCAATAGAAATAAGCCGTAGCGTTAAGAATCAACTTAAGCCTAGCTGTAAGTCTGTATGAAAATAGTTAAGGCCAATTAACCGACACGAATCGAACTCAAACCAAGTCTTCTTATTTCCCCTGCTAACTCCGCAATTATAAATTTGTTGGAGCGTCCTGCGACTACCCTGAGCGTAAGCCGGCGACACCAAAGGTTCGTTACAAAGTGTCGACCGACCACTTGTTGCGCCTTGTTGCTCCATTGTTAGATTCTCAAATAGATCGAGTTCTAAGCCGTCAACTCTCATGAAGCCTCGGTCTCCATGCGGCTGCGCAGCTATCATGCCATTTTACCGCTTTTTCCTGAATGCCTGTAGAGAATTTCGGTTTTGCAACGGTACCTGTGTGCTGTCGCCGTCCCTTTCTTTCTACCTCTGTGGCTTTTTCCCTCTCTTTCTCTATTTTTCGCCGCACTTAACCACCGATTGCCAACCGTGGGTTTTAAAAAAAGTTTCTGTGAATTTTAACATTTGAATTAGTAAAATTTTAAAAGACACTTTGTTTCAACATTTAATTCTTAATAAATTTTCTGTTTCCCTTCACGTTTTATATTACTTGTTTTACGTTGGCTGGCTTCATCTCGTTCCTTTTCTTTCTTTTTCTCTAAGCTTGCACATCACCGGCGATATGAAGTTTACGATTTGATATGGGCCGTCATATCTAGGTGCTAGTTTAGCAGCGAATCCCTCGTTAGCTGTTGACAGATGATCTGTTTTTACGTACACTTCATTGCCGACCTCTGGTTTCCAAGCTCGTCTTCTCAAATTGTAATGTCGTGCTTGATCCTGGGCTGCTTTCTCCATATTCCTTCGTGCCACTTCTTCGCATTTTCTCCCGCCTCTCTGTTCCCGTGACCTGTTCCCAGGCTGTTTTTATCGTACAAGGTGTTAGGTAATCAAGGATCCCTACCTTGGACGAGAAATGCTGGAGTGGACTCTGCCACGCTGGAATTTACTGCTAACGTCAGTTCCGGTAGCAACTCATCCCACCCTCTTTGCTCGGACCCAGCAAATTGAGCTATCATGGTTTTCACCGGTCTGTTCGCTCGTTCCGTTGAGTTTTCCTGCGGGGTGTATGGTGCCGTGAATTGATGGGCAACCCCCATCTCTTCCAGAAATCGGTTAAATGCCTTACTCGTAAATTGTGCTCCGTTGTCTGTAATCAAGACTTTCGGTACTCCAAATCGAGCCAAGATTCTTTCCCTAAATGCTTTCTGCAAGGCGATCGCCCTTGCTTTCCGTAATGCTACTAATTCTATTCATTTCGAAAATCGATCGATCAATACTACTAACACAGTATTGCCATGTTTTGATCGCGGTAAAGGCCCTACGAAATCGGCACACCACGTTGCCCATGGTTCTTCGGGTATCTGCGTCAACATTTTTCCCGCCGCTTGCAGTTGATGCACTTTATATTTATACACTTGAAAAGTGTATATTAATTTTGCCCAGAAGTTTGTAACGCATAGAAATATTCATTTCCGACCACATAAACTATATATATTCTTGATCAGTACGACGAGCCGAGTTAAATTCCGTCTGTCCGTCCGTCCGTCTGTCCGTCTGTCCGTCTGTCCGTCTGTCCGTCTGTCGTCTGTCTGTCCGTCTGTCTGTCTGTCTGTTTCTACGCGAACTAGTCCCTCAGTTTTTAAGCTATCGAGCTGAAATTTTGCACAGAGTCTTCTTTTTACTGCACGCAACTAATATGTCGGAACCGGCCGGATCGGGTGACTATATCATATAGCTGCCATAGGAACGATCGGTCTAAGAACTAGTTCTAGTGAGAAAAACTTTTTTGTTTTCCATCGTAGCGTCACTAATCTTGGTATATGTTAGTTTTATATGCTTTCACATAATACAAGAAAAATTGATCAAAATCGGATCACTATAGCATATAGCTGCCATATAAAGGATCGGTCAAAAACAATATCTAGTTTGAAAAACTTTTTTGTTTTCTATCGTAGCTTCACTTATCTTGGTATATGTCAGTTTTATATGCTTTCATATAATACAGGAAAAATTTATCAAGATCGGATGACTATATTATATAGCTCCTATATAAACGATCGGTCTAAGAACTAGTTCTAGTGAGAAAAACTTTTTTGTTTTCTATTGTAGCGTCCCCAATCTTTTAATATATTAGTATTATATGCATTCACATATTTTTGAAAAAATTTATCAAAATCGGATGACTATAGCATATAGCTGCCATAGGACCGATCGGTCGGAAAATGTGTTTTACTAAGAAAAGTTTTTTTTATGGTATCAAATTTTTATTATCAATGATTTAAAAATTTTAAATATCTGATATCTATATCCTATATATATTTTATCGGTTAAATGAGTTGGAGTAAAGTTTTTCAAGTGTATTAAAACTTCGGCACAGTCGAAGTTAACTTTTCCTTCTCGTTTTGACATGTTTCGCATTTGCTCACATATTTGCGAATGCCTCATTGCATCCCTGGCCAGTAATATCGTGCAGCCACTCTAGCGATTGTTCTTCTTCTCCCTGTGTGACCTGCTTTTGACGCATCATGGTTCTCGTATAGCACTTTTTTTTTGCTCATTCTCAGGTACACACAATTTCCACGCTACGACCTCTTCGGGTCCTGCGCGATGTGGAATATGTCTATATAACCGCTCTGATTCTTTTAAATAATCGGGAAACTTCTGAGGATTCTTTTTGATTTTCTCCTCCATGTGGTGGATCCAGCCGACCCTTGCATCCTCTTTGGACGTTTCGCCATCTTCTACAATCATCCCACACTTTTCTGTTTCTATTGGCCGTCGAGAGAGTGCATCTGCTACCACATTCAGTTTGCCCTTTCTATAAATGACCACGAAATCATATTGCTGTAACTCTAAAGCCCAACGAGCAACTCGCCCTGTCGGACTTTCAATGGAGTTCAGCCATTTTAATGCCATATGGTCCGTAATCACCTCGAAATGATATCCCTCTATGTATTGCCTTAGCTTCCGGATAGCCCAAACTATCGCAAGGCACTCTTTCTCCGTTGCAGAATAGTTTTGTTCTGCTGCGTTTAGATTTCTACTTGCATATGAAATTACTCTATCACCGTCTTCTGATGCCTGTGTTAGGATAACTCCTAAACCGTACACAGAAAAAAAAAGGATATTTTTTGATGATCCATTGGATATTTTTCATATCCATTTGGACTGGATATGTCCATATCCATTTTTAACATCCATTTGAGTTTAAAAAATGTTAAATTGATCTTAGTTATTCATCCAATGGAGCTGATAAATATCAAAAGGATGTGTAAATTTGAAAAGGATATGCATTTCAATATCCAAAAAAAGGATATGTCCATATCCATTCCAAATGGATCTTTTTTTTTTCTGTGTAGTTGCTCGCATCCGTCTGTAGCACAAATTCTTTTTCGAAGTCTGGGCACGTTAAAACCGGTGCCGATGTTAACCTTGCTTTGACATCTTCGAATGCGTTCTGTCGTTCGTCGGTACATTCCCATTTCACTTCTTTTTTTAGTAGTGCGTTCAATGGCTGGACAGTTGTTGCGAAATCAGGAACGAATCGCCTGTACCATGATGCTACCCCCAGATATTGTCTTAGTGCCTTCACGTTTATGGGTGGCTTGAGCTCAGCTATGGTCGCAACCTGGTCTGGATCCGTTTTAACACCTTCTTCTGTCACCATATGCCCTAAGTACTTTAACTCCTTTTTGAAAAACTCGCATTTCTTCACGTTTATTTTTAAATTTGCTGCCTTTAATCTGTCAAATACTTCTTTCAAGTTTTCCATATGTTCCTCTAGACTACGACCTATCACAATTACGTCGTCTAAGAATGCAAAGGCATGTGGCATCATCTCGGGTCCGATGACTTGGTCCAGTGCTCTTTGGAACGTCGCTGGTGCTGACGCGAGGCCAAACGGCATTACTCGCCACAGAAATAACCCTCTGCCTTTCACCGTAAAAGCTGTTAATGGTCTTATTTTTTAGCTCCAATGGAATCTGCCAGTAACCGTCTTTAAGGTCCAGACTGCTAATGTAGTTTGCTTCTCTCAATTGCTCTAAGATGTGATTCACCCTTGGAAGGAAAATAACATTGCTTTACTGGCCTGTCATCCTTCATAGTTATCCTATGCTGGGTAATGTTGGACGTTCCTTTCATGTTTGTAACGACCTCTTTTTGTGGCACGGGCGTAGCTCGCCGTTACCAGGGTTTGTCACAGATTTTATTTGTGTCTGGGACACTTGGTCTTTCCGCTTGCAGAAATCGTTTACCCCTAAAAATAGCCAGAGTCGTAGACGCAAATTATGTTTATTCTCGTAAGGGGATATATTTAATCTACGTGGGTAGTGTGCTGATCTTACTGGCCTAGGTCTGGGGTCGATTTGGAAACCGCATCCCCTGTGGCTCGCCCACCGTGTGTGGGAGTCGGACTGGGCAAGCGTCGGTGCTATTCAATCCCGTCCAGATACGAAGCCGATTCGCAAACCGCGCACCTGGAGCCGACCAACGCCGATTCGGAATCCGCGCGATTGGCCCCTTGGTTGGGAGCGCGTCGTGGCCGATTCGGAAACCGCACCACGGGAGTTCCGAAGCTGACTTTCTTACTGGATGCGGTGCATTAAACCAGGTTCTTAAGGTCAGGAGCCGATTCGGAAATCGTATCCCCTGTGACTCGTCCACCGCCGATTCGTAAACCGTACGTTGAAAGCCGGACTGGGCAAGCGTCGGTGTTATTCAACCGAGAATCCCGTCCGGACACAGATGCCGATTTGCAAACCGCGCACCTGGAGTCGACTAAAGCCGATTCGGAAACCGTGCAATTGTCCCCTTTGGGTTGGTTCTTGGTACTTACTCGAACTGCTATTTTTCCTTGATGTTGACTCGACCGATGCCGCGCACTGAATGACCCTGGGCTCGGTCCAGTTGCTGCTTTTATTGCCGGCCGACCGCTGTCGCTAGCGATGTCGATAACGGATATGATCGATAGTTGCGATGATCGATGACTGCTTATCATCAGCTATTGGGTAATCGATGATTGTAACGGCGGTCTATCGTCAGCTGTCTGGTAATCGATGTCTGCAACGGCTGTCGGTTACTCGATATATGGCGCGTGCCGGGTTTCGGCTTAGATGTGCGCGCGTGTTTTGAGATTATTTTAATTAACTAAAAAATAACAGAAACAAAGGAGTATATGGCGCTTCGTGCGGATTACTGGCTAATATATAAATATGATATGAGTCTTTGGCGCTTCATGCGGCTTACAATATAACTATGAATAGAAGGAACGGTAATAAAGGTATCTTACTAGCTAGTGGATATGAATAATAATAATATAGGTAATAAAGGTTAACAATATAGGTAATAAAGGTGTTGCGAGCCCCTGGGGCGTCGAATGTTCTCAAATTCTGCCAATTCTTTACGTAAAAACTTCTCAATTCGTTCCTCTGGACTATCTGTCGTGGATTTCTCTGATGCCCTTCTTTCCATTTCATTTGCTTTTTAACTTCCTGGGTTTTCTCTCGCGTCTTCCACTACCGATATCTTTTCTTCCAGCCAGCCATTTTTTCTTACCGTAGGTAGAATTTCTATCATGATGCCCGCACATTCTACTTTTAGTCCAGCCTTAACCAAGAAATCCCACACAGCACCAATCTATCGATAACTCCTGGCAAGATTAACAGCTCCCTTTCCATATTTTTGTTTCCGAAAAATATCTTTGTTATTAATTGTTCATGTACCATGCTGTTTCTGGTATCACTGGTTTTCCCGTACTCGACTTTATCTTCACTCCGTATGCTCCGCGCACTTGAAAATCACCGACTGTCCCGTACTCCAGCTTGCAGCTCCTTTTATAACGCCATGCAGGCCCCGTTTCCCCTGCCTCAAGCGGCGCCGTTACTGTTGCTATGCCATCAATCGTGGCCCATCCAGCGTCGACTTCTGTACCGTTGTTTCTGCTGAAGCAACGCCTCTTTGCCTGAATCACTCCTCACAGTGCACACAACAAATTATTTACGAATCTCTCTTTACACCTCATTCGGTTCTTATCATTTTTGCAAATGTAAAGAGGCGATCGCTTATCAGTAGCGCCGCTAGTCTAGGCAAAATGGTAATCAAAGCAAGGAAAAGGCCATAAAGTTTTGGTTTTGTTTAACTTACTTTTTTTTTAATCCAAATCCCGCTCTGAAAGATCTTTCATGCTGGCTTGATGATTGATTAAGTTGGATGCTGTAACGTTGCTTAGATTTTTGTTGTGCAATTTGGTTCGGATTGAATAAAGTTTTTGGATGGCTTTAGTAAACACACATCGAATGCTCGTCACAAAGACAGAAAATGATGATTGTTTTTGGTTGTTTTACACTTCTGCACCACTTATTTTTGTGTCGTTAGATTTGCATTCGACTTACTCCATTTAAAAGAACAAAAAAAATACAACAAAATAAAACTAATTAAAGCACAATCTAAGCTATTGGGTATGCATTGAGCATCACTTCTCTTTGACTTCGTTTATTTGAAGATGACGCTATTGGCTGTTCTGTTTTTCTGTTCGAGTCAGGTGGTTCAGACGTTTCTTGGTGAATTTAACGAACCGGTGCACTCTCTTTACAATTATTTTGGATTAAATGTCTTTATTTGCATTTGTTCTGCTGCCATTGTACCGAAATTTACTTTTGTACTTTTTGCGAGACCACGACTTATAAATGAAAACTTGGATGAGAGGCACGTTGTGTACTGTATGACGGTCCCGAACGGAAAGACGGAAGCTGGGCTTTAGAAAAGCCACCTAACCTTTAGACGGAAATGCAACCCGCATGCCCTTGACACTAGGATTGCCTACTTGGCATCTGACAGCGCTACAATATCGAGTCGAATGGGTAGCGACTCTGCGAACGCAGAGTCATACCCAAGCTGGGCCCTGCGTGTGTTTCCTCTTTGGGCAAAGGCCAGCTAGCTCCAGTCCTCAGGGTGAGGTCCACTAACCCTGCCCAGCACACGTAACAATAAACATATAAAAATTTTTTGAACGTAACGTGTACACGCTAGACGTTACACAACTCTAACGACTGCACCATTTGAATTTAACAATTCAAATGACATATTTAAATCTGAATTCAAATTTTAAATTCAACAAACACAATTCAACCTCAACACCTTGTTTGTTTAAACTCCCAATAAAAACTAGAAATGACTCAAAAACAAAAAAACAAAAATTGACAAGCAGAAAAAAATGGACATGACAATTGGCAGACTCCAGGTGGATTGAGTCTTCTCATGCGCAACCCTCCCTTACCTTGCAGCAGGACATATTGAAATTTTGTACTGCCCCATAATAGCCGACGAGCAAGCATATTACACCATGATTGGTGTCACTCCTTCCCTCCCATTTATTAACTTCTTAACCTCTCATTTCACTCTTAGTGCCTAATCCTGCCTAAAAGAGCTCTTATAGGGCTCCTTATGTACTTTGGAATGCTAAACTCAAAAATGAACTTCGAACATTTTTGTATGGATACGTTTTTGAGTTAGAATTTTTGTATAGTTTTTTCGGTAGGTATCTTTACATTTTATGACATATCTCGAGATGTCGTCAAACAAGGTATTAATAGAAAGGGTATGCAGATCATTTTCCAATCGGTTTAGTACTTTGAATGCTACAAGTAAAAATATTTCAAAAAAATATTGTGTTGGTTTTTAGCGACCTGATCTTCGTTAATTCAAAGTTTCGTTATGCTGGCTCAAGGTCCCACCCGTGTAATGAAACACAAGTTTGATTGTGAGGACTTAAATAAAGAGTCTCACAGCGGAAAATAGCATGTAGAGTAACATGTAGAAGAGCAAGGTAAAATTACAATGTAAAATGTCATGTAAAGTGGGCAAGATAAACGAAGGAAGTTGTTCCAAGAGGGCAACCAGGGTACGGCGAATTGGCCGCAGGAGCTGTGCGGCAAGGAGGGGTAGGGGTAAGGAAACGGGAACCGTTACGGACGGAGGAAAGAGGCCGAAGCAGCGGAAACAAGAGCGATCGCAGTCACGCTTGTGCAATGTTGCGAGATTGGCCGCCGCTTAGCAACAGCGGTAAATCAAAAAGGGAAAACAGGAAGACGAACAACGGAAGAGTCGGGGGCGATCTATATTGGCAGCAGCAGAGGTTGGCAGAGCCCTATAAAAGGAAGCACGGCACGAGTTTCGACACAGTCGAGTACCAGTTACAAGTGCGGAATTTTAAAGCGAGTGCCAGTCAAGTGCGTGACTTCAAGCGAGTGCGAATTGCCAACGCGAGTTAAACGGAGCAGAGTGCCAACGAGGGAAACAATCGGAGGACTACCAGGATCATCAAGCAGAGTCAGAGTGAGTGCTGAATAGGGTTGGTGTTACCATTTAGCTGTGCGAGCAACGGTGAGTCGACGAATTCTGTGCGATTTATGCCAGTTGGGTCTGACGGAACCAAGGGCCAGCAGGAAACAGACAAAATCCTCGAGCGAAGCTGTGCGAGTTAAGCGAGAGCAGGCGAGCTTTGCGAATAGCAAGCGTGTCCGAGCGAATCGTGGTGCCAGCGAGAGCAGGGTGAACCCGAAACGGAGCAGTGACTCAGGAGTACATAGAAGCCTAAGCACTTGAAATAAGCCGTAGCGTTAATAATTAACTTAAGCCTAGTTGTAAGTCTGTATTAAACTAGTTAAGGTCAATAAACGACACGAAACGAATCAAACCAAGTCTTCTTATTTTCCCTGCTAACTCCGCAATTATAAATTTGTTGGAGCGACCTGCGACTGCCCTGAGCGTAAGCCGGCGACAACAAAGGTTCGTTACGACTGGCGCCCAACGTGAGGCCAATTAGAACTCAAGGATGGGTATTGGCAAATTCCAATGGAGGCTACCAGCCGAGCTTTAACGGCATTTACGGTGCCAGGCAGAGGACTTTTCCTTTGGAGGGTAGCTGGGGCAGATGTGAGCCCAAATGGCATTACTTTCCACTGGAAACTGGCGCCCAACGTGGTTTTAGCAGTGGAAAAGTTGATTTAGAAGAAGAAAAATGGTACGATCGTGGGTTTTTAACCTTAAAAAAGAAAAACTTGTGAAATATGCACATGAGGTGGGATTGGAAATGGAGGGAACGGTAGATGAAATGCGAAAAATTTTCGGAGAATGGGCAAGGAAAATGGAAACAGATTTTATAATGGGACCACAAATCGAGGAATTGCCTCGGCGGCACACTAAAAACTCGCCAAAGCCAGATCTATTAGGTGCAGTGGGAGGAATTAACGTGGCAGAATTATCAATTCCGGATATACGCAGAGCATCGATACAGGGTGGGAGCTCACAAAAGCTGCCATTAGCACCAGATCAGCCAGTAGCACCCATTCACCAAACACAAGCACCAACCGTAGGAGAATATCCAAAGGTGGCTAAACAAGTTCGAGAATGGGGATTCAGTTTCGATGGAAAAGGGAAACCATTCGACTTCTTGGAAAGAGTAGAATGGTCTACAATAACCTATGAGTTAGACTTGGACATGATTCTCAGAGCAATGCCAGAACTATTGAAAGGAATGGAATTGAACTGGTTTATAGCCAATAACAGGCAGTGGGCAACATGGGATGCTTTTGTCACCAGTTTCCAAGCATATTTCCTACCACGAGACTATTTCCAAAAATTGAAACAAGAAGTGCACTTGCGAAAACAAAGACTAGGAGAACCGTTTAAAATGTATATGGTGGAGATGCAAACTTTAATGCGTCCATTAAGCTGGTCACAAGCAAAACAAATTCATACTATACACGACAATAGTACGCCAACACTCCGAATGTTTGTCTGTCCATACGAGTGTTCCACCTTGGACGCACTAATGGAACTAGCGGACGATTTCGAGACTTTGGAAAACGACAAAAAGAAATTTTGGGAGGAGAATAGGCAAGGTAGAAGCAATAGGGGCATGGGTACAAATTTCATGCTAGGGAAAGTGGAAGCATGCCGGCGTTGTATGGAAGAGAGCCAGGCGGAACCACAACCGGCGATAAGAAATGGACACAGTGCGAATCCTTTTGCTTCAAACCGACAGGAGATGAACAATTGCGGCAATGTTACAAATTTCGTGCCTGGGAGGGTGGAAGAATGCCGGCGGTTCACAGAGCAGAGCCAGGCAGAACCACAACCGGCACCGAGAATGGTACACACCGCGAACAATTTTGTACCAAACCCATCACAGGCGTGCCGACGCTGTGGACAATTGGGACATTGGTCAAGGGAATGTAGAAACCCGCAAATGTTGTTCTGTTGGCTGTGCGGGAGAATCGGAGTAAGAAGCTTTAATTGTTGTAAAGCATCGGGAAACGATCGACGACCACCGCAAGCGAGATACGAGCGGGCGTCGCCACTAGTAGCCCCTCGGTCTTAATAGGAAAGCTGCAGGATGAAGGAGAGCAATTGACAGCAACCGTCCAAATAGGAAAACACGAAATCAAGGCAACGGTGGATACAGGAGCAACGACCTGTTTCATCAGCCAGACCTTGGCGGAGTCATTGCGAGATGTGGGAAAAGCGGTACAAATTATAAAACAAGTAAAATTGGCGGATGGCAGAAGAAGCTGTATAGAAAAATCGATCGAGGTAGAGATCGCCTTTGGAAATAAGAAACGGAAAATATGCTTGCTCATAATGCCAGGAATTATAGACGCCCTGGTATTAGGATGGGATTTTTTAGTTGGCATGGGAGTAGAAATGTCATGTGGAGGACATTATATTACCATTCCACAACGTGGGAGGAGAAATGGGTGGTTAGAAGAAAAACTAACCAGTGCGGTACAAATAAAACAGGAAGAAAATGAAGAAAAGTGGTCGGAAAAGGATAGAATAAAAGAATTTCTAGACGAGGAGTTAGCCATTTTCAAAAAAATGTCGGGTACATCGACTGTTGCAGAACACCGCATAGTCGTAAAGGACGATCGTCCTGTTAAACAAAGATATTTTCCGAAAAATCCAAAAATGCAAACGGAAATAAATGCACAGGTGGACGAACTATTGGAGAAAGACTGTATTGAGCCATCAGACCTCATAGTGCCCCAATAGTCATGTCAAAAAAGAAGACGGGGAAATGGAGGCTATGCATGGACTTCCGGGATATGAATGAGCGGACTATAAAGGACGTTTATCCACTGCCAAGGATTAACCATATACTCGATCAGTTGAGAGAAGCTAAATTTATCAGTAGCTTAGATCTCAAGGATGGGTATGGGCAAATTCCAATGGAGACTACCAGCCGAGCTTTAACGGCATTTACGGTGCCAGGCAGAGGACTTTTCCAGTGGAAAGTAATGCCATTTGGGCTCACATCTGCCCCAGCTACCTTCCAAAGGGCATTGGATCAAGTTATAGGTCCAGAAATGATGCCAAAGGCATTTGCTTACTTGGACGACATTATCGTCATTGGCAAAACGGTGGAGGAACAAGTATTTCAGTATGTCATCGACTACGAGTGGCAAATTTAAGGATTAACCCCGATAAGTGCGAGTTTTTCAAGCAAGAACTCAAATATCTAGGCCATTTGGTAACAGACCAGGGTATTCGCACTGATCCCGAAAAAGTAGCAGCGATAGCAGAACTAAAGCCTCCAACAAATGTTAAAGAGCTACGCCAATATATGGTTGTGGCCTCCTGGTACAGACGTTTTTTACTAGGTTTTGCCATATTGGTCCACCCCTTGAGTGCACTTCTAAAAAAAGGCACGAAGTGAGAATGGACGGCTGAACGACAAAACGCATTTGAGAAAGTGAAAGAAAGCTCATATCGGATCCGGTTCTTACATGTCCAGATTTCGAAAGACCTTTCATTTTACAAACCGATGCTAGTGATTATGGCTTGGGGGCTATTCTCACGCAGGTGGGAGAGAAAGGAGAACGAGTTATCTCCTATGCTAGCAGAACTTTGAACGTAGCTGAGAGAAATTACTCAGCAACCGAAAAGGAACGTCTGGCGATAGTCTGGGCCATACGGAAATTGCGTCCATATCTCGAAGGATACCATTTTACCGTAATCACAGACCATATGGCTCTGAAATGGCTAAATAGCATCGAAAGTCCATCAGGGCGGATAGCAAGATGGGCTTTAGAGCTTCAACAGTACGATTTTGAGGTAAAATATCGGAAAGGGCAATTAAACGTAGTGGCAGACGCATTGTCACGCCAACCAATGCCGGATGAAAGATGCTTACGCATGGCTGATGATATCGGATCGCAAGAACGGCCAGTTGAAGCCGACCCTTGGATCCGACAGTTACGGAAAAATATTGAGACAAATCCACAAAAATTTTCGGATTATCTGATTGAAGGGGAGAATGTTTTTCGACACATTCCTCACAGAGCGGGGCATGAGGATGTAGTGGCGTGGAAGCTGTGCGTGTCAAAAAGCCAGCGTAAAAGGGTTCTCCACGAAAATCACGACGAAGCCACGGCTGGGCATACGGGAAGTCGAAAAACTATCGCTCGAATCGCAGCAAGGTACTATTTGCCTGGAATGCATCGAGACATAAGAGGCTACGTAAGTAGATGTGAAATCTGCCAGAAATTCAAAAATAGCCAATTAAAAACAGCAGGTAAAATGTTAACCCAGATACCAGAGGAGCCATGGGTAACCATTTGTGCCGACTTTGTGGGTCCATTACCAAGATCCAAGCATAGTAATACCATGCTTTTGGTAATGATAGACCGGTTTTCCAAATGGACCGAATTGGTGGCGTTGCGGAAAGCCACCGCTGCGGCCTTACAGAAAGCGTTCTGAGAAAGAATTATAGCTCGGTTTGGAGTTCCAAAAGTACTTATTACCGATAATGGAGCCCAATTCACAAGCAAAATTTTCACAAAGTATGTTGAAAATTTACATGTGCGGCATCAATATACGGCCCCGTATACACCACAGGAAAATCCAACCGAGAGAGTCAACCGAACGGTCAAAACAATGGTAGCCCAATTTGCAGGAGAAGACCAAAGGATGTGGGATGAAGCGTTGCTATTAACACCAGTGTGGTCGAATCTACCGGATATAGTCCCGCATTTGTGACTCAGGGACGGGAGCCCAGATTACCAAAAGCTTTGTATGACGAAACATCGCTGGGTACGGGGCAAGCTGTGCAAGATCCAACCGCAAGATAACGCGGACAAGCTAAAGGAAATTTTTGAACTAGTAAGGCGAAATTTGGAACGGGCGCACAGGATCAGGGCAGACATTACAATCTAAGGCGACGACAGTGGAATCCAAAGATTGGAGATCAAGTCTGGGTGAAAGAGCACAAACTGTCAAATTCAGCAGATGCATTTGCTGCCAAGCTGGCACCCAGATATGACGGACCATTTCAAGTCCTGAGTTTCATTTCGCCGGTCATTTGTAAGGTTCGGAAGAACGGCCAACGACGCACAAAGACAGCGCATGTCAGTGGTTTGAAACCATACGTCGCGACAGAAGAAAAAGAAACCATACCAACAGTGGATCAAGAACCCGGGATAAGTAGCGAAGATGAAGAATAAAAATGTCCCACGCCGGGGAAAATTGGCAAAATTGGGAGAATAAAGTCGATTGGGTGAAAAGAGAAAAAAAGAATGTCTATAAAGAAAGGAACAAAGTAAAATTCTCCACAAAACGGAAAAAAATATAAAGGAAAGAATGGAAGAATGTAAAATTCTCCGCAAAAAAAAAAAATGGAATTGTAGACGGAAAAATGTTAAATTCTCCGCAAAAAAAATCAAAATTGGGCTAAAGAAAAAGGAAGAATGTAAAATTCTCCGCAAAACAAAATTGGGAAAATTCTTCGCAAAAATCAAATTTTGCTAAAGAAAGAAAGGGAAGAATGTTAAATTCTCCGAAAAAAAAAATAGAAAACAAAAAAATTTATTTCGTAATTAAATATAATTTCCGAAAGAATAAGTATCGGCGGAAGAAGGGAAAATTATCCGCAAAAACACAATTTGGATAAAATGAAAAGAAGAATGTCAAATTCTCCACAAAACAAATTTGAAAAAAAAATATAACAACATGTAATTAACATGTCGAGGTAAAAGAAAAAAAAAACAAAACAAACAATTATAAAAAAAATTTGAAAAGAAAATTAATATCTACATCCATCAAACTATGGATCCAAATTGGCAACAGGGGGTGAAGAAGCGGCGAAAGTGAAGAGAGAGTCAGAGCCAGATCAGCTAAGGTGCGAGCGAGATAGCAGGCCGCTGAAGTGCCGCTAGTCCTGAGCTACGCCAAAGGCCGTGGAGAGAAAAGCTTGCGACGGCCAACGGTTCAGAGACTGCGCCTGGGCAGAGGCCAGATTCAAGGGCAAAGTTGGCAGCTATGTGCCGGCGCTTGAAAAAACGAATTCGGAAAGACAAGAAGCAAAAATCTCAGCGCAAGGCACAGAGCCAGCCGGTCCCAGCTGCCGTACCAGAAGACTGTCTGGTGAGGCGCGCGGAAAGGGAGAAGGGCGGCGTATGGCCAAGCGGGAGGAATTGTTAGCACGCTTGCGTGCCAAAAACCAGGTGGGAGCGAAGCGTCGGTTGCCGTTTAGCGGTAAGAAGGCAGCGACCCGGGCTGGCACTTACCAGAAGCCCAGAGAGCGTCAGCAATTGCTGCGCAAGCGCCGGGATGTGCTGGTGCTTGATGCGTCGCCCGTCAAGTCGAGTGCGTCGACGGCAGCTACGCCGCCATGGTCGCTGGGGGAAACCTCGTGGTCGACCTCCGAGCCCTCAGCGTCAGAGTCCGAGGATGAGGATCTGGAACCGCTAGGGCTGCGGCCGGAGGAGTTGGAGGCAGCACCAACAGCACCGGTGCTGCTTCGATGTCATCGAGATCTCCAGCGATGAGGAGACGGAGGAGGCGCCGCGATTCCAGGAGGAGATCCCGGTGCTGACGCGGACAAAACACTGCATATACCAGGGCGACCACTGGGAACACCAGGCGGCGTTGGTGTGGACGTGGCGGGAGGCCATTGTGGTGCCAAACCAAAAGAGTGGCATCAAAATAGTGGAGTTGCCACCCACTCAGCCACGGCTGGTGCAGTTGGAGCCCAGAGGAGTAGAGCTGGAGCGTGGACCGTGGAAGTGGCCATCACCACAACCTCAGCCACGACAAGCACCACCGCTGCCGCCACAACAACATCAGCAGCAATCATCACCGCAGCAGCAACAACAGCCGCCACCACAACAACAACAGCAGCAACCATCACCGCAGCCACAACAACCGCAGCCGCCGCCACAGACTCGGCCAATGTTCATCAGGCAGCAGTCCTGTCCGGGGATGGCGCAGAAGCCGCAACAGCGACCGCAGTTGTGGCGCCAGCAGTCTGTGGGCAACCCACCAGCAGGGTTTGGCAACCCCGAGCCGCAGCCATGGGAGCAGTCCGGGCCGTGGAGGCCGTCTAAATGGCATCACCTGGCGGCGGAGGAATGGCCAGAGGAGCTGCGAGTGGCGTTGGAGGGACCGAGGTTCCAAGCACGTGGGCCACGGCGTGCTCATTTGTTGCTGCTGGCTACCGGGCGATACAGAGTGAAGCTGGGACGCAACGGCGTCAGTGTTTTCATGGAGGAGCGGCCGTAGGGTGAAGGAAAGAAGAAGAACTAAAAACAAATTGAAATAAAAAAAAAAGAAATAACTGAAGAAAAGAAGTATTAGATTGGAATCGTACGGCAGAAGGCGGAAAATTTATAATTTTAAGCAAAAACAAAATTTTTGTGGGAAAACTTTTACGCATCATACACGCCGCGTAACGAGTCGTGATCAGGGCAAGTAACGATCAGTAGGGGGGAACGGTCACACTTAGAAAGAAAGGGGGAAATTTAAGTGGGGAAATTTTATAAGGGGAATTTGGGTATGGGAAATTTATGAGTAATGGATGGGAATAACGGAAATTCAAATTCAAAACAAGAGGAGCAGTAGGAGATAAGAAGGGGTAAGCGTTTTAGTTTTTACCGAAGAAAAGGGAGAGTGTGAGGACTTAAACAAATAGTCTCACAGCGGAAAATAGCATGTGGAGTAACATGTAGAAGAGCAAGGTAAAATTACAATGTAAAATGTCATGTAAAGTGGGCAAGATAAACGAAGGAAGTTGTTCCAAGAGGGCAACCAGGGTACGGCGAATTGGCCGCAGGAGCTGAATGGCAAGGAGGGGTAGGGGTAAGGAAACGGGAACCGTTACGGACGGAGGAAAGAGGCCGAAGCAGCGGAAACAAGAGCGATCGCAGTCACGCTTGTGCAATGTTGCGAGATTGGCCGCCGCTTAGCAACAGCGGTAAATCAAAAAGGGAAAACAGGAAGACGAACAACGGAAGAGTCGGGGGCGATCTATATTGGCAGCAGCAGAGGTTGGCAGAGCCCTATAAAAGGAAGCACGGCACGAGTTTCGACACAGTCGAGTACCAGTTACAAGTGCGGAATTTTAAAGCGAGTGCCAGTCAAGTGCGTGACTTCAAGCGAGTGCGAATTGCCAACGCGAGTTAAACGGAGCAGAGTGCCAACGAGGGAAACAATCGGAGGACTACCAGGATCATCAAGCAGAGTCAGAGTGAGTGCTGAATAAGGTTGGTGTTATCATTTAGCTGTGCGAGCAACGGTGAGTCGACGAATTCTGTGCGATTTATGCCAGTTGGGTCTGACGAAACCAAGGGCCAGCAGGAAACAGACAAAATCCTCGAGCGAAGCTGTGCGAGTTAAGCGAGAGCAGGCGAGCTTTGCGAATAGCAAGCGTGTCCGAGCGAATCGTGGTGCCAGCGAGAGCAGGGGGAACCCGAAACGGAGCAGTGACTCAAGGAGTACATATATAAATTTGTTGGAGCGACCTGCGACTGCCCTGAGCGTAAACCGGCGACAACAAAGGTTCGTTACATGATATTAATGTCCCAATATATTTCTGACTCTCATCGGAGTCCGTCTTCAGGGGCTAACAACAACAACATTAGACAAATAAAAACAAACAATTAAAACGCAATCGGTGACATTAAGCTATCTCTCTATATATAAAAGAGTTTGTCCTGACTGACTGACTCACTGATTCACTGATTCACTGATTGGCAATCAACGTAGAGCCTGAACGGTAAGACATAGAAAGCTGAAATTTTCACAGAAGTTTCCTTATGAGTTGAAAGTGAGCACTAAGGCGGGGTTTTGGAAAATTCCACCCCTAAGGGGTGGAAAACTCCCGGAAAATCTACTATGGGGAAAATTTTGTTTTTCATCCGATTGACTTGAAATTTGGTTTGTAAGTAAAGTAAACGAAATAATTGGACACCTGTTTCCCAGATTTCGGAAAATGCGCCCACAAGGAAAATGGCCGGAAAATTCTTCATGGAAAAAACTATTTTTCATCCGATTGACTTCAAACTCGGTTTGTGAGGATGGTATGCTAAATAATTTGACATGTGATTTTTCGATTGTGGAAAATCCACCCACAAGGAAAATAGCCGGAAAATTCTTCATGGAAAAAACTATTTTTCATCCGATTGACTTCAAACTCGGTTTGTGGGGATGGTAAGCAAAATAATTAGACATAAGATTTTCCGATGTTGGAAAATGCGCCCGAAAAGTTGGGAAATTCCCGGAAAATTCCATATGGAAAAAACTGTTTTTCATCCGATTGGCTTCAAATTCGGTTTGTAAGGATAGTATGCTAAATAATTTGACATGTGATTTTTCGATTGTGGAAAATCCACCCACAAGGAAAATAGCCGGAAAATTCTTCATGGAAAAAAAAAATTTTTCATCCGATTGACTTCAAACTCGGTTTGTGGGGATGGTAAGCAAAATAATTAGACATAAAATTTTCCGATGTTGGAAAATGCGCCCGAAAAGTCGGGAAATTCCCGGAAAATTCCATATGGAAAAAACTATTTTTCATCCGTTTGGCTTCAAACTCGGTTTGTAAAAGTAGTTTGCTAAATAATTAGGCATGTGAATTTTTCTTGGTGGAAAATCCACCCACAAGGAAAATAGCCGGAAAATTCTTCATGGAAAAAACTATTTTTCATCCGATTGACTTCAAACTCGGTTTGTGGGGATGGTAAGCAAAATAATTAGACATAAAATTTTCCGATGTTGGAAAATGCGCCCGAAAAGTCGGGAAATTCCCGGAAAATTCTATATGGAAAACACTATTTTTCATCCGATTGACTTCAAACTCGGTTTGTAAGGATAGTATGCAAAATAATTAGACTTGAGATTTTCCAATGTTGGAAAATCCGCACGAAAAGTCGGAAAATTCTATATGGAAAAACCTATTTTTAATCCGATTGGCTTCAAAATCGGTTTGTGAACACATTATAGAAAATAATTATACATTTGATTTCTCGGTGGTAGAATTTCTGCCCACAGGCAAGAATAATGGTGGGCGTATTTCGGTTCAGTGACAATGGCTATTTGTGAGCCGATCTGAATAAAATTCGTTTTGTAAGATCTAGGGTCAGAATAAATGGAAACACGTGTATTTTTATTTCGGGAAGTTCACTGCAAAGGTCGGATTATGTGTGCGGGGGTGGGTTTTTAGCCGATATGTATTAAATTTGGTTTGAAAGCTCTATGGGCCAATTAAATAGGATAAAGTTTTTAGCTTTGCGCTTACTCACCCTCAAGGTCGGATAATGGGTGACGGGGGTGGTTTTAGCGTTTGTACGCTTAACGGGCCAAGTAGGTGGAAAATAATTTTCTCATTTCTGATGGTCGGAAAATGGGGGCGGGGGTGGTATCATTGCCAACGTTTTTTTCATTATTTTGGCGGCTATACTGATGGTGGCGAAGCGAAGCGCGCCGGGTTATATGCTAGTCTCTCTATATATATAAGAGTTTGTCCTGACTGACTGACTGACTGATTCACTGATTCACTGATTGGCAATCAACGTAGAGCCTGAACGGTAAGAGATAGAAAGCTGAAATTTTCACAGAAGTTTCCTTATGAGTTAAAAGTGAGCACTAAGGCGGGGTTTTGGAAAATTCCACCCCTAAGGGTTGAAAACTCCCGGAAAAGCTACTATAGGGAAAATTTTGTTATTCATCCGATTGACTTGAAATTTGGTTTGTAAGTAAAGTAAGCGAAATAATTGGACACCTGTTTCCCCGATTCCGGAAAATCCGCCCACAAGGAAAATGGCCGGAAAATTCTTGATGGAAAAAACTATTTTTCATCCGATTGACTACAAACTCGGTTTGTGAGGATAGTAAGCAGAATAATTAGACTTGAGATTTTCCGATGTTGAAAAATCCGCCCGAAAAGTCGGGAAATTCCCGGAAAATTCCATATGGAAAATACTATTTTTCTTTCGATTGGCTTCAAACTCGGTTTGTAGGGATAGTATGCTAAGTAATTGGACATGAGATATTCAAATGTTGGAAAATCCGCCCACAAAGAAAATACCCGGAAATTCTATATGAAAAACTATTTTTGATCCGATTGACTTCAAACTCGGTTTGTAAGGATAGTATGCAAAATAATTATACAGACGATTTTCCGATGTTGGAAAATGCGCCCAAAAAGTCGGGAAATTCCCGGAAAATTCCATATGGAAAAAACTGTTTTTCATCTGATTGGATTCAAACTCGGTTTATAAGGATAGTATTCTAAATAATTAATTAATTTTTCGATTGTGGAAAATCCACCCACAAGGAAAATTGCCGGAAAATACTATATGGAAAACACTATTTTTCACCCGATTGACTTCAAACTCGGTTTGTAGCGATAGTATACAAAATAAGTTGACATGAGATTTTCCGATGTTGGGAAATTCGACCCAAGAGTGGGGAAATGCCTCGAAAAATCTATATGGTAAAACCTATTTTTAATCCGATTGGCTTCAAAATGGGTTTGTGAACACATTATAGACATTTGATTTCTCGGTGGTGGAATTTCCGCCCACAGGCAAGAATAATGGTGGGCGTATTTCGGTTCAGTGACAATGGCTATTTGTGAGCCGATCGGAATAAAATTCGTTTTGTAAGCTCTAGGGTCAGAATAAATGGAAACACGTGTTTTTTTTATTGCGGGAAGTTTACTGCAAAGGTCGAAATGTGGGTGCGGGGGTGGGTTTATAGTCGATATGTATTAAATTTGGTTTGAAAGCTCTATGGGCCAATTAAATAGGATAAAGTTTTTAGCTTTGCGCAAACTCACCCTCAAGTTCGGATAATGGGTGCCGGGGGTGGTTTCAGCGTCTGTACGCTTAACGGGCCAAGAAGGTGGAAAATAATTTTCTCATTTCTGATGGTCGGAAAATGGTGGCGGGGGTGGGATCATTGCCAAACTTTTTTTTCATCATTTTGGCGGCTATACTGATGGTGGCGAAACGAAGCGCGCCGGGTTATATGCTAGTCTCTATATATATAAAAGAGTTTGTCCTGACTGATTCACTGACTGATTGGCAATCAACGTAGAGCCTGAACGGTAAGAGATAGAAAGCTGAAATTTTCACAGAAGTTTCCTTATGAGTTGAAAGTGAGCACTAAGGCGGGGTTTTGGAACCACGACATATGCTGCTGCTCGTCGCGGAGTTTAATTTGAAACTAATATTTTTTTTTTTTTTTAATTCTTTTCAAGTAAGTGTTTGTAAATGTGTGCAGCGCTGCTGTCTGTGTCAGTTTTGAAGTTCAGTCTTGTATTTGTTGGTATGTTTATTATATGTAGCATCTCCCACTGTGCAGAGAGTGGTCACTCTCCCGATTTTGACGGCACGAGCATTCTGCAACAAGAACAACACTACAGTAAACGCTTTACTTTGGAGATGCTACATATAATAAACAAACCAACAAATACAAGACTGAACTTCAAAACTGACACAGACAGCAGCGCTGCACACATGTACAAACACTTACTTGAAAACAGGGTTCGCATACAAAACAAAAGTACCGAACACAGGAAGTACCGTACATTGGCAAGTACGGTACATTTTTTGTTACGTACTGTACGTAAAACGCAAGTTCGGTACCTTCATCGTAACGGACCGTCCGAAAAAAATAAGTACTAAACTATTTTGTGTTTAGTACGCGTGCGTGCAAAATATTTTTTAGTTAAGGAGGCGATGTACAAAACGATTTTAGTTTCGGACCGCTCGGATTTGTCAGTTACAGTCCGTTTTTTTTAAATCACTCTACTGTGACGGACGAATCATTATATCGCTCAAAAAAAAAAAACAAAGAGAATGTCATATTGCAATAATGCAAATTTGATTGCCAATTTGAATTTCATTCTAGATCCAATGCTCAAGAGCAAATCTCAGCTGAGAGATCTCCATGGTTATAAAAACTTTAAATACTTAAGAACTGCTTTTCAAGACCACAAATGTTCGCACATAGCTGCATAGCAATGATTGCGATAATACTGAACCGCGATAAATACCTTGGATGACCAATAGTGAAAAGTATTGAAAAGCAGATAAAGAATGTTTTTAACCACTTTATTGTGACTGACGAATTAATAAGTCGTGATAAATGCCATGGAAAAACAAACCTATTAAAAATGTAAAGAAACTGACACCATCCACTATTTTGTAACTCCCTTTAACGATACTGTGCACGCCCTTGCAGGAGCCTGACAGATGCAATGCATAACCAACTTCCGTAATAATTGCATTTGAGGTTTGTAATAAGTGTTTATTCAATAATTATATCTTTTATCAATTTAGAGTTAAGTTTAACAATTAAAATGTTCTCTAATACATCTGCACTAAGCCTGTTTCGCAGTTTCGTAAAAATATGTGGCAAGGCACTAAATGCTCGTTCGACAGACACCTGAGTGGCTGGGACAGCCAAAGCTACTTCAGCTACTTTCGCTAACTGAGGCTCTTTGTGTTGAAGATACTTCCAGTACTTTAATATATCTTCCTCGAAGCCCATGCATTCGCCGTACTGAAGGTCTTCGAGTTTTTTTTCAGTTAAAGAGCTGTTAAAACTTGCATTATGGGAAATTTGAGAAATAATGCTATATTTGCTTTCCGCAGCTGCTGAGGTGCACGGTTTTTCATCATCCGATGCTTCATAGTCTATATTCTTTGAAATCCAGCTGTAAATCACCAGCCCATTAAAATCGTATTTTGGCGGTCGTCCCATATTTTTTTCAACTTGAATAAATATCTTTGCAGTATTTTGATTTACTAATTTGATTAATCAGCTATCGGCATGCTAAGTACGGAATTTTGTACGGAATTTTGTTTGAGTCCGAAACTAAAATCGTTTTGTACTTCGCCTCCTTAAACACAAAATAGTTCGGTACATTTTTTTTTTGGACGGTCCGTTACGATGAAGGTACCGTACTTCAGTTTTGAGTACAGTACGTTACAAAGCATTTACCGTACTTGCATGTGTACGGTACTTGCCTGAGTTCAGTACTTTTGGTGTGCCGAACGTAAGTACGGAACTTAGTACGGTACTTTGAGAACCCTGCTTGAAAAGCATTAGGAAAAAAAAATCAGTTTCAAATTAAACTCCGCGACGAGCAGCAGCATATGTCGTTTATAAATGTATGTAACAAATAGCTTAATGTCACCGATTGCGTTTTTATTGTTTGTTTTTATTTGTTTAATGTTGTTGTTGTTAGCCCCTGAAAACGGACTCCGATGAGAGTAAGAAATATATTGGAACATTAATATCAAACTTGTGTTTCATTACACGGGTGGGACCTTGAGCCATCATAACGAAACTTTGAAAAAAATATAATTTTTTTTTCAAAAACGAGGAAAAAATTGTTTCCTAAAATCTGTAAAAGGTTGAAACTGATTAAAATAAATTGTTTTTTCTTTTGATCTTACGAATAGCACTTCTACGAAGAAAATAAGGTATTGATAAATAATATCTATGGATAAATAAAGGAGTTGTGGGCAATTAAGTACAAGTACTAACAGTCAAATTTCAGCGTTTTATGGTTTTATTAGAAAATATTTTTATTTTTTCTAAGTTTTTGGCGTTGCTCTTAATTTTTATACACTTGAAAAGTGTATATTAATTTTGCCCAGAAGTTTGTAACGCATAGAAATATTCATTTCCGACCCCATAATCTATATATATTCTTGATCAGGACGACGAGCTGAGTTCATTTCCGCTTGTCCGTCCGTCCGTCTGTCCGTCTGTCCGTCTGTCTGTCTGTCTGTTTCTACGCGAACTAGTCCCTCAGTTTTAAAGCTATCGAGCTGAAATTTTGCACAGAGTCTTCTTTTTACTGCACGCAACTAATATGTCGGAACCGGCCGGATCGGATGACTATTTCTTATAGCTGGCATAGGAACGGTCGGTCTGAAAATAAGTCATAGTGAGAAAAACTTTTTTATTTTCCATTGTAGCGTCACCAATCTTGGTCTATATTAGTTCTAGATGATTTCACATATTTGTGGAAAAATTTATCAAAATCGGATGACTATAGCATATAGCTGCCATATAAACGGGCGGTCCAAAAACTAGTTCTAGTGAGAAAAACTTTTTTGTTTTCCGTCGTAGCGTCACCAATCGTGGTATATATTAGTTCTATATGCTTCCACACAATATTGAAAAAATTATCAAAATCGGATGACTTAGCATATAGCTGCCATATAAACAGTGGGTCAAAAAACTAGTTCTATTGGGAAAAACTTTTTTATTTTCCATCTTAGCGTCACCAATCTTGGTATATATTAGTGTTATATGCGTCAACACAATTCTGGAAGATTTTATCAAAATCGGATGACTATAGCATAAAGCTGCTATGGGACCGATCGGTCGAAAAATGTGTTTTAGTAAGAAAAGTTGTTTTTATGGTATCAAATTTTTATTATCAATGATTTACATTTTTTTAATATCTGATATCTATATCCTATATATATTTTACCGGTTAAATCAGTTGGAGTAAACTTTTTCAAGTGTATTAAAACTTCGGCACAGTCGAAGTTAGCTTTGCCTTCTAGTTTTACTGACCGTTTATATGGCAGCTATATGCTGTAGTCATCCGATTTTGATAAATTTTTCCAGAATTGTGTGAAGGGGTATAAAACTAATATTTACCAAGTTTGGTGACGATTCAATAGAAAACAAAAAAGTTTTTCTCACTAGAACTAGTTTATGGACCGATCGTTCCTATGGCAGCTATATGATATAGTCATCCGATCCGGCCAATTCCGACAAATGTGCAGCCTATGTGTATTTAAGGACTTTTTGCAAAGTTTGGTTTAGATAGCTTCAAAACTGAGGGAGGAGATAGCATAGAAACAGACGGACGGACAGACGGACATGCGGAAATGAACTCAGCTCGTCATGCTGATCAAGAATATATATAGTTTATGGGGTCGGAGATGCTTCCTTCTATGCGTTACAAACATCGTGACAATTTTAATATACCCTCTGCAAGGGTATAAAAATAATGTCTTCAATGGGTCTTTTTCGCTGTAAACTAGTGTAATGAATCGAAATAAATAAATAATTTGAATAAATAATAAAAATGAAATAAATAATAAATAAGAAGATAAAATATATGAAAAAGAAAACTTAAAAACTAACAAAGCAAAAAAATAATAAAACGGACTAACAAATTTAAAACACTCTTAATATCGGGCAAATATAGATCCCAGTCTCTGTGGTCTTCCTCTAAATAGGCTCTGATAGCGTTAAGAACCGACTGATTCACCCTTTCTGCTGCGTTTGATTGGGGAGAGTATACGGCGGTCTTGATGTGCCTTATGCTATATTTCTCCATCATGGCCTGAAAACTCTTTCCCACGAACTGTTTGCCGTTGTCCGAGTGTAGCATTTCTGGCACTGATCTGAGACTTAACTCCAACTAAAAAAAAAACAGTTTATTTAACTCGTATTGTTCTTGCTAAAAGCCAAACACATACATAAATTCAACACCAACACATACTAGTGTAACACCAATCAGCAATATAAAAATATAAAATACTCAAAACTTTCACTCAAAATAACGTAATCCAATCTGAGCAGCGGGTTCTGCAGGCTTTGCAGGAGAAGATGGAAGCCATGTCATCTGGGATTCAGTTACTTACTCAGCGTGTGCATCAACTGGAGGAGGCGACTGGAAGAGTCAAGGAATTGGCGCGCTGTGTACAGCAGCTTAGTGCTGAGGCCAATGAGACGAAGATTATGCGCAGCCAGGTGGGCAAGCTGGAGGCAAGATGTGCTCCCATATGAGGAAGGTGAGCAGTTGAAGTCCCGGTTCAATGCTTTCTGTTTCGCTCTTAATCTTACGCCACCGCTGAGGGTAAAACAAATTTTTCGGATGAGACAACGAAATGAAGGTTTGGTTGTTGATCCAACAATCATCATTAGAACGGAACACGCGGATGATAAAGTGGCGCTGCTGCGGGCGGCCGGTGCTTTGCGTAGGGAATCCAAGCATCCACTGTTATTACAATTTTCGGGTATAAACTCCCAGAAGCCTTTTTACTTAAATGAGCAACTTACCAGAGACAATTATGAAATCTTTAAAGAGGCCATGAAGATGAAAAAACATAAGGCTCTCTTTGCTATCTTTGCACGTCGTGCCGTTGTACATGTGAAGCTTCGTAAGGGAGGCGAGGTACAAAGAGTTGAAAGCATGCAAGAGCTGCTTGCACTGCAGCACTCTCTAGGTCTCTCTTCCGAAGAGCACACTGGAGTAGCAGGAACTGATATAAATAATCTTTTTCGTTAGGTTGCTTGTATCAAAATTCTTCTTAACTATTAAGTATAGGTTAAAGTGTAGTCTTTTATATATGTTTTATTGTGTATTTGTCTTATTGCGTGCGCTACTAATTAGGGAAAATTTAAAAAAATTTATAATTATTTGAGTAGCTCCACAACCAACAGTAACACCATGAAGTGGCATTAATGTTTGTCATATAAATGCGCAAAGTCTTCTAAAAAAGATGGATGAATTAAGATATATGTTTATAAAGTCTAATGTTGATGTTTGTGTGTCAGAAACTTGGTTTGTCCCTCAATTAAGTGATACGTCTTTGCGATGTATACCGATCTGACCGGGAAGGACACGCAGGAGGTGTTGCCATATAAGTTAGTAAAAAGTTCAAACATAAAGTAATATGCAAACATCCACCCCAAAGGGCAAACACGATTTAATTTTCTTGACCTATGATTTCGAGCCCCACAAATCTGAAGAAATAATATGGTATAGGGATTTTAAGAATATTGACACTAGACTGCTAAATGATGAATTTCAAAAATATGACTGGGACTCTATATTCTGCTTTGGTGATGTTAATTTCCAAATAGAGCAATTTCATTTGTCAACTGTCAATCTATATGAAAATACAATTCCTTTACGGAAAAAAATATTGCGACCAAAACAAAACCCTTGGTTTACGCATAACATTGCTGTTCAAATATCTCATAGAGATACAGCATACAAGAAATGGAAGAGATATAAGACTGATGAACATTACCGACGTTTTAAAATATTAAAGAAAAAAGTGTATGATTTAATCAAAACTGCCAAAAATACATATTATTCTGAAAAATTTACTAGTGCAATAACAACTGGACAAACATGCAGTGAACTTAGAAAACTTGGAATTGGCAAAGAAAGAAGTCGAGTCGGGACTACCTGAAGCTACCTCCAACCAGTACCTTGAAATTACACCAAATAGAGACTGTGATAATAGGTTTAGTTTTATGTGTGTAACCCAGTGTGATGTCCTTGAATCTGTTCTTAAAATAAGGTCAAATGCAGCGGGATTAGATGATATGCATCCCAAATTTTTGAAAACTCTACTTCCACAAATTCTCCCCCATATAACCCATATAAGCAATACAGTGTTCACTACATCGACTTTTCCGGACTTATGGAAAATGAGCGAGATAATCCCAATCCCAAAAGCCAAAAATAAATACAGGCCCATCTCAATATTACCATTTTTGTCAAAAGTTGTGGAACAATTAATGGCACATCAAATAAGTAAGTTTTTGACAGATAACTCATTATTAAGTGATAAACAGTCAGGTTATAGGAAAAATAGGAGCTGCACGACGGCAATACTAAACATTAGTGAAGACATTAGGCGACAAATGGACGACGGGAATGTGACCTTTTTAACACTTCTTGATTTTAGAAAAGCATTTGACACGGTTAACCACGAAGTTTTAATTACAAAGCTAAGTAAATTATTTAATTTCACAGATCCTGCCATTAAATTAATAAAATCTTACTTAGGCGATAGAAAGCAGGCAGTGGTTTCAGAGTCTGAAACCTCATCTGTTATGTATTTAAAGCGTGGAGTCCCCCAAGGTTCTGTCCTTGGTCCACTTCTTTTTTCTTTGTACGTGAATGACCTCCCAGATATGCTAGTTAATTGAAATATGCACGTGTATGCAGATGATGTCCAAATGTATGTTAGTCGTCCTTTAAGTAAAACTTTCCGTGACTAAGGCCGTCCGCACACGACTCGTATCGTTATCGTAGCGTATGCAACGCGATGTACGAGAAGCATACGATTTGTTGCTGCGCACGTGTGTTTAAAGGGAGACACGCACACGACTCATCCGCTACGCGTAATCGTCGCAACATGCATGCAGCATGACGACTATCGTCAAGCAGTGGCAGTCGCTTCTCGTCGTGTACGAGCGAACGCTTGCTGTTTGCTTACATTTTTTAATGAGTTTCATATGTTTTAATAAACAAATATCAGTCTAAATTATCAAATTTGTGCATTTTAAGGCTTTACTACCATTATCAAATCCTTAAATGTATTTTATGACATTCAGAAAAATGTGTGAAATTTTATATAGCCATCAGCTAATTCTTCAGTGGCAAAAAATAATCTTCTGGTTGCATTTTCGCACCCAAGACTTCGATGACCAAGATATGTTAATTAGTCTTCAGCCCATTACATGTTTGCGCTTTGTGTTTCGCCGATGGAAAATTGCTTCGTATGCGGAGCAATAGCCGTATCGTAATCGTATCGTATCGTCAAATTTTTGACAAGACGATGACGCTACGATGACGATACGAGCCGTGTGCGGAGGGCCTAAGAGTTTTTTGACGACAAATCTTAGACTCCTCATAGCAAAAATGTACCTGACACCTACGCTTTGCTACGGGATAGAAATATTTGCAAACTGCGATGCTGCCTCTCAGAGAAAACTTAACGTAACATTTAACAATATTGCTAGATATATATAATGAGAAGTCAATGGTTTGGGTTAAATAAAAAAATATAATTTCTTTATTTATCATTAACAACTTATATTTGAAGAATTACAATCTTAGGATTAAGATGTGTCGCGGTTGCGATATCAAGTAAAACTCATTGTGTGGTTCTGCCGCTGCTGCTTAGCAAACCTCGGTTAATAGCTTTTTTGGGAGTCAAGATCAAAAAGCTTTTCTCTCTTTTCTCATTTCATAATTTGAGAGTGGATTGCATCAGCCGATAATTTGAGCTGCATCAGCGTTTTGTTCTTGGTGGGAATAACGATTGGAGCGGATGTTTATGCTTGCGTTTTTATGTTTATGTCTGAGCCGCCCGAATTGTTATTGTCACCAGAAATATGGAAATTTATTTGTTTGGATTTTTGGGCTTATGTGTGTGTGTCTAGTTACTACTCAAGTGTTGGATTATGATAAGTGTATGGGATCTTGTATTGGATTGTGGAGGGTTGGATATGTGACTATATATAATAAAAGAAGAACAGACCACATTACAAATCAATCTAATATCAATGCGCCATCAACTAACCAGCTCAGAGCGACAATTTTTCGTTTATTCTGTTCGGTTGTGGAACCAACTACCAACCACTTTAAAAAATATTAGTAGTGCTACGCAATTTAGGGACAAATTAAATACTTTATATCTATCTTAAAACATTATTTTTATTTTCATTATTATTATAATCTATAAATATAAAAGAATCATTAATTAATCGGCTACGCCGATGTTTTAAATACCCTTGCAGTTTTTGAAAGGCGCTACCATTGATAACCAAAAAGTTTTTATCACTAGAATTAGTTTTTAGACCGATCGTTCCTATGGCAGCTATATGCTATAGTCATCCGATTTCGATCAATTTTTCCAGAATTGTGTGGAAGTATATAAAGCTAATATATACCACGATTGGTGATGCTACGATGGAAAACAAAAAAGTTTTTCTCACTAGAACTAGTTTTTTGAGCGACCGTTTATAAGGCAGCTGTATGCTATAGTCATCCGATTTTAATCATTTTTTTCCGAATCGTGGGGAAACATATAAAACTAATATATACCACGATTGGTGACTCTACGATGGAAAACAAAAAAGTTTTTTTCACTAGAACTAGTTTTTGGACCGATCGTTCCTATGGTAGCTATATGATATAGTCATCCGATCCGGCCGATTCCGACAAATGTGCAGCGTATTTGTATTTAACACTTTTAACATGTATTTAAAGACTTTTTGCAAAGTTTGGTCAAGATAGCTTCAAAACTGAGGGAGGAGATAGCATAGAAACAGACGGACAGACGGACGGACGGACGGACAGACGGACAAACGGAAATGAACTCAGCTCGTCATGCTGATCAAGAATATATATACTTTATGTGGTCGGAAATGCTTCCTTCTATGCGTTACAAACATCGTGACAATTTTAATATACCCTCTGCAAGGGTATAAAAACGTGTGAAAAATATCGTGGGACAGAAATTTAACAACTGCTGCTGCGGTTGCTTCTCGCATCGCTTTCAAAAACACGAACTTTGAGAAATGATCGACGACTACAAACACGTAAGCGTGCCCAGCTTTGGATCGCGGATACTTTCCCAAAAAGTCAATATACACTTTTTGGAAAGGGCGATAGGTGATGGTCTCACCGCCTTTACTGGGTTTTGGTCCGCAATGGGTCGACTTTGTTTCTTTACAAACCGCGCAATTTCTGACAATCGTTCGTGCTTGGCTAACCATACCGGGCCAGTAATAACGTTGACGTAGTTGGTGTAGAGTCTTTGCTATCCCTCCGTGAGAACGACTTGTTGGTGTATGAGCTTGTTGTTTAAGCATCGCAGATAGAGACAGGGGTACCCATAATTTCCAGCTAGTGTCTTCCAGTTCTGGACAGTCATCTTTATATTTTGATCGCTTGAGCACGTAGCCATCCATCACCTTAATGTCCGGCAACTTTTCCTGATTGGCCTCAACGTCTGATCTCAAATTTGAATACTCCTCAGATTCGAATTCAATGGTTTCAAATCCGATCAGATCGTCGAGCTCTTCGAAATCCGAAATCTTTTGATGGCTAAAACAGCTGCCCAGCACTCTTTCTCTGTTACGCTGTAATTTTTCTGGCATTTATTGAGCTTTTGCGAGAAAAATGAAATGGGTCGTTCGCTTCCATCAGATTCCAGTTGGAACAAGACTGCTCCTATCAAGAACAGGTGCATTTGACAAAGACTCTTTGAGTTGCTCCACTGCTATTTTTGCTTCCTCTGTCATACAAAACCGGGTTCACTTCTTCAGTGTGTCAGTCAACGGTGCTGCTATTTCTGCAAAGTTCTGTATGAACCTTCGGTAACAACCAGCAGTGCCGAGGAATCTTCGTACTTCTCTAGGGTTTTTAGGTACACCCAAAAAAATTCGTATCAATATTAATTTGATAAGAGTTGTCTCAAATTGAAACTGCAACCAGTATCTTTATTTTTGTATCAATATAATTCAAGAAAGTATCAAATTAATATTAGAGGTGTTAACTTGAACCTATGCCTATTAAATTGTTACGTAAAAGTATCAAATCGAAACACACACATTTTCGATGTTATCGAGTACTAGTTAAAACGAGAAGGCAAAGCTAACTTCGACTGTGTCGAAGTTTTAATACACTTGAAAAACTTTTCTCCCACTGATTTAACCGGTAAAATTTATATAGGATATAGATACCAAATATTTAAAATGTTTGAACCATTGATAATAAAAATTTGATACCATAAAAAAAACTTTTCTTAGTAAAAACGAACGATCGGTCCGATGGCAGTTATATGCTATAGTCATCCGATTTTGATCAATTTTTTCAAAATTATGTGAAAGCATATAAAACTAATATAAACCAAGATTGGGGACGCTACGATAGAAAACAAACAAGTTTTTCTCACTAGACGTAGTTTTTTGAACGACCGTTTCTATGGGATCTACATAATATAGTCATCCGATTTTGATAAATTTTTCCTGTACTATGTTAAAGCATATACAACTATCATATACCAAGATTGGGGACGCTACAATAGAAAACAAAAAAGTTTTTCTCACTAGAATTAGTTTTTTGACCGACCGATTATATGGCAGCTATATGCTATAGTGATCCGATTTTGATCTCTTTTTTCAGAATTGTGTGGAAACATATAAAACTAATATATGCTACGATTGGAGACGCTACGATAGAAATCAAAAAAGTTTTTCTCACAAAGACTTAATTTTCGACCGATCGTTCCTATGGCAGCTATATGATATAGTCATCCGATCCGGCCGGCTCCGACATATTAGTTGCGTGCAGTAAAAAGAAGACTCTGTGCAAAATTTCAGCTCGAAAGCTTTAAAACTGAGAGACTAGTTCGCGTAGAAACAGACAGACAGACAGACGGACAGACAGACGGACAGACAGACAGACGGACGGACGGACTGACGGAATTGAACTCAGCTCGTCGTCCTGATCAAGAATATATATAGTTTATGGGGTCGGAAATTAATATTTCTATGCGTTACAAACTTCTGGGCAAAATTAATATACACTTTTCAAATGTATAAAAATCGAACTGTCATACTCGATTCTCTCTATCAAAGCAAATTGCATAAATGCTGGCACTTGTAATTCTCAAGTTGTTATTCAGCTCATTGATGATATAAATAGGGCACTTGATAGTGAGCGACAAATGCGCAGCAGCAAGAAGGAGTCTAATGAGAAATACGGCAAACTTGAAACAGTCTGTATAACTCTCACCAATTTGCCCTTGCCGTCTTGCGAATGAGCCGTTAAATACACGCTTTTGTGTATGCCGGCTAAATTATCGCAACAAAAATTCAGAAAAATAACAATGTACGATATTTTTTATTTATTATTGCCAAATTGTGAAAGGCTAGTTTCAAAATGAAACAAAACAGTTTCAAATTGATACTTTAAAATTAATACAAAGAAATGTCATTCTGATACAAATTACTATCATTTTGATAACATCGAAAATATTTCTTTGGATACTATCGAATTATCAACTTGATACTTTGAGTATTGAGCATGATTCGATACTCAATAGTTTTAAATTAATGACTTAATTGTGTCATTTTGATGATTACTTTTTTTTGGGTGTATGGCTAGGTTCCGAATTGCTTGTACCTTGAGCGGATCAGTTTTCAAAGCTCCTCCAGGTATTTTAATTTTTTAAAAACAAAGTGCGACTTTTTTAGGCCAATTGTAAGGCTAGCTTTTCTCAGACAGTCCGACACTTGTTGCAGTACTTCCAGGTGGGAATCAAAATCTGAAGACACCACCAGAAGATCATCAGGATATAAAAACACCTGTTCTCTCAAACAGTCTTTGAGCCGAATTGCATAGGCCAAACGGCATAACTACAAATTGGTACAAGGGGCGCCCGGGGATTGAAAAAGCGGTTAACTTTCGGCTTTCTTCTTCTAGTTCGACCAGCCAGAACGCATATTTTAAATCCGCCCTGCTTATGTAGACCGTGGAGTCTATTCGGCTCAAAATACAGTCAATGTTTTGCAAGGGATAAGCATCCTTGACAGTAAACTTGTTTGATTTGCGTGCATCAAGGCAGAGACGATTCTTTCCGGGCTTCATCACTAAGGTTACGTTGTTATTCCAAGCGCTGTCACTCTCCTCTATGACTCCCAATTGTAACATAATGTATATCTCCACGTAGACGCATTATTGCTTTGCTGGCGACTTGAGATAACAACGCACTTTGATGGGAACTGCTCCTGGAGTAAGCTCAAATGTCAGAAACGTGCTCTTTACTGCTTGCAATTTGAGCTCTTGATCCTCAGTGAGCATATGAGATTCAGGTTTTGGTTCTGGAGTAGTGTTGGTTTCTTCTTTAAACGGCTCTGAGACGGATTCTACCAATAATTCCGGGGCTAGTGAAACGGATTGCCAAAAATCCCAGGTATACCTCCTGCTGCAGTGATGGGCAGAGGTAAAAACAGATCTCGGCAATCTGGTCTTTGTAGGCCACATCTACTTTTCCTATAATGTTTTTTCCGTTTTCATTAGCTACCTGGATTTTGGAACGAAATGGTTTATATGAAATTCCCAATTTCTCCACCAACTCTCTACATCTTGAACCAAGTACACTGATCGATGCACCTGAATCCAGTAAGCCACATAATTTGTGTCCTTTGATAATGAAGTCAGCATACGGCCGACGATCCACATGTGACTTTTGTGCATCTTTAATAGATGTGACGGTTTTTTGCACAGCTATCCTCTCCATCTTGCGACGTTGAAAACGCTCCCTAGCTTTTATCACCCGTTTTGACAGCAGCGTAATCCCATCTATCCTGTTGGTTCCAAATATTTTATTTCTGGTCGCCCTATAGCGATTCCATCTCTCCTCCAGACCAATTTTTGGGTTTAATCCCGCTGATTTCTGCAGTTGATCTTTGATGATTCTCAGCGCACTGGAATTCGTTAATTTTTGCGAGGTGGTCTGATTGTGTCTGATTGTATGTCGCCTGGATTCCGTTCCTCGATACGTTTCCCGCACTGCATTTCGGGCATTTCTTTTTTTGGTTACATTAGGGCGACCACATTTGTAGCAGAATATACTACGCTCAGGTGACTCACAGTATACGTGGCCTTCCATCTGAAAGTTCCAGCAAACAAGCAAGTTTCTTGCCTGTTCAATCGACACTGCATCCACCTGAGCTTCTTCATATATGCTTCTTGGACATTATTTTTCCAGTTTTGACGTGACCTTTCTTGGAGTTCTTTAACTCGGGGTGGTCTTGCCTCCTGCCGAGCTCTGTAAGGCATGTGATTGCCAGAGAAATTTCGCCCCTTCTCCGCAGCAAAGGCTCGCTCGGCTTCTCGACACTCATCACGCAAATGGTCCAGTGTATGTACAGGGTTGCCCATATTCGACGGACCCATGTTTTTTTAAAAAAAATCAAAGAAAAAAATAAAAATTTGGCGGTTGGCAATCTTAATCATTTAATTTGTTCCAAGTAGATTTGTTTACATCAATTTTTGAATATGATATCTCTCAAATGGCCGCCTCTGGCGTTGATGGCGTATTGTGCCCTTTTTGCAGCATTTTCCATCGTTTTCGCCAACATTTCGGCCGGAATAGCGGCTATTTCTTCACGAATGTTGTCCTTGAGCTCTTCTACGGTCCTTGGCTTGTTAACGTAAACCTTTGATTTCAAATATCCCCACAAGAAGAAGTCAGGCGGCGTCAAATCGGGCGAACGCGGTGGCCAGTCCAAATCACCACTTTTCGACATCAAACGGCCCGGAAACAATTTCTTCAGAAAATCGATTGTTATGCGACTTGTGTGCGATGGAGCGCCGTCTTGTTGAAGCCAGAACTGCCTCATACTGCAAATCAACGCGAATAATCCGTTGTAAAGTGGACCGAGCCATGCCCAACTGCTGAGAACGGCGTTTTTGGGATGTTCTTGGGAACCTCTCAACACTGGCTCGTACGGCAGCGATATTCTCGGCCGATCGCCTTGGTCGACTTTTATTTGGCCTCTTCGGATTAGAAAGAGCCTCACCAGTCGAAAATTTTTCGTATAAACGCTTAATGGTGTTCTTAGAAGGCGCACTTTTCACATTTTTTAATTATTTAAAAGCACGTTGAGTTTTCACAATTGACTTGTTCTGTTGAATGTAAATTTCAACTATTTCAGAGCGCTCGCGTGGCGTGTATTGTTCCATGGTAAAAATCTGCTTGGACTGACGCTTCAAACGCGGTATGTCATTAAGCGATCTGACATCTCTGTCAAAAGTTATGGCGTTGCCAGATGGGTCCGACGAATATGGGCAACCCTGTACTCTTACAGGGTACACTATTTGCTTGATCGGGTCACTGAGGTTGCGCTTCACCACTTCATCCACTGGCATATGGACAGAAGCTATCAAACGTCGCATTGCCGTAAAAAAATCGTCCAGTGATTCTCCCGGCAACTGCTTCCTCTCAGCGATATCCTGAATTCTATCATAATCGATTCGAGTGTCGCTGTAGCGTCCTTGCAACGCACTTTTTACACGTCCCAACTCCTGATCGGTTTTGTACGTATTAGGAGCCAGTACCACTCTGAAGTTCCTTCTGTCAGCAATCGATGAAAATCGCTCAAAACGTCTGCCCAGGCTATGTTGTAGTGCCTTTGGAGATGCTTCACTCGAAACATAAAATCTTCCGCACTCATTCCACTTTTGTTGCCTGAGAACTGGATGTCCCATTTGTCCACAGTTACATGATGCTGGCTGCGAGTATTTCCGCGCATCTCTCCCATTGAGGTGGGTTCCGTAGACCAAAAGAATGAACACAATATTTCTTTCCCGAAGGTGGTTTTATTCAATAGTATTTTTAAATGTTAAAATGTCTTTGACACATAGCAATGGTGTCTTGATTGTGTGGTTGGTCAAACGGAACTGATTTGTTCCCTTTTAAATATGTTGGCTGAAGCCAGCTCGAGTATGTGGCGAATAAATGTATTTATATATATCTGCGTTATGTACTTTAAAGTGTATGCAAAGAATTGTACAAACAGCTTACGCTGCAATTTAGTTGAGCGCAAGCAATGGTATCATGTAACGCATGAGCATTGCGATTATGTGCGCTTGAGTTTAAGTGAGTTTTGTTTCAATAATTAAATGCAACAAAGTGTCACATTAATGTGTTTATATATGTTTGCATAACTACATACATGTACTCGCTACACCTCCCCTTTTAGAAAGAATAACGTAATATACTTATATGAAGTTATTCTATTATCATTTTAAGGCGTATATAAAAATATATAAAATCTTTTTTTTTTAAATTTATGAAAGAAAATAAAGAAAATGTATTAAAGGTATACAAATTTTGAGCTTTGATATTATATACTTAAATTTTTTTTATGTTTTTTTTTGTTTTTATACCCGTTACTCGTGGAGTAAAAAGGGTATACTAAGTTCGTGCAAATGTATGTAACAGGCAGAAGGAAACATTTCCGACCCCTTAAAGTATATATATTCTTGATCAGCATCAATAGGCGAGTCGATATACATAGACATGTCCGTCCGTCCGTATGAACACCCAGATCTCGGAGACTATAAGAGCTAGAGCTACCATTTTTTTAGTGTACACTTGTATTGTCTGCACGCAGATCAAGATTGTTTCAAATTTTTGCCACGCACCCTCCCGCCCCTGCAATATGAAAAACACCTCATATCTCCCACAATTTTGAAAATAGATTGTTCAAACCTTTTAGACATTTACTTTAATCATCATTACCTATCGATCCGCCATACATCATTTCGTGATCAGATGAACGATAGAAAAGTTCCCGCCCCCGCAATTTGTAAAAAACCTCATATCTCCCACAATTTTGAAAATAGATTGTTCGAACCTACTAGACATATATGGTAATCATCATTATTTATCGATCCGCCATACATAATTTCCCGATCAGATGAGTAATAGTAGAGTTGCCACCCCCGCAATTTGGGAAAAAAACACAATTTGGGCATGTTGTGATCTAATAAAATATTCTGAAATAAACCTTTCCTGAGTAACGGGTATATCGAAGTCGAGCAGGGCCGACTTCAACTTACGCTCTGGTTTTAAGATTTATTTTTAAGATTTATTTGATTTAAAAGATACCTATTCATATGTTGATTCATTCATTTATTTATTCATTCATTCATTCATTCATGTATATATATATATTTTTTTAATTTTTGTAAAATTTTAATCTGTCTTTATGTACTATTTGTTGTTTCTTTGGTCCTAATCTAATAGTTATATTATCGTTGTCAATAAGTTCGACCTTGTGAGGTCCGGTGTATTTATTATCTAGCTTATGACCTGATTCATTTCTGAGTAAAACTAGATCTCCTAATGATAGTTCGAAATTATTTGAATTTTCGTCATAAAGCGTTTTGCGCTTTTCCTTCGCCTTATCTAGCATAATTCTAGCTCTTTTGTATGATACTTCAAGTCTAAATTTAACTTCCTTAGCGTAGTCGTCTATGTTATATATAGAGTCTATAGTAGTAATTTTATTAAAATCTTTGAATTGATTGGGTATTCTGCCAAAAACAACTTCAAAAGGACAGTACTCATGTACTACTGATGGTGTTATGTTGAAACAGTACACCCAGAGAAAAAGCAAATCGTAAAAATTAATACAATCATAGTTAATTTTACTATGCTGTTTTCAAATATAAAACGTATTAAAGTCCAATAGAAAGCGCTTTGATTTAACTGAAAACATACTTAACCACTGAAGTTAATATGAATATAGTAAAATCAAAGTGAAATTCACTTAAAATCAAATATTGCTGTATTCAGATTAAAGTAAAATCATATTTATTTCTAATATACGAAAATATGTATTGCTTAACTTTGTTAAATATTATTTTTAAATATGAGTAATATTGCTTTTAAGAGGTTCTCATCTTAAAAATATAGTTTTTTATGTTAAATTAAAAATTTTGAATGGTTAAAGGTTTTTACACGTTGCTGGTTTTGGGCTCCCCAACCAGTTAAGGCATTCGTGTCATTGGCTTTAGTTCGTCAGGCAGAAAACCAAGATGAAAAATAGTGGAACCTTCCGAAACAGCTGTATGGTTATCTATACAGCCTCATTTGTGTATTTATTATTTGACCACAAAAAACTTGCTAGATTAAATTGAAACTATATTTATTTTGAGGGGGGTACTTTTAAATTAAAGTTGGAAAATGTTTATTTCAATATGAAATGGTGTTTATATTGAATATGTAAAAAATTTAAAGTACTATAAAGTATATTAAAGTTAAATATAATATTTATTTAAATTTAATATGAATATATTTCATAATTACTATAAAATATTAAAAATGTAATATTTTTTTGTTAAATTTAATAATTTGGTCTTTTTATACACTTGAAAAGTGTATATTAATTTTGCCCAGAAGTTTGTAACGCATAGAAATATCAATTTCCGACCCCATAAACTATATATATTCTTGATCAGGACGACAAGCCGAGTTCATTTCCGTCTGTCCGTCCGTCCGTCTGTCCGTCTGTCCGTCTGTCCGTCTGTTTCTACGCGAACTAGTCTCTCAGTTTTAAAGCTATCGAGCTGAAATTTTGCACATAGTCTTCTTTTTACTGCACGCAACTAATATGTCGGAACCGGCCGGATCGGATGACTATATCATATAGCTGCCATAGGAACGATCGGTCGGAAAATATGTTTTAGTGAGAAAAACTTTTTTGTTTTCCATCGTAGCGTCACCTATCTTGGTATATGTTAGTTTTATATGTATCCACATAATTCTGAAAAAAATTAATCAAAATCGGATGACTATATCATATAGCTGCCATAGGAATGATCGGTCTAAGAACTAGTTCTAGTTAGAAAAACTTTTTTGTTTTGCATCGTAGCGTCACTTATCTTGGTATATGTTAGTTTTATATGCTTCCACATAATTCTGGAAAAATTTATCAAAATCGGATGACTATATCATATAGCTGTCATATAAAGGGTCGGTCGAAAAACTTGTTCTAGTGAGAAAAACTTTTTAGTTTTCCATCGTAGCTTCACCAATCATGGTTTGTATTAGTTTTATATGCTTCCGCGTAATTCTGGAAAAATTTATCAAAATCGGAAGACTATAGCATATAGCTGCCATATAAACGGTCGGTCTAAAAACTAGTTCTAGTGAGGAAAACTTTTTGTTTTCTATCGTAACGTCCTTAATCTTGGTATATATTAGTTTTATATGCTTTTACGCAATTTGGAAAAAATTTATCAAAATCGGATGACTATAGCATATAGCTGCCATAGGACCGATCGGTCGGAAAATGTGGTTTACTAAGAAAAGTTGTTTTTATGGTATCAAATCTTTCTTATCAATGATTTAAAATTTTTTAAATATTTGATATCTATATCCTTTATATATTTTATCGGTTAAATCAGTTGGAGTAAACGTTTTCAAGTGTATTTAAACTTCGGCACAGTCGAAGTTAGCTTTGCCTTCTCGTTATATTTAATATGAAAACTATTAAATTTTACTATTTTCATATTTAATTTCGATTTAAAGTGTAAGCACTTCAGATTAACGAATTCCATATTTAACGCAAAATCAATGGCAAAAATATTTAAGTCAACGTGAAAATATTAAAATTTCACAGCATTTTTCCTTGAGTGTAGGTGAAATAATTCAACCATATGTCCCAATCGTCTTTGTCGATCGAAATGTAGGAACGGATATATTCGTTAAACGTACGATGACTTCGCTGTATTGTACCAAGAGTTTGGTGATGATGAGCGGTTGATTGTATATTATTTATTTTCACATATTTACATAAATCGGATATTAATGAGTTTTTATATTCAGTACCCATGTTCGTAATAAACGTCTACATTGGACCGTACTTGAGTATGAAATGATTCAAAAATTGCCTTAGCAACTGTTTTGGCACTTTTGTTCGGCACTGTATGTGTTGTCGTTTTTGCTTTTTGGCATTTTAAACATGTTTTTACATACTGTTTTATAGTTTTTGTCATTTGTGGCCAATAATAGTATCTTTATACACTTGAAAAGTGTATATTAATTTTGCCCAGAAGTTTGTAACGCATAGAAATATTCATTTCCGACCCCATAAACTATATATATTCTTGATCAGGACGACGAGCTGAGTTCATTTCCGCTTGTCCGTCCGTCCGTCTGTCTGTCCGTCTGTCCGTCTGTCTGTTTCTACGCGAACTAGTCTCTCAGTTTTAAAGCTATCGAGCTGAAATTTTGCACAAAGTCTTCTTTTTACTGCACGCAACTAATATGTCGGAACCGGCCGGATCGGATAACTATATCATATAGCTGCCATAGGAACGATCGGTCTAAGAACAAGTTCTAGTTAGAAAAACTTGTTGTTTTCCATCGTAGCGTCACTAATCTTGGTACATGTTAGTTTTATATGCTTTCACATAATTCTGGAAAAATGTATCAAAATCGGATCACTATAGCTTATAGCTGCCATAGGAACGATCGGTCGAAAAATAAGTCTTTGTGAGAAAAACTTTTTTGATTTCCATCGTAGCGTTTCCAATCGTAGTATATATTTGTTTTATATGTTTCCACACAATTTTGAAAAAATCTATCAAAATCGGATCACTTTAGCATATAGCTGCCATAGGAACGATCGGTCAAAAAACTACTTCTAGTAAGAAAAACTTTTTTGTTTTTTATCGTAGCGTTCCCAATCTTGGTATATATTAGTTTTATATGCTTTCACATAATTTTGAAAAAAATTATCAAAATCGGATGACTATAGCATATAGCTGTCATAGGACCGATCGGTCGGAAAATGTGTTTTACTAAGAAAAGTTTTTTTTTATGGTATAAAATTTTTATTATCAATGATTTAATAATTTTAAATATTTGATATCTATATCCTACATATATTTTTCCAGTTAAATCAGTTGGAGTAAAGCTTTTCAAGTGTATTAAAACTTCGGCACAGTCGAAGCTAGCATTGCCTTCTCGTTTTATTTTTAACAGGGTTCGCGCAATCCCTGAGTGGCCTCCCTCGATGGGGTCGTCATGATATTTAAACAGGATTGCTTTTGTAGTATTCTAAAAGTTAATCAAATATATAAGATATTATATATATAAAATAAGTATTAATTTTAAGCCATAAACTTGTTGACACTACTGTAATTAGTCTAAGCTTTGTAAAAGCTAAATCGAGTCATTAAACACAGAAACCATTTCACTCAACTGCATACGCACTGAGCTAAGCAAACCAGTGATAACCAGTTTGCACTCAGGCGCATGCTAAGGCAGGAACCGTTACTCTAATCGGCCTGCATCTCATTCTAAGATAATCTTAATGCTCAAATACCATTCTTTGAAAAATGACTCAATTTAGCTTAAAATTACACACATGTCAAAATGGTATAAAAAGAGGACCCAATGTGAATAAAAGATTATTGATAAACTCGCATTCATCTGCGAAACATAAATCCCTTGCCTTATCACTACATGGCGATCCTGCCCTCGAACTGGCAGATAATAAAAAAAAGGATTAAAAAAAAAAAAAACATCCTTTGGGAATGTCAACAGACCACCAACAAACAAGTAAGAAAGTCGGTCAAGCCCGACTGTAATATACTCTGTACCTGTTTGTATGTAACTGATAACTTTAAAGTGTGATGGTTTTTCAAAATCTGGAATGGCAACTCTTTCGACTATCGTTCATCTGGTTGAAAAACGATGTATGGGGGCTTTATAAGAAAAGATGAGTAGAATATATGTCTAGAAGGTTCGAACAACGTAACTCCAAAATTGTGGAAGATATTAAGTTTTTTTCAAATTGCGGGGGAGGCAGGGGGCGTGGCAAAAATCAAAACTAAACTTGATCTGCCTGTAAGTATAAGAAATATATGTTCCATACATCTCAAACCTCTATCTCTTACCATCTCTGAGATCTCTTCGTTCATACGGAAAGACAGACGGACATGGCTATATCGACTTGGCTGTTGATGCTGATCAAGAATATATATACTTTATAGGGTCGGAGATGCTTCCTTCTGGCTGTTACATACATTTGCACAAACCCAATATATTCTGTGTACCTTCGGTACAGAGTATAAAAATCGCAGCAGCACTTGCAGCGGAGCCTGAAGCCGGCCCCAAACCCTTGTCGATACAGGAGTACCTGAAACGACAATCCGCCTTCATAGCCGCCACCAAGGAAGAAGAGAGGCTGACCCGGATTCCGTACTCCAGAACTCCAAAGCGCCGAGGTGGAGCAGCCGTGAAACTAAGGAAAAAGCGAGCAGAACTGCTGGCGCAAGTAAACACTGAACCACCACCACCGTGGGCCATAGCCATCGAAATATGGAAGAAAATCGACGACATCGAGAAACAACAACAGCGAACAAAACAAAACAAATCATAAAATAATTAAACAAAACTGCGCTTTCCAATGTTTCTTATATTGAAATGAAAAAAAAAAAATAAAAATAAGAATTATGGAATGGACTAACATTCTCGAAACAATAACAAACCACAAAACAGACATTGATAAAGCTAGTAAAATACTTAAAAATCAAAATATTAACATTGAAACAGTAACAAAAAAAACAGCATTAATAGTTACAACTTACAATAAAATAGTTTTTATTATAAATAACATCGAGAAAAAAGAACACAAAATCCAGGCAATACAAATACTTCAAGAAATAAAGAAAGACATTCACATTATTGCTGACAATATAAAAACTAGCATTAGTATAGTTATACCTGAAAGCACAAGCGAAACATTAAAATTAAAAACACACCAAGGAAAACTATTGATCGACACAGACGGCAGCGAAGTATTGGACCCACAATTACAATTAAAAAAAGACTCATTCAAATCACAAACAAATAGTACTAATAATATAAAAAAAATGGAACAAAATCAAATAGAATTTTTAAACACAGTAGTTAAACTAATCCCAGAATTTGATGGAAAGGCTACTCATGTTAAACGATTTTTAGACGCCTTAGATATATTAAATACTATTAAAAGTACTCATGAAAAATTAGCTGTTCAAATAATAAAAAGTAAACTAATAGGAACAGCTATAAATATTGTTGGCCAAGAAACAAGCATTTTAGGCATTAAAAATAAAATAGAACAGTCAATAAAAGGTGAATCAGTAGCTGTATTAAATGCTAAAATTAAGAACATTAAACAACATAACAAATCAGCTAACCAATATAGCAAGGAAATAGAGGAACTTGCAAATGCACTCGAGACAGCCTATATTGCAGAAGGCCTTACACCCACACAAGCCTCTAAGTTTACAACACAAGCAGCGGTTGAAGCAATTACAATTAATTGCATCAATGAAAAAGCCAAAATAGTGATACAGGCAGGACAATACGCAGACATGAATCAATTAATAGAAAAATTCATCAATGCCTGTACACAAACAGGTCAAGACAATTCGCACACCTTTTATATAAATAATAGGGGAGGATTTTCACCAAACTACAGAAGAAATAATAACAATAATTATTCACAACAAAGATCTAACTATCGAGGTAGCTATTAGAACTATAGAGGTAAAAATAATCACGGACGAGGACAGTACAACAATAATAATTATAGACAACAAAGCAATAACAACCATAATCGTAACAAACAACAAAACAATAACAGTCATACTGTTAGAATAGTTGACAACCAAGATTCGGGATCGGAAAACGAAGACAGTCCTCTGAACAACCAAGAATATTCCACATAAATCTTAACTTCAGTAGCTTTGTTACTTTGTTTTATTCGCATACAAATAAAAAACGAGAGCGTAAATTGAAGTCGGCCATGCTCGACTTCGATATACCCGTTACTCAGGGTTTATTTAAGAATATTTTATTAGATCACAACATGCCCAAATTGTGGGAGATATGCGGATTTTTCTAAATTGCGGGGGCGGCAACTCTACTCTGGCTCATCTAATCGGGAAATGATGTAAGGCGAATCGATAAGTTATGATGATCATAATATATGTCAAGATGGTTCGAATAGTCTATCTTCAAAATTGTGGGAGATATAAGGTATTTTCCAAATTGCGTGGGTGGCAACTCTTCTATTGTTCATCTGATCGGAAAATGATGAATTTCGGATCGATAAGTAATTATGTTTTAAATATATGTCTAGAAGGTTCGAACAATCCATCTTCAAAATTGTTGGAAATATGATGTATTTTTCAAATTGCGGGGGTGGCAACTCTGCTATCGTTCATCTGATCGAAAACTGATGTATGGCGGATCGATAGGTAATGATGATCATAATATATGTCTAGAAGGTTCGAACAATCTATTTTCAAAATTGTGGAAGATATAAGGTTATTGCAGGGGCGGGAGGGGGCGTGGCAAAAATTTGAAACAAACTTGATCTGCGTGCAGACAAAACAAGTCTACACTGAAAAAATGGTAGCTCTAGCTCTTATAGTCTCTGAGATCTAGGTGATTATACGGACAGACGGACAGATCTATATCGACTCGGCTATTGATGCTGATCAAGAATATATATACTTTATGGGATCGGAAATGCTGCCTTCTGCCTGTTACATACATTTGCACGAACTTAGTATACCCTTTTTACTCTACGAGTAACGGGTATAATTAACCTTCTAGACACCGGAGCAAACATATCACTTTTAAAAAAATTCATTCAACACTAACCAAATAAACAAAAGCAAAATCACTCAAATTAGTGGAATCGGACAAGGCAGTATAAGCTCACAAGGCACTGTAAAAATCGATTTACTATAAAAAAATACCCTAATCACTCATAAATTCAACATTATTCCAGATAATTTCCCAATACCATGTGAAGGCTTAATAGGGTTAGATTTTATAAAAAGAGTTTAATTGCATATTAGACTATCAGAAAAATAAAGATTTACCTATATTAAGACCAGATAATTTTAATAAAATTATACAAATACCTTTAACAAACACATGTAAAGACCAATTAATACTGCCTGCAAGATCGGAAGTATTAAGAGAAATAACAATAAATACTACTGAAGACGAAGTATTAATAACAAACCAAGAAATACAATCAGGGGTATTTATTCCAAACACAATAGTCAAATCAGACCAAGCCATTATAAAACGAGAGCGTAAGTTGAAGTCGGCCCTGCTCGACTTCGATATACCCGTTACTCAGGGTAAGGTTTTATTTAAGAATATTTTATTAGATCACAAATTGTGGAAGATATGAGTTTTTTTACAAATTGCGGCGGAGGCAACTCTACTATAACTCATCTGATCGGAAAATGATGTATGGCGGATCGATAGGTAATGATGATTAAAATATATGTCTGGAAGGTTCGAACAATCCATTTTCAAAATTGTGGGAGATTTGAGGTATTTTTCAAATTGCGGGGGCGGGAACTTTTCTATCGTTCATCTGATAAAGAAATGAAGTAAGGCGGATCGGTAGGTATTGATGATTAAAATATATGTATTTTCAAAATTGTAAGAGATATGAGGTATTTTTCAAATTGGGGGGCGGCAACTCTACTATCGTTCGTCTGATCGGAAAATGATGTATGGCGGATCAATAGGTAATGATGATTAGAAAATATGTCTAGAAGGTCCGAACAATCCATTTTTAAAATTGTGGGAGATATGAGGTTTTTTTTCATATTGCGGGGGCGGGAGGGGGCGTGGCAAAAATTTGAAACAAACTTGATCTGCGTGCAGACAATACAAGTCTACATTGAAAAAATGGTAGCTCTAGCTCTTATAGTCTCTGAGATCTAGGTGTTCATACAGACAGACGGACAGACGGACGGACGGACGGACAGACGGACAGGTCTATATCGACTCGGCTATTGATGCTGATCAAGAATATATATACTTTATGGGGTCGGAAATGCTTCCTTCTGCCTGTTACATACATTTGCACGAACTTAGTATACCCTTTTTACTCTACGAGTAACGGGTATAAATATTAAATACAAATGACACCTCAGTAACTATCAGTAACAATAACATTGAATACGAATCACTAACAAACTATGAAATCATTAATAAAATAAATACAAGCAAAAGCAGAAAAAAAGAAATATTAACGAAGTTAGAACGAGAAGGCAAAGCTAACTTCGACTGTGCCGAAGTTTTAATACACTTGAAAAACTTAACTCCAACTGATTTAACTGGAAAAATATATATAGGATATAGACATCAGATAATTAAAATTATTAAATCATTGATAATAAAAATTTGATACCATAAAAAAAAAAAATTTTCTTAGTAAAACACATTTTCCGACCGATTGGTCCTATGAAAGCTATATGCTATAGTCATCCAATTTTGATTATTTTTTTTCAAAATTATGTGAAAGCATATAAAACTAATATATACCAAGATTGGGGACGCTACGATAAAAAACAAAAAAGTTTTTCTCACTAGAAGTAGTTTTTTGACCGACGGTTTATATGGCAGCTATATGCTATAGTCATCCGATATTGATACATTTTTTCAGAATTGTGTGGAAACATATAAAACAAATATATACTACGATTGGAGACGCTACGATGGAAAGCAAAAACATTTTTCTCACAAAGACTTATTTTTCGACCGATCGTTCCTATGGCAGCTATATGCTATAGTGATCCGATTTTGATACTTTTTTCCAGAATCATGTGGCAGCATATAATACTAAAATTTACAGAGATTAGTGACGCTACGATGGAAAACAAAAAAGTTTTTCTAACTAGAACTAGTTCTTAGACCGATCGTTCCTATGGCAGCTTTATGATATAGTCATCCGATCCGGCCGGTTCCAAAATATTAGTTGCGTGCAGTAAAGAGAAGACTCTGTGCAAAATTTCAGCTCGATAGCTTTAAAACTGAGAGACTAGTTCGCGTAGAAACAGACAGACAGACGGACAGACAGACGGACAGACAGACGGACGGACGGACAAGCGGAAATGAACTCAGCTCGTCGTCCTGATCAAGAATATATATAGTTTATGGGGTCGGAAATGAATATTTCTATGCGTTACAAACTTCTGGGCAAAATTAATATACACTTTTCAAGTGTATAAAAACACTGTCCTGAAGCACACAAAAACGATCTGATAAATCTTTGTTCAAGATACAGTGATGTGTTCGGACTAGAGTCCAAAACTATTTCATGTAATAATTTTTGCCAACAAAAATTGAAATTAAAAGACGACACTTCAGTATATATTAAAAACTACAGAACAGCATACACGAATCGGGAAAAAATAAATAAACAAGTAGATAAATTAATACGGGATAAAATAATAGAGCCTTCAATTGCTGAATACAATAGCACTATACTATTAGTACGAAAAAAGTCATTACCGAATTCCCAAGAGAAAAGATGGCGTCTTGTTGTCGACTATAGACAAATTAATAAAAAACTTGTAGCAGACCAATTTCCCATACCTCGTATTGATGATATTTTGGATCAGTTGGGAAGGGCAAAATATTTCTCAACGCTAGATCTTATGTCAGGATTCCACCAAATAAAACTTCATGAAGACTCAAGGGATATAACGTCATTTACGGCAAACAAAGGTACATATAGGTTCAAAAGGTTACCGTACGGATTGAAAGTTGCACCAAATTCGTTTCAACGAATGATGACTCTCTTTTTCAGCGGTTTGTCGCCAACACAAGGGTTTCTGTATATGGATGATCTGGTCGTATTGGGATGTACCCCTTCTCATATAGTTAGTAATCTTGAAGAAGTTTTTTTTTGTAGAAAGCACAACCTAAAACTACACCCGGAAAAATGCAATTTCTTTCAACATGAAGTCACATATCTAGGCCATAAATGCACAGATAAGGGAAACTTACCAGATGATAGGAAATACGAATATCAAACTACCCAAGACCAACCAACCCCGACGAAACTAAACGATTTGTAGCATTTTGCAACTATTATAGAAGGTTTATTAAAAATTTTGCTCCTTTTGCAGTACACCTTACTAAACTATACAGGAAAAATGCTGCTTTCAAGTGGACCGACGAATGCCAGAAATCATTTCAATATTTAAAGCAAGCTCTCATTAATCCTGTTTTGTTACAATATCCAGACTTCGGAAAACAATTCTATATAACAACAGCTCTGTAGTATTTTCAGTCGCCGACCGCCTGGAGAATGGCAGCCGGGTTCTGACTGCGACCGGCGCCCACCTTACCAGCTCCCATACCAGATTTTATATGGGATGTCCTCAAATCCGTATGGTACTGCCAGGCGGTCGCCGGAAATAACTAACCGTATGGCAGGCGGTTCGGGCTAGGAATATGGCAGGCGGAATAGACTGTTCATCGGGCAGTCGGTTGTATCGAACAAAAGACCAAACCAAAAGAATAAACAAAATTCTGTGTTTTTGTTATTCATATTTCTTCTTTTTTTTTTTAATATTGATAAACCTGCCCCCACTGGGATTTGAACTAGGGACTATTCGTGCTACAGTCAAATGCTTTAGCTCAACGCCACTGCCACTATGATCATAGATTGATCCAAATGTGCTATTTAATTTTGAAATAAAAATTTAACAAAGTTCCTAGTAAGAACTTACAACTTGGATACTTCTAAAAATATACAAATTGTAGTTATTGTTCATCAACCTTTAAACTGGAAACAGAAAGAATATCCAAATTTTAGAAAACTAAAGCAACGGTCAGACGTGAGGACGCGTCGGCTTAATATAGTCTACTGAGTTGGTTATCCGTATGTGAACGTCCATTGCAAACAATGTTCCAGTCTTCCAGTCGGCTTTTGCAATCAGAATCAAAGGGAGACGTGTTTTTTCATCGTCGGCTTTTAGCCCGCATCTAATGTGATTATTGAGCGTTGGTCTTGACGTCATAACAATTTACCAATGTTTCTTCACAAGAGTTGACGGTAATTGTCTAGTATAGCGGCCTACTCTCAGAAAATTCCAACAAAATTCCCTTCGATAGATCGCGAATTATGAAGAATTTTCATGCAGAAAAAACGCGGGGGTCATCCGTGGTTTCTTTTTAAACGAATTTTAAAGTTGTAATTTTTGCCCATACAAATACATGCTTGACCACATATGATTTTCGATTTCTGTTTGTTTTTTTCAAATAAATATATTAAATTATTATTTTCCTATGACTCAGGGGAACATTTGCTTGAATTTTAATGCGAAAGTGACGAAATCTTTACACCTATTTGATCTGTTTTGAACTCTTTTCCACGCCACCTACTGATTTAAAATTCAAGGCGCGTTTTTTTTAACGTGGTTTCCCCATGAGGCCTACTTCACGAAAGCCACAGAAAGGTGTTTTTTTTTAAGTGGTGTCCCCTAAGGAAGGGCCTAATCCACTGTCGTCTTCCCCGTGCACTTCCTCTTCCTCCTATGAATTAATATTTTATGTTCATAATTCGCGATCCATCGATGAATATTTTATTGTACACAATAAAGTACAATTATATAACTGACCAATAGCCACGAAGATGTTATGGATCCTATCCGTGTGACTTGGGAATCGTTTATAAAACATAAACTTGGCCAAATATCCTGGATAGTGCATTTTTTTCGGCCAAAATGAGGCAACTCGGCCTTCACGTCCCGCCTCAGTCTTTCTATGTTTTGTGTGTGTGCTTGTGTAGAGGGATCCACAAAATTTTGAGAATGGTTCACCGTTTGGTGTAGAAAAAAAGGTATTTTTGCGGATACTTTCATTGAAATTGCACTGTTTCTTGACTTTTTTTTTATTGCCCATGATTATAGCAGTCAACAGTTTACGGCACCGAAAGAATAGTTTGCCGTCATCTTTTACTGCTATCTTACAGTCAGCAGAACAATTTCCACATTTTTTTTCTTGTAGAAAACAGTTGTGACGCTTTAAATACTCAATAAGCTCTATATTCGTCAAAGACAAAAATTTCGACACAGTAAAATTGCAATTCGTGCACTCCATTTTGATTAGAATTATTGAATGAACAAAAAAAATTGTCCGATAATGGTAGCCATCGGCCTTGCTGATCGGCACAGTAATACCAGAACATGTACAAAAAATTTCAGCCATTCGACAGGCAGTTTCTAGATAGAAATTAGCTTGGTTATTTGTGTTAACCATCCGGCAGTCTGTTAAGGATAACCCTAAGCCTGTCTGATCCGCATGACAATATCAGAAGATTGCATATGAAATGGCCTATCTCTTTAACACAGAAGCTTGAATTGTTTGTGCAAGAAAGAGAAATACCGAAATTTCTGCGAATTTTTGAAAAGTCAACTCTTGTGAAGAAACATTGGTAAATGGTTATGACGTCAAGTTCAACGCTCAATAATCACATTAGATGCGGGCTAAAAGCCGACGATGAAAAAACACGTCTCCCTTTGATTCTGATTGCAAAAGCCGACTGGAAGACTGGAACATTGTTTGCAATTGACGTTCACATACGGATAACCAACTCAGTAGACTATATTAAGCCGACGCGTCCTCACGTCTGACCGTTGCTTTAGTTTTCTAAAATTTGGATATTCTTTCTGTTTCCAGTTTAAAGGTTGATGAACAATAACTACAATTTGTATATTTTTAGAATTATCCAAGTTGTAAGTTCTTACTAGGAACTTTGTTAAATTTTTATTTCAAAATTAAATAGCACATTTGGATCAATCTATGATCATAGTGGCAGTGGCGTTGAGCTAAAGCATTTGACTGTAGCACGAATAGTCCCTAGTTCAAATCCCAGTGGGGGCAGGTTTATCAATATTAAAAAAAAAAACGAGAAGGCAAAGCTAACTTCGACTGTGCCGAAGTTTTAATACACTTGAAAAACATTACTCAAACTGATTTAACCGGTAAAATATATATAGGATATAGATATCAGATATTCAAAATTTTTAAATCATTGATAATAAAAATTTGATATCATAAAAAAAAAACTTTTCTTAGTAAAACACATTTTTCGACCAATCGGACCTATGGCAGCTATATGCTATACTCATCCGATTTTGATAAAATCTTCCAGAATTGTGTTGACGCATATAAAACTAATCTATAGCAAGATTGGTGACGCTACGATGGAAAATAAAAAAGTTTTTTCCACTAGAACTAGTTTTTCGACTAACCATTTATATGGCAGCTATATGCTATATTCATCCGATTTTGATAAATTTTTCCACACATATGTACAATCATCTTAAACTAATATATACCAATATTGGTGACGCTACAATGGAAAATAAAAAAGTTTTTCTCACTAAGACTTATTTTTTGACCGATCGTTCCTATGGCAGCTATAAGATATAGTCACCCGATCCGGCCGGTTCCGACGTATTAGTTGCGTGCAGTAATAAGAAGACTCTGTGCAAAATTTCAGCTCGATAGCTTTTAAACTGAGAGACTAGTTCGCGTAGAAACAGACAGACAGACGGACAGACAGACAGACAGACGGACAGACAGACGGACGGACGGACGGACAAGCGGAAATGAACTCAGCTTGTTGTCCTGATCAAGAATATATATAGTTTATGGGGTCGGAAATTAATTTTTCTATGCGTTACAAACTTCTGGGCAAAATTAATATACACTTTTCAAGTGTATAAAAAGAAATATGAATAACAAAAACACAGAATTTTGTTTTTTCTTTTGGTTTGGTCTTTTGTTCGATACAACCGACTGCCCGATGAACAGTCTATTCCGCCTGCCATATTCCTAGCCCGAACCGCCTGCCATACGATTAGTTATTTCCGGCGACCGCCTGGCAGTACCATACGGATTTGAGGACATCCCATATAAAATCTGGTATGGGAGCTGGTAAGGTGGGCGCCGGTCGCAGTCAGAACCCGGCTGCCATTCTCCAGGCGGTCGGCGACTGAAAATACTACAGGGATACTCTGTACCTGTTTGTATGTAACTGATAACTTTGAAGTGTGAGGGTTTTTCAAAATCTGGGGGTGGCAACTCTTTCAACTATAGTTCATCTGGTTGAAAAACGATGTATGGGGGCTCGATAAGTAATGATGAGTAGAATTAACCTAGTGCATAACTCGTAAAATTATAAAATTTGTATATAATTTCCTATTAACATAAACCTATCTATATTAGTTACGCGGGAATCACGCGTGATTTCTGACCGCAGGCCATCTCAATTGCATCGCTCCCCTCATACTTGGTCTTTGCCTCCTTACACAAATATCGATTGGAAAGAAGGGAGGGGGGAAACTGAAAGCGGCGCAGTCCAGTCAGCTAATGCCGTTAAGCCAACTCCAATTGGGAAATTACTAGTAAGCTATTGCCCTCTCGCTCACTCTTTCTCGTAAGTTCTACCAATGGCTGCGGTGTTGTTGTTGTCGTTGCATTAAATTTTCTTTTACATATAGCGCCACTATTGTTCATCTGATCGGAAAACGAAGTATGGGGGCTTGATAAGAAATTATGAGTAGAATATAAGTCTAGAAGGTTCGAACAACGTAACTCCAAAATTGTGGAAGATATTAAGTTTTTTCAAATTGCGGGGGAGGCAGGGGGCGTGGCAAAAATCAAAACTAAATTTGATCTGCCTGCAAGTATAAGATATATATGTTCCATACATCTCAAACCTCTATCTCTTACCATCTCTGAGATCTCTTCGTTCATACGGACAGACAGACGGACAGAAGGACAGACGGACAGAAGGACAGACGGACATGGCTATATCGACTCGGCTGTTGATGCTGATCAAGAATATATATACTTTATAGGGTCGGAGATGCTTCCTTCTGGCTGTTACATACATTTGCACAAACCCAATATACTCTGTGTACTTTCGGTACAGAGTATAAAAAAGTTATTACAATAGGAAATACAGTAAAAAAAAAACGAGAAGGCAAAGCTAACTTCGACTGTGCCGAAGTTTTAATACACTTGAAAATCTTTTCTCCAACTGATTTAACCGGTAAAATATATATAGGATATAGATATCAGATATTTAAAATTTTTAAATCATTGATGATAACAATTTGATAACATAAATAAAAACTTTTCTTTTTTTTGACCGACCGTTTCTATGGGAGCTATATAATATAGTCATCCGATTTTGATCAATTTTTCCTGTATTATGTGAAAGCATATAAAATTAACATATACCATGATTAGTGACGCTACGATGGAAAACAAAAAAGTTTTTCTCACTAGTACTAGTTTTTTGACCAACCGTTTCTATGGCAGCTATATGCTATAGTGATCCGATTTTGATAAATTTTTTCGTAAATGTGTAGAAGCATATAAAACTAACATATACCAAGATTAGTAACGCTACGATGGAAAACCAAAAAGTTTTTCTCACTAGAACTAGTTTATGGACCGATCGTTCCTATGGCAGCTATATGATATAGTCATCCGATCCGGCCAATTCCGACAAATGTGCAGCCTATGTGTATTTAAAGACTTTTTGCAAAGTTTGGTTTAGATAGCTTCAAAACTGAGGGAGGAGATAGCATAGAAACAGACGGACGGACAGACGGACATGCGGAAATGAACTCAGCTCGTCATGCTGATCAAGAATATATATAGTTTATGGGGTCGGAGATGCTTCCTTCTATGCGTTACAAACATCGTGACAATTTTAATATACCCTCTGCAAGGGTATAAAAATATCTACACTCAGGGAAAAATGCTGTGAAATTTTAATATTTTCACGTTGACTTAAATATTTTTGCCATTGATTTTGCGTTAAATATGGATTTCGTTAATCTGAAGTGCTTACACTTTAAATCGAAATTAAATATGAAAATAATCAAATTTAGTAGTTTTCATATTAAATATAAAAAGACCAAATTATTAAATTTAAAAAAAAAATATTAAATTTTAAATATTTCAAAGTAATTATGAAATATATTTATATTAAATTTAAATAAATATTATATTTAACTTTAATATACTTTATAGTACTTTAAATTTTTTACATATTCAATATAAACACCATTTCATATTGAAATAAACATTTTCCAACTTTAATTTAAAAGTATCCCCCTCAAAATAAATATAGTTTCAATTTAATCTAGCAAGTTTTTGGGGTCAAATAAGTTATGCATAACTGTAGAAACAGTACACACACAATACACAAATGAGGCTGTATAGATAACCATACAGCTGTTTCGGAAGGTTCCACTATTTTTCATCTTTGGTTTTCTGCCTGACGAACTACAGCCAATGACACGAATGCCATAACTGGTTGGGGAGCCCAAAACCAGCAATGTGCAAAAACCTTTAACAATTCAAAATTTTAAAATTAACATACAAAACTTTATTTTTAAGATTAAACCTATTAAAAGCAATATTACTCATATTTAAAAATAATATTTAACATAGTAAAGCAATACATATTTTCGTATATTTGAAATAAATATGATTTTACTTTAATCTGAATACAGCAATATTTGATTTTAAGTGAATTTCACTTTGATTTTACTATATTCATATTAAATTCAGTGGTTAAGTATGTTTTCAGTTAAATCAAAGCGCTTTCTATTGGACTTTAATACGTTTTATATTTGAAAACAGCATAGTAAAATTAACTATGATTGTATTAATTTTTACGATTTGCTTTTTCTCTGGGTGTACGCTAAAACTTTTCCACTATTAGAACCACTTTGAGGAGTCGATAAAAAGAGCCAGGTCCCCTACGGGCAAGTTTGCCAGACAACCCAGATCTTCGTAGAATGGTTTACCCAGGTACTGGGTTCGTTTTCTATGAAGTGCAGGGCAGTCGCATAGAAGGTGTTGGATGCTTTCTATCTCTTCCTCATTCCTGCAGCTGCGACAGAAGTCGTTGTGGGGTACGTGCATCCTGGCGGCCATATGGCCTATGGGGCAGTGTCCCGTAATGACTCCTATCACTATCCTAATCCTGTTCTTGCTAAAGTGTAGGAGTTGGGCGGTTCGTTTTGGGGCGTATCTTGGCCAGAGTGATCGGGAGATGTGACAACCCGGTGCGATGTCCCATTGTCGTTCTGCCTTGGTTCTGGTTGTCCTATATAGTTCTGTCAGAATATCCTGAATCGGTCTTTGTACGTCCGTTACCGCTTGTGACGCTGGCTGCGCTGAACCGTTCCTTGCACACTCGTCAGCTCCCTCGTTGCCTGGTATGCCTGAGTGGCCAGGTACCCAGACGAGGGTGATGGAGTGCTGCCGAATTTGATTCAGTGCAGTCACCGTACTGCGGACTAAGTTGCTATTGGTGGTGCGTGACGACAGAGCTTTAATAGCAGCCTGACTGTCGACCAAGATTAATATGTTCCTTGGTGTTTCAACCAGGGTGTATATCAACTTCGCCGCCTGCCAGACCGCGTAGATCTCTGCCTGAAAGACGCTACACCAGTTCGATAGACGGAATGTGAGCTGTGTTGCTAGTTCTTCTGAGAAGATTCCCGCCCCTGTGCCCTCCTCCGTCTTGGAGCCGTCCGTATATATGGCAAGCTCGTTCTCCCTGATGGGAGTTCCTCGCCTCCAATACTCTCTCTCCGGGAAAACCGTTCTAAAATTGTCCTTCCATTTGTGAGTCTTGATACAATAGTCACTTCCCTTTGTCTCAGCATTTATTCCCACTTCCAGCAGGATGTTGCTGTGACCAGATGCAGTTGTTTTGAGGAGTTTCAGTTCCCGGAGTCTTACTGCGCTTCTCGCTGCTGCATACTTCAGGAAGGTGTCTATTGGCTCAAGATTCAGAATGGCGTCCAGAGCTGCCTGGGGGGTGGATCGCAGGGATCCGGTTATTCCCAGGCAAGCTGCTCTTTGTAGCTTATGAAGGTTGTTTAGGTGGGATTTGGTGTTGGCCGCTTTCCACCAGACCAACGCTCCATAGGTAAGGATAGGCCTGACGACCGCTGTGTACAACCAATGAATGATGTACGGTTGCAGTCCCCATCTCCTACCGAAGGTCTTTTTACAGGCATAGTACGCGCCTAGTGCTTTCTTCATTCTTTCCTCAGAGTTTCTCTTCCAGGAGAGTTTCGAGTCCAGAATGACTCCTAAATATTTTGCCTCAGTGGCCCTTATGAGCTGCGTTCCGCCCAGTGAGGGTAGTGTGAACTCAGGGATCTTGTATCTTCTAGTGAACAGCACCAGTTGGGTCTTGTGGGGGTTGACCCCTAGTCCGTTCTGTTGTGCCCACCTCAGGGTGCTACCAAGAGCAGACTGTAGTAGCTCACAGATTGTGGGTAGAAACTTACCCGTTACCATTAGAACTAGGTCAACTGCGTTTGCCGTCACCTTACATCCACTAAACTTCAAATTTAAAAGGAGCTCATTGAGAACCAGGTTCCACAGCAGTGGGGATATGACTCCCCCTTGTGGAGTGCCTCTCGTGAATGAATGAATGTAAGAGATCTATAAATGCTCTTATCTTCTCTTCCCCTTGTTTCGCAAGCAGAGCCAAATTAGAATTACATATGTATATATAAATGTACATATTTAGCAAAGAAACCGTAAAACCGTTCTTTTTGTCTAATTTGGTGACCGCTTAGCATAAATGGTTTACTAATTCTTGATTTGATTGATAAAATAAACTGGGAAAAAAATGAATTAATTGGAATATATATATAATAACCCATGCCATAAATGAAGCCGAAAAATCGCATGCAACAACAACATACACATATTCTTTAGCTGGTCAATGCTGACCGAACAGCTGTCGCGCTGGCTCTTAGCAAAACCGTCATACAGTGTCTGCGGTATGTTTCGTACCATTAGTTAGATTTATGAATTTTAAATATTTAAATGGAAAATAAACTGAAGTTAATATTTTTATACACTTGAAAAGTGTATATTAATTTTGCCCAGAAGTTTGTAACGCATAGAAAAATTCATTTCCGACCCCATAAACTATATATATTCTTGATCAGGACAACAAGCTAAGTTCATTTCCGCTTGTCCGTCCGTCCGTCTGTCTGTCCGTCTGTCTGTCTGTCTGTCCGTCTGTCTGTCTGTCTGTTTCTACGCGAACTAGTCTCTCAGTTTAAAAGCTATCGAGCTGAAATTTTGCACAGAGTCTTCTTATTACTGCACGCAACTAATATGTCGGAACCGGCCGGATCGGGTGACTATATCTTATAGCTGCCATAGGAACGATCGGTCAAAAAATAAGTCTTAGTGAGAAAAACTTTTTTATTTTCCATTGTAGCGTCACCAATATTGGTATATATTAGTTTTATATGCGTCAACACAATTCTGGAAGATTTTATCAAAATCGGATGAGTATAGCATATAGCTGCCATAGGTCCGATTGGTCGAAAAATGTGTTTTACTAAGAAAAGTTTTTTTTTTATGGTATCAAATTTTTATTATCAATGTTTTAGAAATTTTAAATATCTGATATCTATATCCTATATATATTTTACCGGTTAAATCAGTTTGAGTAATGTTTTTCAAGTGTATTAAAACTTCGGCACAGTCGAAGTTAGCTTTGCCTTCTCGTTTTTAATGCACTTGCCAATGACATCTTATATATAGTATAAAATACCCTACACTTGCCAAAAAGAAAAAAAAAATCAAATGAAATAATTAAATATTCCTAAAACAAAGAAAAGAAAAACAATTTAGCTTAAATTTGCAACTGAAACAAAAAAATGAAGTTCTTTAGTTGGCTTAGTTAAATAAATTCGATCACATCATTATAAATTAACATGCCTTAGATTTAATAAAATTTAAAATTCTAGATTAATAATTATATTATATATTTTTACCCACTCTCCCAAACTTTGAATTATGTTTGGCCTATATTTTTTTTAGAATTAATAAACCCTGAATTTAGAAGGTTTAACATGTCTAATATAGCCTTGTATAATATTAGCCTTTTTCCTCTGTTGTAAATAATTATTGAGCTCTTTATACACCCGGTGTCTTATTAGATTATTTTAAAAATAGTTTCGTGGAGTCTAGCTCCCTATATAGTTTCAGTAGAGGTCCTATTTTTTAAAGTTTGTGTGGATGCAGTTACGGAATGGCAACAACCCACCCCACTGCCGAATGAGCGACGGAACCAGAGGATCTCCCCAGCCATGTCCCTCTGACTGTGTGTAGGTGCAATAGAAAAACCGATGGACACCCCTTGTGTAGTGTATGTATACACAAAATTTCTTTTCTTCTACACCCGAGCAACCACTACAAGAATGTACGTTGTAGTTCCTCTGCTCTTAGGATGCTGCGTCTCGGATTTCGAGTCTTTTCATTAACTCTGCAAATATTCTTTGCATGCACTTTTCCATGCGACTATCAACCAGCTGCTGCAGATGGATTCTAAGTTGCTCTTGGGAAACCTGGATCATTTCCTGAATTTCTCGCCTGTTCAAGGCGCGATATGCCTCAGCAGTCTCTGTACTGCTCTTGGATAGGATCGAGCACTATATTAGAGTAAATAATTAAAATTAAGAAAATCGCCCATATTATTTCGCCTTGGGTTAGTTTGCTTTATTTTTAGAAAAGGACTTTCATAAAAATATAACTTTTAATTTCTAAAAATCAGGGTTTTGTGGTAATGAAATTTAGAAAATAATGCCATGCATTTTAGAAATGTATCACCATAAATTATAGAAAGTTGTGTCTTTAATATTACCCCGAGTTTTTCTAAAATCAAGAAAAACGTTTCTCATTGTTATGAAAAGCTCTACATAAAAATTATAAATTTTTCCTTATTATAAACACAAATATTTCTGAAAACAAGAAAAGATTTTGTTTGTTTTTTATTTTTCATGGGTATTTTCTTATAAATATTTACATTATTTTGTAATTATTAATAACTTTAAAATTAAACTTTGGTTTAATATAACAATTATTATTTAGTGTTAACTTAAGAATCGGTGGATTTTAAAATTATGTTTAATTGCAGGTATTTCGGTATTTTAAAGTGTTCACAACATTGATATTCTATAGTAAAACTCAAAAAAATTATAATATAATAATTTTAAAAATATAAAAATTACATATAAATGTAAACGAAAATGTTTTACAACTTATTTAAAAATTAAAGCAAGCCTGGTTGTTTTCATATAGTTCGGCCAGCAGATCTTTTGGTAAATTCTGCTTGGTATATTCTGTTGATACAAAAATATTAAAGATAATAAAACATTGATCACAATACGTGTTATACGTATGTATCTACTTTTGTACGTTTGAATGTACACATGATTGTAAGTATGTACATATGCATATATGTATGTATATAAATATGTATACACATACATCTGTGCATCTGGAAGTATATATGTGCACACTTACTTATGATTGTTGCCACCTCTTCACATTATGGTCGAAAATAATCAATTTCCCTATTAGCTTTATAGGAATAAGTTGCGATAATTTATTGTACGTGGGAGGGATTCCTTTGTAAAGCCGAATTCTAGAATGCATAAATAAAAGAAACGGCATAATTAGCTCTTATGTACTTTTAATACCACATTTGCATTTGGCGGACGTCTGAGCGAGCAGTGCTGCCTTTTCCCAAAAGATAAATATGTCAAAAAAATTGCATTTGTACATATGTACTATATAGCAGCTCGAATCATTTCCCTCTAGTTCTGTCGGAGTCAATTGCGGAAAATCATCGACGCAGCGTCGTTGAATAGGCGACTGTTCTTTCGTCGACGGCAATGTAATGCAGAATGCGTCAATAGAGAGCGGCAGCACTTTGAGCATGAACGGCTTGCGCTCTCAGCTTTGTAAGTGAGAGAGCGAGAGTGTGCAAACGAAAAGAATAGGAAAGCAATGAAATAGTAGCTAGGAAGCCGCTATTGAAATACCCTTGTAAAATGTTTTCAATAATTATAACTAAATTGATTTATATACATTTTTCTGCGTTATAATTACATTTATGATTATATAACGCTTATTCGTGAAGTATAAGATGTACTTATATATTAATATATGTTTGACTTTGCTTAAGTTTTCTGAATATTTTAAAAAGGGTATACAAGCGTCGCAGTGGAAACTGTATAATGAAGTGTGGAAGGCACGCGTCAATTTGTTGATCTCGCTAATTCCGTTATGTTGTCCCTTTGTATGTTTACATACTCCTTTTGTTTTTTCTATTGCCGCAAAAATCACTTCAATTTGTGCGTGAGAAAGGCAAGTTGAATGTTTGTGAAAAATAATTGCTTTTTAACAATTTTTAAATTATTAAAGTGTTAAAAATACGCAAAAATAAAGTGTAAAATACAAGTTGGAAAGAAGGTAAGGCAATAATTCAATTATTTATAATTTAATTGAATATAATGATAAGCAAACGGCATATGCGGCGGCTGCAGGCAGCGGAGAGGGAGAAATTGTTAGGAGACAGAAATTTTTTGGAAAATCCCATTAATGATGGGGAAATAGATGCGGATGTTAGGGAGGATATAATAATGGACAGCGCGGATGACTTTGACTTTAACTTTGATGACGTAGCGGAAACTCCAGATGACCACCCAGCCAGTTTAACTTTAAATGAAAAACTGCGAGAGTGGTATCTAAAGTTTAAACCTAGACGGGACTGCGCGCTGGCACTTGTTAAAATTTTAAGAGAGCAAAATTTAAGTGTAGGTCACTTTTACAAGTCCTACACCGATTCAAAGCCTGATATACAAAATATTTCTGGTGGTTCATATTTACATATCGGCTTAAATAATCAGCTCCAAAAGTTATCTCGGGATATCCAAGTGCCAGAAAGTTTAAATATCGACATTAATGTGGATGGGCTGCCACTTTTCAAAAGCTCGAGAGCTCAATTGTGGCCAATTTTAGTTAGGTTAAACAATGTGAACAATGCTCCAATTTTTCCGATCGGGGTGTTCTTGGGTAAAAGTAAGCCAGCTGACTGCGATGAATTTCTCGGAAAATTTGCTTCTGAAATATCAGAAGCAATGCAAAGCGGCTTACTTTTAAACGATAAAAGTATAGCAGTAGATGTTCGAGCGTTTGTGTGTGATGCACCTGCCAGGGCTTTTATTAGCGGAACACCGGGACACACGTCCCGCCATGGATGTTCCAAGTGCTGTCAAGTGGCCAGAAAAATTGACAACACTTTGACATACAGCACACAGTCGGGAATCCTGCTAAGTGATGAAGACTTCACTAGTAGGAAATATCCGAACCACCATAGTCAGAGATATTTAAAAGAAATGTCTATATTAGAAAAAATAAATATTGGCATGGTTAGTCAGATTCCCTTAGACTGCATGCATATGATAGAATTAGGAATGATTAGGAAATTTTTAATTAAACTCCAAAACAATAAAGTTTCGACAAAGTCCACTGAAGCCAATAAAGCTAATATATCTAAAAAGCTTTTGGCGATGCGGAAATATATACCTAGGGAATTTGTCCGTAAACCCAGAGCTTTGAATGAGCTGGTCCATTGGAAGGCAACAGAATTTCGACAGTTTTTGTTATATACAGGTATCATTGCATTAAAAGACGATGTTGATGATGACTTATACTATGAATTCCTTCTGTTGCATTGTGCATATAGACTGCTTTGTTGCCCACAACAACGCATACCAAATTTGGAGACATCTCAACATATGTTTAATCTTTTCGTTGAGAATTTTCCTACGTTGTTTGGAAACAATAGTGTGTCCTACAACGTGCACAGCCTTTTACACATTAAAGAAACAGTCCAACAAGTCGGCGACCCGATTTCTGGATCTTCCTATGCATTTGAAAATTATTTACAAACGTTAAAAAATTCGGTCCGAAAGCCTACAAAAATTCTCCAGCAAATACATAGGAAGATTATGGAAGAGTCTGTATTAGTTTCAAATTTTGGAAAGCAACCAAAAATTGAGAATAATAAATGTTTCATTGACAACTTAATTTTAACCACCAACAGTCCTAACAACTATTGCTATATGAAACAGAATATTCCGATCCGTATAGTTTCTTTTACTGATGAAATGGGTGGAGCCATTGTAGGTAGAAGGTTTCCGAATATTAGAAATTTTTATGAACAGCCGCTTTTGTCCTCAACCGTAGGAATATTTCTTGTGCAAGGTGAACCATCACCAGTGGAAGAAATATTTCTTATTTCCGATTTTGAGTCCAAGGCTATTGGGATACCTAATGGGGAAGACTTACTTTTAATGCCATTGCTTCATTGTTATAATCTTTAATATAATATTATTGCCATGCCTTCTAGACATTGTATTGCTTGGAGGTGTTTAGTTCGTAGGCGTTCACAGCATATATTGTTGTGTTCGAATCGAACATACTCTGAGCGACGGCGCTCAAAGTATCTTTTGAAGATTCACCTGCCCTGGTTCGTAGCCAAAAAAAAAAAGAAGATTATTACAATGTTAATAATTTATTAAATTTTTAACTAAAATTATGTCCTACTGCTGCAATTGATAATAACCTAATGCGTTATCACTTGTAACATTGGACACAATTTTTAATAAGAATATCTATAAATAGATCAAAAAAAAAAAATTCGTAATGGCAACTTCACCCAAAACAAGTAAGAAAGTCGGTCAAGCCCGACTGTAATATACTCTGTACCTGTTTGTATGTAACTGATAACTTTAAAGTGTGAGGTTTTTTCAAAATCTGGGGGTGGCAACTCTTTCGACTATCGTTCATCTGGTTGAAAAACAATGTACGGGCTCGATAAGTAATGATGGGTAGAATTACCCTAGTACTTAACTCGTAAAATTATAAAATTTGTATATAATTTCCTATTAACATAAACATATCTATATTAGTCACGCGGAAATCTCGCGTGATTTCTGACCGCAGGCCATCTCAATTGCATCGCTCCTCCCATACTCGGTCTTTGCCTACTTACACAAATATCTATTGGAAAGAAGGGAGGGGGACACTGAAAGCGGCGCAGTCCAGTAAGCTATTGCCCTCTCGCTCTCTCTTTCTCGTAAGTGGCTGCGGGTGTTGTTGTTGTCGTTGCATTAAATTTTCTTTTACACATAGCGCCACTATTGTTCATCTGATCGGAAAACGATGTATGGGGGCTTGATAAGAAATGATGAGTAGAATATATGTCTAAAAGGTTCGAACAACCTAACTCCAAAATTGTGGAAGATATTCAGTTTTTTTTTAATTTGCGGGGGAGGCAGGGGGCGTGGCAAAAATCAAAACTAAACTTGATCTGCCTGCAAGTAGAAGAAATATATGTTCCATACACTTCAAACCTCTATCTCTTACCATCTCTGAGATCTCTTCGTTCATACGGACAGACGGACAGACGGACATGGCTATATCGACTCGGCTGTTGATGCTGATCAAGAATATATATACTTTATGGGGTCGGAGATGCTTCCTTCTGGCTGTTACATACATTTGCACAAACCCAATATACTCTGTGTACCTTCGGTACAGAGTATAAAAATCAAGCGCGTCTGTTTTGAACCCGATCGTAAGTATTATGACATTTTAATAAAATCATTGGTTTTCAAACAAATAATTTTCATATAGCAAACTCCATCGTGCAGCGGCTGCTCTAAAGTTTCCGAATCGATGGATCAACTTAGAGGTAAGACTAAGAAGTTTAAATACACACATTACTTAAAAAGATCTTTACAAGTATTTATAAATTTCAGAATCCTTGACCTCACAAAACAAAGCACTGCAAGGTAAGAAGAAAAACAAGTACACTAAACTATCATGTATTATTTTTTTTATCACTTCTTTTTATTTTTGTTTTTAGAAAGCCTAGATACGATGCAGGGTAAGTGGGGATTTATTTTTTCCTGTATTATAATAACCTTAAAATTTAATCTTTTCAGATCAGCTTAAAAGGGCTTTGGAGTCACTGGCAGACCAAAAAGTTTCTTTGGGACTTTTGCTGCGTGAAAGGGCGCATGAGTCAAACATACGGACGGAGTTCCCATTAAAGACGGTGGAGGACCTTGCGCGGATTGAGTCCCTTATAACACCGGAAACTGTGGACGCATATGTAAGGATTACCTATTTATTATGCTTACATTTTTAAACAAAATTAGAATAGCATAATCTTTTTTTACGGAATGTATAAGATGTGTGTTATTAATTTTAAATTATTTGCTTATTTCCAGATAAACACTATGAAACAAATAATAGCACCATATGGATTTAAAAAGGGACTGGGCCTTGTACTGTCCGATGAGTTAATCATCAAAATTAATTTAAACGGTGTAAAGGGGAAAAAAGGCCTCAAGGACTCGGATAACTTTTATGGTGCCCTTTTAGGTAAATTAAATATTTCTTTCTTATGATCTTTAGTTTAGATCCCATATAAACAGTTACGTATTGAATTAATTTTGTTAAATTTATATAAAAACAAGTAAGAAAGTCGGTCAAGCCCGACTGTAATATACTCTGTACCTGTTTGTACGAAACTAATAACTTTCAAGTGTGAGGTTTTTTCAAAATCTGAGGGTGGCAACTCTTTCAACCATCGTTCATCTGGTTGAAAAACGATGTATGGGGGCTAGTACCTAGTACAAACCCGTAAAATTATAAAATTTGTATATAATTTCCTATTAACAAAAACGTATCTATATTAGTCACGCGGGAATCACGCGTGATTTCTGACCGCAGGCCATCTCAATTATATCGCTCCACTCATAGCAAGGTCCAATTGGGAAATTACCAGTTAGCTATTGCCTTCTCGCTCTCTCTTTCTCGTAAGTTCTACCAATGGCAACGGTGTTGTTGTTGGCGTTGGTTTTTATTTTCTTTTACATATAGCTCTAATATCGTTCATCTGATCGAAAAATGATGTATGGCGGGTCGATTCAAAATAAGTAGTAGAATATATGTCTAGAATGTTCGAACTATCTATCTTGAAAATTGTGGGAGTTATTTCGCTTTTTTTAAATTTGCGGGGGAGGCAGGGGGCGTGGCAAAAATCAAAACTAAACTTGATCTGCCTGCAAGTATAAGAAATATATGTTCCATACACTTCAAACCTCTATCTCTTACCATCTCTGAGATCTCTTCGTTCATACGGACAGACGGACAGACAGACGGACAGACGGACATGGCTATATCGACTCGGCTGTTGATGCTGATCAAGAATATATATACTTTATGGGGTCGGAGATGCTTCCTTCTGGCTGTTACATACATTTGCACAAACCCAATATACTCTGTGTACCTTCGGTACAGAGTATAATTATTGGGTTATAAGATCATTGTAATACAATTTATGCGATTTAAAATTACATGGTTTTAAGCAAATAGTTTTCAAATCGCACAAATTTCTTATCGTGATTTAGTTACTCTTAAACGTGATTTTCATATAAATTTTTACAAATTCAATTTAATACGTATGGAAATATGAAACATACCCAATTACAAAAGTTCCTTTCAAAAATAAAATAAAATTTATTTATAAATTCATTATACTTTCAGCCTCCATACCACCTTTGCAGGATGTCCCCCCAGAAGAGCAGCTAAGAGCTGCTATTAACGGAAGAAAAAAGGCCCATTTTAAAAAGCTTTCAATAGATCGCAAAAAGAACGTTGCTCAAACTAATTAGGCGTGTTTCTTTTTCTTTTTTCTTCTTTTACTTTTTCTCTCTTTCTTTCTTTTTTATACACTTGAAAAGTGTATATTAATTTTGCCCAGAAGTTTGTAACGCATAGAAAAATTCATTTCCGACCCCATAAACTATATATATTCTTGATCAGGACAACAAGCTAAGTTCATTTCCGCTTGTCCGTCCGTCCGTCTGTCTGTCCGTCTGTCTGTCTGTCTGTCTGTCCGTCTGTCTGTCTGTCTGTTTCTACGCGAACTAGTCTCTCAGTTTAAAAGCTATCGAGCTGAAATTTTGCACAGAGTCTTCTTATTACTGCACGCAACTAATATGTCGGAACCGGCCGGATCGGGTGACTATATCTTATAGCTGCCATAGGAACGATCGGTCAAAAAATAAGTCTTAGTGAGAAAAACTTTTTTATTTTCCATTGTAGCGTCACCAATATTGGTATATATTAGTTTTAGATGATTGTACATATGTGTGGAAAAATTTATCAAAATCGGATGAATATAGCATATAGCTGCCATATAAATGGTTAGTCGAAAAACTAGTTCTAGTGGAAAAAACTTTTTTATTTTCCATCGTAGCGTCACCAATCTTGCTATAGATTAGTTTTATATGCGTCAACACAATTCTGGAAGATTTTATCAAAATCGGATGAGTATAGCATATAGCTGCCATAGGTCCGATTGGTCGAAAAATGTGTTTTACTAAGAAAAGTTTTTTTTTTATGGTATCAAATTTTTATTATCAATGTTTTAGAAATTTTAAATATCTGATATCTATATCCTATATATATTTTACCGGTTAAATCAGTTTGAGTAATGTTTTTCAAGTGTATTAAAACTTCGGCACAGTCGAAGTTAGCTTTGCCTTCTCGTTTAGTTTTAGCTTTGTAATTTTAATATTAATTTAAGTAAGTGAAAATGAAATAAAAATGAATTTAATGAAATTGTAATTTTACAGGCTTAAATAAAATCTACGAAAAATAAATTAAAATATTTGATAAATTTTTTTATTTATTCAAAATTTATTCACCCATTTTTCATCAACACTTCATTGTTGATTCGATCGTTGTCCCCCCGTCGACTACATTTCGTCAACGAAACGTCAATCTTTTCTCTTTTGACGCCTTTTCGACTACTTATTCGTCGACGCATCGTCGATGAAGAGGTAATGCACAGAGCTGTGCACTACCTCCTAGGACATGCCAATGTTAAATGTAAACAATAGCGTAGAACAAAGGTAGTCGAGCGGGCGTCGACGGCATTCACCAAGCCATCGACGTTTCGTCGACGCTGCGTTGATGGTCGGTTACTAGAGGGTTCTTATCACTTATATTTGGCTACGCACATATGTACATACACACACCAAAACAAACGGCATTCGCATGCATTCTAGCTGCGTACTTGCTTAGATGCGTATGCATACATATGTTTGTACATATTGTGGACGAAAGAATAACGCAGCTTTATGCTTAATATACGTGTGTTTTATTCAAGTGATCATTAGGAACTGGCTGTACTGCTCGCAGGCAGACTCACACCAACCCCCGTTTACATGCAGATTAGTCTAGATTAATACTCAGAGAGCCGTACTCGCGAAAGAGCAGTACTCAAGAGAGAGCGACAGAGCGAGGAGTTGTCTTAAAGTCAGTGTGTATATATGCATTCTTGCACCATGGGCCTACTACAATATATACGTATATTGCAATTAATTTTTTCACACAAATGTCACTTAAATTTTAGGTACCGAATACACCTTTTGCAACAAGAATACTCACCTGCAAAATGTTCAGTTAAGGCGTCGCCCTTCAACTCTGCCAGAAGATGCTCCATTTTTTTCGATTCCTCACATTTCAAAGTCAATGCACAACTAATTTTTATTTCGTCATTGACTCTTAAACGCATCACACAAATGCCCCACTGACAGCACACACAAACACGCACGCACACGAATGAGGTCAAAGCAGAAAACGTAGAAACCAAGCAAGCACTTCAAGCATCCGAAAATTTAGAATTTTTTGTTTGTTTTTAGAACAATTCTTTTCTAAATTTAAGGGTAATTTAGATCCTTATTTCAATCAGAAATCAAAAGCTAATCAAACTTTTTTTATAAATAAGATAAACCATATTTTTCCCATTTTTTAAAAAATATTATTTCTGAATTTTAGGGGTTTTTATTTTAATGGTTAGCTAATTTTTAATTTCAGGGCAAAACTTTCATCAATATAGAAAATTTTTCTTCAAATAAGGGTCAGTCCATTTTATGGCTAGATTTTCTTAAATATAAAAAAAAAATTTTCTGAGTGTAGTTTTGACGGATAATCAAATAATCAAACATTTTTAATTTTGTTTTCATATATTTAATAGGAGGAAAGAAGCTTCCCCTCTCATGGCTAACTTGCTCGTCTGCTTTCTGCACTATAATCTATTTGTCTTGCACTATCTTTTTTACATAATACAAATAACAGATAAGTACTTAAATAAATTCTCATTGTTGACTGTTCAGGTCATCTTGAATATAGATGGCCGACAGTCAAGAAGCCAAGACATTTAACATAATACTAATCTATTTCGTTTCCTATAGGTGTCAGCTTTCTCTGCGCTCGGATTCTTCAGCCACTCGCGTCTGAGCTAGTACTGGCCACCTTCACTTGCATTGACCACTACGAAATCACCGTACTATGGAATTTCGGGTTCTAACGCTCATTTGACAGACAACAGGAAAAGAGGAATTAGTAATATTTACGGAACAATTATTTAATAACAGTATTTTAAGTTTACCCCCTAATTTTATTGACAAAAGCCTATCTACTTTCTTTCCCTAATCCTAACAGTCTTTCCTATTACTCTTTTGTCCGATCGCAAACCAACTCTTTAAGAATTTGGTGTCGCCGGAATATCCCAAACAGTCGCTAAACGCCTTAACCTTTCGGTTGGTCGTTGTCGTCGTCTGGGAACTCTCCCAGATTCTAATCTAAAACTACTCAATAACTACTAATCGCTAATTACTTGGTGTTCTCATCTTGTAATGCTGTCAAGGATCTTTAATGCTTACTCCAAGATCGATATCGATCTCTGATATTTGCATTTTATTTTAGAATTTTTATCTCTGTTAATTCTTGGGATTGACTCCTACCTCTCCAGCGGTAGATTTCAACCCTTTAGTTAGGACGTTGACGTACAATGCACAGTACGTTCAAGTGGCCCAAGCGGCAACAAGCCGTAGCCTGTTACGCGCGAACCCCAGGCAAAATAGCAAGCCCACCTCCCGCCCAACCGACCGAGGGGCACAGCCGCTAACGTGCGACACGAAATCACGGTGGAAAATTACATAAAATAAAACAAAATGAAAATAAATCGGCTACAAATCGTAAAAGTGAATTCAAAATTAATTGCGGGCATAAGATAGAGGTTTTTAAAGCAGGAAAAGACAACTCCAAACTGATCACTCGGTGAAGTTTGTTATAATCAGCACAGAGGACACGAAAAGGCTCATGCACGAACTTTACTTACCTCTTCCCACCCACCCTCCTCCCAGTACAAATTTTTTTTTTTTTGTGCAGCCATGAAATTACTCATGAGTTCACCCATGCTTTTCATGGCTAAGAGAAGCGAACGTCATGAAGTCCTAGGCCATGCCTATGTTAAATTCATGCCTGAAACTCATATTAAGGCTGCCATGAATTCATGACCAGCCCTTCCATTTCAGGCCTGAATTCAGGTCCGATTCAGGTCTGAGCGGAACTGAAGGGTAACGACTGCACCATTTGAATTTAACAATTCAAATGACATATTCAAATCTGAATTCAAATTTCAAATTCAACAAACACAATTTACTCAAAAATAAAAAAAAGTTGACAAGCAGAAAAATATTGACAAGACAATTGGCAGACTCCAGATGGATTGAGTCTTCTCATGCGCAACCCTCCCTTACCTTGCAGCAGGACATATTGAAATTTTGTACTGCCCCATAATAGCCGACGAGCAATCATATTACACCATGATTGGTGTCACTCCTTCCCTCCCATTTATTAACTTCTTAACCTCTCATTTCACTCTTAGTTTATTTTTATACACTTGAAAAGTGTATATTAATTTTGCCCAGAAGTTTGTAACGCATAGAAATATTAATTTCCGACCCCATAAACTATATATATTCTTGATCAGGACGACGAGCTGAGTTCAATTCCGTCTGTCCGTCCGTCCGTCTGTCTGTCCGTCTGTCTGTCTGTCTGTCTGTCTGTCTGTTTCTACGCGAACTAGTCTCTCAGTTTTAAAGCTTTCGAGCTGAAATTTTGCACAGAGTCTTCTTTTTACTGCACGCAACTAATATGTCGGAGCCGGCCGGATCGGATGACTATATCATATAGCTGCCATAGGAACGATCGGTCGAAAGATAAGTCTTTGTGAGAAAAACTTTTTTGATTTCTATCGTAGCGTCTCCAATCGTAGCATATATTAGTTTTATATGTTTCCCCACAATTCTGAAAAAAGTGATCAAAATCGGATCACTATAGCATATAGCTGCCATATAAACGGTCGGTCAAAAAACTAATTCTAGTGAGAAAAACTTTTTTGTTTTCTATTGTAGCGTCCCCAATCTTGGTATATGATAGTTGTATATGCTTTAACATAGTACAGGAAAAATTTATCAAAATCGGATGACTATATTATGTAGATCCCATAGAAACGGTCGTTCAAAAAACTACGTCTAGTGAGAAAAACTTGTTTGTTTTCTATCGTAGCGTCCCCAATCTTGGTTTATATTAGTTTTATATGCTTTCACATAATTTTGAAAAAATTGATCAAAATCGGATGACTATAGCATATAACTGCCATCGGACCGATCGTTCGGAAAATTTTTTTTACTAAGAAAAGTTTTTTTTATGGTATCAAATTTTTATTATCAATGGTTTAAACATTTTAAATATTTGGTATCTATATCCTATATAAATTTTACCGGTTAAATCAGTTGGAGAAAAGTTTTTCAAGTGTATTAAAACTTCGACACAGTCGAAGTTAGCTTTGCCTTCTCGTTTCTTTTTGGAATTAGATAATAAATTTAAAAAAAGCCAGGGTGAATTAAAGTGGACAACTAGATGAAGTAGAAAGAAAGGCGATTCGCAAAGTCGACTCCCTGTAACAAGCAAATGGGATAGCATAGAAGCAAACGGACAGACGTACATGGCTTAATCGACTCAGCTCGTCCTGCTGATCAAGAATATATATAGTTTATGGGGTCGGAGATGCTTCCTTCTATGCGTTACAATCATCCGCACAATTTTGATATTCCCTCTGCAAGGGTATACACCGGATTAATAGACTAATTTCTCATTTCAATAATAAACTTTTACAAAATAGGCGTAAGAATTTAATTCTTAACCCTGTCAAATACGTTTCCTCAAAAAAATAAATTCTGTCACCGCAGCAGGGGAAAATCAAAACAAACAGCTGTCTCGTCATTTTTGATTTTTGAGTATTGGAAATCCATTAATTTATTGTCGTGAAATGGGACGGAAACGTGATTTTCTTGTGCGCAATTTTTTTACTTTCCAGTCAAATTTAAATGAGTCCATATGCAAATTGTGCAATAGGTCATTTAAGGGAAACTATTTTACAAATTTAAGAAGGCACTTACAGGAATATCATGAGACTCTATACAAAACTGAAGTGGAACAACAAGAACTCAATGAGCCCACGGAGAAAAAGAAGAAATTTCCAGTTTCATTAACTAAAACTGAAGTCAAAGAAGTGTGTCTGCAATTGGTAACATCGGAGAAAATGCCCTTTACCGTTCTGGATTCGGATGGCTTCAAAAAATTAACTGAGCAAATTTTTAGTGGGCTAAAGATGAGTCCGATAACATCAAGAAATGTCATGCATTATGTGACAGAAAAGTATGACATGGTTTAAGAAAACCTTACCAAGGCGTTTAGGAATAAAATCATTTCATTAAAAGTTGACATTGCCTCGAGACACAACAGAGGCATATTGGGAGTGAATGCTCAATATTATGGTGAACAGTGTAGTGCAATCAAAACCCTGGGTATAATAGAGTTGCACAAAAAACATACTGGGCGGAATTTGAGTGTCGAAATTGAAGCAATATTGGAAGAGTTTGGAATTTCAAAGCATCAAGTATACTCTATAACATCCGACAATGGAAAAATTATTATAAAAGCAGTGGAGGTTCTAAATGAGGAGACCGATCCTGAACTGGATGAAGATGTCGATGATGACAATCTTTTACGTGATATACGCGTTCACTCAATTGATTCTATCAAATGTGCTGCTCATTCGCTACAGCTTGCAGTTAAAGAATTCCTAAGAAATGACAGACGGGAAATAGTAGTCGAAAAATCACGAAAAATTGTTAAAACGTTGCGTACTCCTACTTACAGGTAATTGAATGTTCATTTGTTATTAAATTAATTTTAATTCGTATTATGACTTCAGGCTATCGATTTCTGGTCAAGGACTACCTCAGCCTGTTCTCGATGTCCCTACGAGATGGAATTCAACATACTCCATGTTGAAAAATCTATGCGTATACAAGCAATTTTCAGAAGAGCACGTCGATGCTACTTTACGGCTATCGAACCTGCAGTGGGACGAGGTGCAGTTGATGGTAAAAGTGTTGGAACCAATATTTGTAGCATCCCAAAAATTGCAAATGGAACAGTTGTATTTTTGAGATTTTTATAAACTTTGGCTCGAGACAAAACTGATTGTGCAATCCATGAAAAATACACACAGTGAGGTACTCGCCAAATGCCTGGAAAATAGAGATGATCGCCTGACATCGAATGAAGTTGTCTTATCTACAATTTATTTAGATCCACGAATTCGAAGGGTTCTACTTCAAAAACCAATACAGCTGACATATGCCAGAAACCATTTAAGAAAGTTAATGCGACAAATATATGCTCTAAGCAGAACTGTAAGTTATTTTGCTATCCGTTTAACTTACTTATTTATTTATTTATTTTTTAGAATGCACCACCACCGGAGCTTGTTATATCTCAGGCAGAATCTTCGACAAGCTCGGAACAATCGATGAGTCAGATTTATAACTCAACACGGAACCCCCACTCCCTTTTAAAAAACTTCCTCAATTCCATTGAGGTGCTTCCTGAAAATTACGAATCAGATGCCAATGACGACTTTGAACTGCAACTGGCGATTACCGAAATAAATGGTTATTCTCCAAAGCCCATTAGTCTGAATGAAGATATAATGAAATACTGGGAAGAAAAAAAATACAAATAAAATCGCGCCATTTTTTTTTAAAAAAAACGAGAGCGTAAGTTGAAGTCGGCCCTGCGCAGTGAAGGAAGCATTTCCGACCACATAAAGTATATATATTCTTGATCAGCATGACGAGCTGAGTTCATTTCCGTCTGTCCGTCCGTCCGTCCGTCTGTTTCTATGCTACCTCCTCCCTCAGTTTTGAAGCTATCTTAACCAAACTTTGCAAAAAGTCTTTAAATACAAATACGCTGCACATTTGTCGGAATCGGCCGGATCGGATGACTATATCATATAGCTGCCACAGGAACGATCGGTCCAAAAACTAGTTCTAATGAGAAAAACTTTTTTGTTATCAATCGTAGCGTCACCAATCGTGGTATATATAAGTTTTATATGCTTCCACACAATTCTGGAAAAATTTATAAAAATCGGATGACTATAGCATATAGCTGCCATATAAACGGTCGTCCAAAATCTACACACAAAAAAAAACGTTGGTAAATTCGACATTTTTCATTGGTAAATATGCCAATTTCCCATTTTGTTTTTCACCCAACAATTTTTCATTTCAAAAATAAATGGTTTCCACTTTTGATTTTCAAAATTGTTTCCATTTTGATTTTAAAGTGTTTTACTTTTGAAATAAAAAAAACACACACACACGCACACCACACACACACACCACAACACCAACAAAGTCGGTCTTTCCCCGATGCTGAACTTGAATTCGTTTGTTTCTGAAAATTTTTTATTTTTTATAATATTATTAAATCTTTACCTTGTCTGGGACTCGAACACACGACCTCTGGGACACACACACTGAAAGACAAACGCCAGCATCTCAACGCATTCGGCTACTGCACGCTCGCGAAGTAACAGAGCTCAAAGCAGATGTTAAGCTGGTGGTGGTAGCCGACCAGGGTTTTTTTGTTTCTGTTCTATTTTTAGCATATCGACTCGACAAAAATCGCACATAATTGAACAAAATTGCGAACATTTTGATTCTATATGGAAATCAAAAGTGAACTTGTAATTTGAAGGCAAAAGTGTCTGCTCTTTAAAATCAAACAATTACGCAGTTGATTAAAATGTCGTTTTTACGTGTAGATTGGTAAAATCAAAAAGAAAAATGTTTAATTACAATACTTTTTAGCCAAAGTTGAAAAATGTGATTTTTACAATTTTTTTTTTTTTTTGTGTGTAGTTTTAGTGAGAAAAACTTTTTTGTTTTCCATCGTAGCATCACCAATCGTGGTATATATTAATTTTATATGATGTTACACCATTCTGAAAAAAATTTATCAAAATCGGATGACTATAGCATATAGCTGCTATATAAACGGTCGTCCAAAAACTAGTTCTAGTAAGAAAAACTTGTTTGTTATCAATGGTAGCGCCTTTCAAAAACTGCAAGGGTATTTAAAACATCGGCGTAGCCGATGTTAGCCTTCTATTTTGTAGAGACATGAATTTTAGGTAATTTTTTAAGAATATTTTATTAGATCACATTATGCCCAAATTGTAGAGATATGAGTTTTTTTTCTCCAAATTGAGGGGGTGGCAACTCTACTATAGCGCTTCTGATCCCGAAATGATGTATGGCGGATCGATAAGTAATGATAATTAAAATATATGTCTAGAAGGTTCGAGTAATCTATTTTCAAAATTGTGGGAGATATGAGGTATTTTTCAAATTGCGGGGGCGGGAACTTTTCTATCGTTCACCTGATCAGGAAATGATGTATCGCGGATCGATAGGTAATGATGATTAAAATATATGTCTAAAAGGTAAGAACAATCTTTTATCAAAATTGTGAAAGATATGAAGTATTTTGCAAATTGCGGGGGTGGCAACTCTTTTATCGTTCATCTGATCGGAAAATGATGTATGGCGGATCGATAGATAATGATGATTAAAATATATGTCTAGAAGATTTGAACAATCTATTTTCAAAATTGTAAGAGATATGAGGTTTTTTTCATATTGCGGGGGTGGGAGGGGGCGTGGCACAAATTTGAAACAAACTTGATCTGCGTGCAGACAAAACAAGTCTACACTGAAAAAATGGTAGCTCTAGCTCTTATAGTCTCTGAGATCTAGGTGTTCATACGGACGGACGGACAGACGGACGGACGGACGGACGGACAGACGGACAGATCTATATCGACTCGGCTATTGATGCTGATCAAGAATATATATACATTATGGGGTCGGAAATGCTTCCTTCTGCCTGTTACATACATTTGCACGAACTTAGTATACCCTTTTTACTCTACGAGTAACGGGTATAAAAATGTTTAAATTCGCCCGATTTTCTGTAAAGCAAATTTTTATCATTGTTTTTTGTTTTATTCAAATAACCATATCCCAAGGATTCCGATTCCGATTAAATAAAGAATTGCATTTTAAAGCGTATGTGGACTAGGCCTTCTGGGGAAACCACAATAAAAAAGCTCGCATTAAACTCTTCCTCTATTTGGTGGTGTGAAAAAGAGTAAAGAACAGTTTAAAAAAGAAAATTAAGTAACATTTTTTTTAAACTGATGCCTTAATCTCGAAAGCACACTTGATTCAACCCATTTTACATGAGAAAAACGCAAACTTTAAAATCCAATTATAAAATAACCATGGCTGACCGCCAATTATTTTCTTCACGTAAATTCATTATAATTCGCGGTCCATCGAAGGGGATATAATAGACAATTACCTAACTATTTTTTATCTGATTTGCTTAAAACTCGGTTTGTAAGGATAGTATGAAAAATAGTTAGGAATGTGATTTTTCGATGGTGGAAAATCTGCCCGAAAAGTCGGGAAATTCCCGGAAAATTCTATATGGATAAATCTATTTTCATCCGATTGACTTCAAACTCGGTTTGCTAGCATAGTATGCATAATAATTAGAAATGTGATTTTTCGATTGTGGAAAATCCACGCACAAGGAAAATGGCCGGAAAATTCTATATGGATACACTATTATTCATCCGATTGACTTCAAACTTTGTAGGGATGGTATACAAAATAAGTTGACATGAGATTTCCCGATGTTGGAAAATTTGCCCCAAGAGTGGGGAAATGCCAGGAAGATTTTATATGGTAAAACCTATTTTTATACCCGTTACTCGTAGAGTAAAAAGGGTATACTAAGTTCGTGCAAATGTCTGTAACAGGCAGAAGGAAGCATTTCCGACCCCATAAAGTATATATATTCTTGATCAGCATCAATAGCCGAATCGATATAGACATGTCCGTCTGTCTGTCTGTCCGTCTGTCCGTATGAACACCTAGATCTCAGAGACTATAAGAGCTAGAGCTACAATTTTTTCAGTGTGGACTTGTATTGTCTGCACGCAGATCAAGTTTGTTTCAAATGTTTGCCACGCCCCCTCCCGCCCCCGCAATATGAAAAAAACCTCATATCTCCCACAATTTTGAAAATAGATTGTTCGGACCTTCTAGACATATATTTATACCCGTTACTCGTAGAGTAAAAAGGGTATACTAAGTTCGTGCAAATGTATGTAACAGGCAGAAGGAAGCATTTCCGACCCCATAAAGTATATATATTCTTCATCAGCATCAATAGCCGAGTCGATATAGACATGTCCGTCTGTCTGTCTGTCCGTCTGTCCGTATGAACACCTAGATCTCAGAGACTATAAGAGCTAGAGCTACCAAATTTTTAGTGTAGACTTGTATTGTCTGCAGGAAGATCAAGTTTGTTTCAAATTTTTGCCACTCCCCCTCACGCCCCCGCAATTTGGAAAAAACCTTATATCTCCCCCATTATGAAAATAGACTGTTCGAACCTTCTAGACATATATCTTAATCATCATTACCTATCGATCCGCCATACATCATTTCCTGATCAGATGAACGATAGAAAAGTTGCCGCCCCCGCAATTTGAAAAAATCCTCATATCTCCCACAATTTTGAAAATAGACTGTTCAAACCTTCTAGACATATGTTTTAATCCTCAATACCTATCGATCCGTCATACATCAATTCCCGATCAGATGTGCGGTAGTAATGTTGCCACCCACGCAATTTGGAAAATACCTCATATCTCCCAGAATTTTGAGGATAGATTATTCGAACCCTCTAGACATATATCTTAATCATCATTACCTATCGATCCGCCCTACATCATTTCCTGATCAGATGAACGATAGAAAAGTTGCCGCCCCCGCAATTTGAAAAAATTCCTCATATCTCCCACAATTTTGAAAATAGATTGTTTAAACCCTCTAGACATATATTTTAATAATTATTACCTATCGATCAGCCATACATCATTTCCTGATCAGATGATCTATAGTAGAGTTGCCTCCCCTGCAAATTGGAAAAAAACTCATATCTCCCACAATTTGGACATGTTGATATCCTGAGTAACGGGTATATCGAAGTCGAGCAGGGCCGACTTCAACTTACGCACTCGTTAATCCGATTGGCTGCAAAATCGTTTTGTGAACACATTATAGAAAAAAAATTAGACATTTGATTTCTCGGTGGTGGAATTTCCGCCCACAGGCAAGAATAGTGGTGGGCGTATTTCGGTTCAGCGACAAAGACTATTTGTGAGCCGATCTGAATAAAATTCGTTTTGTAAGCTCTAGGGTCAGAATGAATGGAAACACGTGTTTTTATCAGGGCTGCAAACCGGTCCGGAACCGAACCCTTCAGAACCGGTTCGGTTCAGGTTCTGGTGATGCCTGAACCGAACCGGGAACCGAACCCCATTGAAAATAATCACGAGAACCCGAACCCGAACCTAACCCTGTCTTCTTATTGATAAGGTTCGGTTCTAAAAATAAATTGGCAAGCATAGAATTTATTTTTGCACATTGATGGTTTAAAATATTTCATTATTATAAAGAAAAATGTATCCATTCATATGCCCATGTACGGATGGCGACACTTTTTCTCATCCGCAACAAAAGACTGGACTGTGTTATTTTACACAACCTCAAGCAAGGGAATTCAATTTATATCTGAAACCGTATTTCTGTGTACAATTTTGTTCGTATGGAGATAGAATGGCACTGTGAATACAAGGGAAAGTTGCACTTTATTTAAATTTCTTCATTTTTTTAACCAAATCACAAATAAAGTTCTTTTAACATTTCACTCTCACAATATGCCAGTCAAAGCCGTGCTGTGGCGGTCCCATTTGTAGAAAAAAATAATTTGACTGAATTCTCGGAAATGTATGTACGTGTGTGTGTGGCTGAACACTTTAAGTTAGGGATGAGACAACCCGGCATGTCTGTGATTAAGTCCCGGTCACTGGCAATCATTGAATCACACAGTGACTGCATATTTGAAGTAACAGTGTGATTTGATGACTGCCAGTCACTGTGACTTAATCACAGTTACGCCGATATGGTCAATCACAGTTACTAAATCACGGGTACGCAGATAAAGCTCATCTCTTATTTTTAGGCCAAAAGTGGCCGTGTTTTTTGCAGGTTTCATAGTCACAAAATCACATCAGATTCAGCAATCCCACTACTGTGAAGGAGAAATGACTTTCGCTGTGAGTGCAAGTTGGCAGAATCGCTTAACTCTTCTAAACATACATACAATCAATCAATCAAGACAGATCACTTATGTGCTTGACTTCCAAGCCATCAAGAGGCAGATTATATGGCATCTCGTCTTCAAATTCTATTAAATTACTTATTCTTGATCAGGACGACGAGCCGATTCCGTCTGTCCGTTCGTCCGTCTGTCTGTCTGTCTGTTTCTACGCGAACTAGTCCCTCAATTTTAAAGCTATCGAGCTGAAATTTTGCACAGAGTCTTCTTTTTACTGCACGCAACTAATATGTCGGAACCGGCCGGATCGGATGATCATCATATAGCTGCCATAGGAACGATCGGTCTAAGAACTAGTTCTAGATAGATAAACTTTTTTGTTTTCCACCGTAGCGTCTCTAATCTTGGTATATTTTAGTTTTATATGTTTCCACATAATTCTGGAAAAATGTATCAAAATCGGATCACTATAGCATATAGCTGCCATAGAAACGGTCGGTCAAAAAACTAGTTCTAGTGAGAAAAACTTTTTTGTTTTTCATCGTAGCGTCACGATGGAAAGACGTTACGATGGAAATCAAAAAAGTTTTTCTCACAAAGACTTATTTTTCGACCGATCGTTCCTATGGCAGCTATAAGATATAGTCACCCGATCCGGCCGGTTCCGACATATTAGTTGCGTGCAGTAAAAAGAAGACTCTGTGCAAGATTTCAGCTCGATAGCTTTAAAACTGAGAGACTAGTTCGCGTAGAAACAGACAGACAGACAGACGGACAGACAGACAGACGGACAGACAGACAGACGGACAGACAGACAGACGGACGGACGGACAAGCGGAAATGAACTCAGCTCGTCGTCCTGATCAAGAATATATATAGTTTATGGGGTCAGAAATGAATATTTCTATGCGTTACAAACTTCTGGGCAAAATTAATATACACTTTTCAAGTGTATAAAAAAATTTATCAAAATCGGATGACTATAGCATATTGCTGCCATTTAAACGGTCGGTCAAAAAACTACTTCTAGTGAGAAAAACTTTTTTGTTTTTTATCGTAGCGTCCCCAATCTTGTCCCTAATCTTGGAATATATTAGTTTTATATGCTTTCACATAATTTTGAAAAAAATTATCTAAATCGGATGACTATAGCATATAGCAGCCATAGGACCGATCGGTCGGAAAATGTGATTTACTGAGAAAAGTTTTTTTTTATGGTATCAAATATTTATTATCAATGATTTAAAAATTTTAAATATCTGATATCTATATCCTATATATATTTTTCCAGTTAAATCAGATTGAGTTAACTTTTTCAAGTGTATTAAAACTTCGGCACAGTCGAAGTTAGCTTTGCCTTCTCGTTATAATTTGTTACTTATATTTAACATTTAATTTTTTGTTCTGTCTATCGTATTATTTATTTTTATTTTTTTGGCAGTGCTGTTGCAAACCTGCAAGCTGGTATAAACTCGTGTTCGAACCAAATAAAAGAGAATTTGCAAAAATTAATCAAAAATCCTGCCTAAAAGAGCTCTTATAGGGCTCCTTATGTACTTTGGAATGCTAAACTCAAAAATGAATTTCGAAAATTTTTTGTATGGATACGTTTTTGAGTTAAAATTTGTTTATTGTTTTTTCGGTAGGTATCTTTACATTTCATGACATATCTCGAGATTAAAACTTTAGATGTCGTCAAGCAAGGTATTAATAGAAAGGGTATGCAGATCATTTTCCAATCGGTTTAGTACTTTGAATGCTACAAGTAAAAATATTTCGAAAAAATCAAATTTTTTTTTCAAAAACGAGGAAAAAATTGTTTCCTAAAATCTGATAAAAATAAATTGTTTTTTTCTTTTGATCTTACGAATAGAACTTCTACGAAGAAAATAAGGTATTGATAAATAATATCTATGGATAAATAAAGGAGTTGTGGGCAATTAAGTACAAGTACTAACAGTCAAATTTTAGCGTTTTATGGTTTTATTAGAAAATATTTTTATTTTTTCTAAGTTTTTGGCCTTACTCTTAATTTTTGTTCAGTGATTTAGCTACTATTGGAACTCGTACATTGATTAAAAAGCGAAGTAAAATAAAAACGAGAAGGCAAAGCTAACTTCGACTGTGCCGAAGTTTTAATACACTTGAAAAACTTTACTCCTACCGATTTAACCGGTCAAATATATATAGAATATAGATATCAGATATTTAAAAATTTTAAATTGTTGATAATAAAATTTCATACCATAAAAAAAACTTTTCTTAGTTAAACACATTTTCCGACCGATCGGTCGTATGGCAGCTATATGCTATAGTCATCCGATCTTGATAAATTATTTCAAAATTATGTGAAAGCTGATAAAACTTATATATACCAAGATTGGGGACGCTACGATAGAAAACAAAAAAGTTTTTCTCACTAGAAGTAGTTTTTTGACCGACCCTTTATATGGCAGCTATATGCTATAGTCATCCGATTTTGATAAAATTTTTTCAGAATTATGTGAAAGCATTTAAAACTAATAAATACCACGATTGGTGATGCTATAATAGAAAACAAAGAAGTTTTTCTCACTAGAACTAGTTTTTTGAACGACCGTTTATATGGCAGCTATATGCTATAGTCATCCGATTTTGATAAATTTTTCCAGAATTGTGTGAAAATATATGAAACTAATAAATACCAGGATAGGTGACGCTACGATAGAAAACAAAAAAGTTTTTCTTACTAGAACTAGTTTTTTGACCGATCGTTCCTATGGCAGCTATATGATATAGTCATCCGATCCGGCCGGTTCCGACATATTAGTTGCGTGCAGTAAAAAGAAGACTCTGTGCAAGATTTCAGCTCGATAGCTTTAAAACTGAGAGACTAGTTCGCGTAGAAACAGACAGACAGACAGACAGACGGACAGACGGACAGACGGACAGACGGACAGACGGACAGACAGACGGACGGACAAGCGGAAATGAACTCAGCTCGTCGTCCTGATCAAGAATATATATAGTTTATGGGGTCAGAAATGAATATTTCTATGCGTTACAAACTTCTGGGCAAAATTAATATACACTTTTCAAGTGTATACAAAAATTTATCAAAATCGGATGACTATAGCATATTGCTGCCATTTAAACGGTCGGTCAAAAAACTACTTCTAGTGAGAAAAACTTTTTTGTTTTTTATCGTAGCGTCCCCAATCTTGTCCCTAATCTTGGAATATATTAGTTTTATATGCTTTCACATAATTTTGAAAAAAATTATCTAAATCGGATGACTATAGCATATAGCAGCCATAGGACCGATCGGTCGGAAAATGTGATTTACTAAGAAAAGTTTTTTTTTATGGTATCAAATATTTATTATCAATGATTTAAAAATTTTAAATATCTGATATCTATATCCTATATATATTTTTCCAGTTAAATCAGATGGAGTTAACTTTTTCAAGTGTATTAAAACTTCGGCACAGTCGAAGTTAGCTTTGCCTTCTCGTTATAATTTGTTACTTATATTTAACATTTAATTTTTTTGTTCTGTCTATCGTATTATTTATTTTTATTTTTTTGGCAGTGCTGTTGCAAACCTGCAAGCTGGTATAAACTCGTGTTCGAACCAAATAAAAGAGAATTTGCAAAAATTAATCAAAAATCCTGCCTAAAAGAGCTCTTATAGGGCTCCTTATGTACTTTGGAATGCTAAACTCAAAAATGAATTTCGAAAATTTTTGTATGGATACGTTTTTGAGTTAAAATTTGTTTATTGTTTTTTCGGTAGGTATCTTTACATTTCATGACATATCTCGAGATTAAAACTTTAGATGTCGTCAAGCAAGGTATTAATAGAAAGGGTATGCAGATCATTTTCCAATCGGTTTAGTACTTTGAATGCTACAAGTAAAAATATTTCGAAAAAATCAAATTTTTTTTCAAAAACGAGGAAAAAATTGTTTCCTAAAATCTGATAAAAATAAATTGTTTTTTTCTTTTGATCTTACGAATAGAACTTCTACGAAGAAAATAAGGTATTGATAAATAATATCTATGGATAAATAAAGGAGTTGTGGGCAATTAAATACAAGTACTAACAGACAAATTTTAGCGTTTTATGGTTTTATTAGAAAATATTTTTATTTTTTCTAAGTTTTTGGCCTTACTCTTAATTTTTGTTCAGTGATTTAGCTACTATTGGAACTCGTACATTGATTAAAAAGCGAAGTAAAATAAAAACGAGAAGGCAAAGCTAACTTCGACTGTGCCGAAGTTTTAATACACTTGAAAAACTTTACTCCAACCGATTTAACCGGTCAAATATATATAGAATATAGATATCAGATATTTAAAAATTTTAAATTGTTGATAATAAAAATTTCATACCATAAAAAAAACTTTTCTTAGTTAAACACATTTTCCGACCGATCGGTCGTATGGCAGCTATATGCTATAGTCATCCGATCTTGATAAATTATTTCAAAATTATGTGAAAGCTGATAAAACTTATATATACCAAGATTGGGGACGCTACGATAGAAAACAAAAAAGTTTTTCTCACTAGAAGTAGTTTTTTGACCGACCCTTTATATGGCAGCTATATGCTATAGTCATCCGATTTTGATAAATTTTTTCAGAATTATGTGAAAGCATTTAAAACTAATAAATACCACGATTGGTGATGCTATAATAGAAAACAAAGAAGTTTTTCTCACTAGAACTAGTTTTTTGAACGACCGTTTATATGGCAGCTATATGCTATAGTCATCCGATTTTGATAAATTTTTCCAGAATTGTGTGAAAATATAAAAAAAATAATAAATACCAGGATAGGTGACGCTACGATAGAAAACAAAAAAGTTTTTCTCACTAGAACTAGTTTTTTGACCGATCGTTCCTATGGCAGCTATATGATATAGTCATCCGATCCGGCCGGTTCCGACATATTAGTTGCGTGCAGTAAAAAGAAGACTCTGTGCAAAATTTCAGCTGGATAGCTTTAAAACTGAGGGACTAGTTCGCGTAGAATCAGACAGACAGACAGACGGACAGACGGACGGACGGACAGACGGAAATGAACTCAGCTCGTCGTCCTGATCAAGAATATATATAGTTTATGGGGTCGGAAATGAATATTTCTATGCGTTACAAACTTCTGGGCAAAATTAATATACACTTTTCAAGTGTATAAAAAAACGAGAAGGCAAAGCTAACTTCGACTGTGCCGAAGTTTAAATACACTTGAAAAAGTTTACTCCAACTGATTTAACCGGTAAAAAATATATAGAATATAGATATCAAATATTTTAAACTTTTTAATATTTAATAATAAAAATTTGATACCATAAAAAAAAACTTTTCTTAGTAAAACACATTTTCCGACCGATCCGTTTAATGGCAGCTATATGCTATAGTCATCCGATTTTGATACATTTTTTCGAACTTATGTAAAAAAATATAAAACTGATATATACCAAGATTGCAGACGCTACGATAGAAAACAAAAAAGTTTTTCTCACTAGAAGTAGTTTTTTGACCGACCGTTTATATGGCACCTATATGCTATAGTCACCCGATTTTGATAAATTTTTTCAAAATTATGTGAAAGCATATAAAACTAATATATACCAAGATTGGAGACGCTACGATGGAAAACAAAAAGTTTTTCTCACTAGAAGTAGTTTTATGACCGACCGTTTATATGGCAGCTATATGCTATAGTCATCCGATTTTGATAAATTTTTTCAAAATTATGTGAAAGCATATAAAACTAATATATACCAAGATTGAAGATGCTACGATGGAAAACAAAAAAGTTTTTCTCACTAGAAGTAGTTTTTTGTCCGACCGTTTATATGGCAGCTATATGCTATAGTTATCCGATTTTGATAAATTTTTTCCGAATTGTGTGGAAACATATAAAACTAATATATACTACGATTGGTGACGCTACGATGGAAAATAAAAAAGTTTAACTCACTAAGACTTATTTTTCGACCGATCGTTCCTATGGCAGCTATAAGATATAGTCATCCGATCCGGCCGGTTCCGACATATTAGTTGCGTGCAGTAAAAAGAAGACTCTGTGCAAAATTTCAGCTCGATAGCTTTAAAACTGAGGGACTAGTTTGCGTAGAAACAGACAGACAGACAGACGGACAGACGGACAGACGGACAGACGGACAGACAGACAGACGGACAGACGGACGGACGGACAAGCGGAAATGAACTCAGCTCGTCGTCCTGATCAAGAATATATATAGTTTATGGGGTCGGAAATGAATATTTCTATGCGTTACAAACTTCTGGGCAAAATTAATATACACTTTTCAAGTGTATAAAAATATAAAACTGATATATACCAAGATTGCAGACGCTACGATAGAAAACAAAAAAGTTTTTCTCACTAGAAGTAGTTTTTTGACCGACCGTTTATATGGCACCTATATGCTATAGTCACCCGATTTTGATAAATTTTTTCAAAATTATGTGAAAGCATATAAAACTAATATATACCAAGATTGGAGACGCTACGATGGAAAACAAAAAAGTTTTTCTCACTAGAAGTAGTTTTATGACCGACCGTTTATATGGCAGCTATATGCTATAGTCATCCGATTTTGATAAATTTTTTCAAAATTATGTGAAAGCATATAAAACTAATATATACCAAGATTGAAGATGCTACGATGGAAAACAAAAAAGTTTTTCTCACTAGAAGTAGTTTTTTGTCCGACCGTTTATATGGCAGCTATATGCTATAGTCATCCGATTTTGATAAATTTTTTCCGAGTTGTGTGGAAACATATAAAACTAATATATACTACGATTGGTGACGCTACGATGGAAAATAAAAAAGTTTAACTCACTAAGACTTATTTTTCGACCGATCGTTCCTATGGCAGCTATAAGATATAGTCATCCGATCCGGCCGGTTCCGACATATTAGTTGCGTGCAGTAAAAAGAAGACTCTGTGCAAAATTTCAGCTCGATAGCTTTAAAACTGAGGGACTAGTTTGCGTAGAAACAGACAGACAGACAGACGGACAGACGGACAGACGGACAGACAGACAGACGGACGGACGGACAAGCGGAAATGAACTCAGCTGGTCGTCCTGATCAAGAATATATATAGTTTATGGGGTCGGAAATGAATATTTCTATGCGTTACAAACTTCTGGGCAAAATTAATATACACTTTTCAAGTGTATAAAAATAATATATCATCATTACGTTATTTTCTTCGTAATAGTGTTATTTAGAAGAGTAAATGAAAAAGACAATTTTTTGATTTTAATTTTCAATATTTATGCTGCTAACTTTCAAACTACTAAACCGATCGAAAAATGATTATCAGGAATAAGATTATTAGGAATTGTATACCCTTTTGATTAATCCCTTGCTTGACTCCATCTAAATTTTCTAACTCGAGACATGTCTTAAAATGTAAGTGTACCTACCGAAAAACTAAAAAAAAATTCTAACTCAAAAACGTATCCATACAAAAATTTTTGATATTCATTTTTGAGTTTAGCATTCCAATATACATTATTGAAAAATAATGTCTTCAATGGGTCTTTTTCGTTGTAAACTAGTGTAATGAATCGAAATAAATAAATAAATTGAATAAATAATAAAAATGAAATAAATAATAAATAAAAGGATAAAAATATATGAAAAAGAAAACTTAAAATCTAACAAAAAAAAAAAATTATAAAACGGACTAACAAAATTAAAACTATCGTAACGTTGTCGTCTCCTGGTATGCGTGTCGACCTCAGCCAAAAAAATTTTTTCTGAAGTGTGAAGCTTTGGCAAATAATTATTTGAGTGCGGGGGATTAAGGCAGATCCACGAACAATTTTCAATGGCCTTGGATGCAGCCAACAGGGCTTTTTAATGGCGGCAAAATCCCACCAAAAGCATCACATAAAATATGGCACAGCCGGTACAGTCAGCAAAGATAAGGCTGCAACAAGTACGCCGTTTTAATATTATATATATTTTACTGCACTTCCCTTCGATCTGCGACTGCGCGCAAGCAATTTGCCAAACCAACTGACCTTGGCCCACTTTTTTTTTAAAGTCATGTTCCAGAATTTTTAAATGTTCCAGGTCATTGGCCTAATGACCGTCAAATTGCCGCTTACGATCTTAACTTACCACCCCCATCCCTGGCACTCTACGTTCAATAACACTGTCACTGCCAGCCCAAGGTTGCAGATTCAGGGGTATCGATAGTTTCTGCCTACACCCAGATATTCACCGATTGTGTTTTTTCCTCTGAAAAACATTTAATAACAATTATAAAAACTTTTCTAATTTACCTTCCTCGTTTGGGAATCCAACTCGGGACCTCGGGGATTGGAACACAGGAATGGTGCCCAAATTTTTTTTTCCTTGAAAAAATTATTTTTGGATTCATTATGTCTTAAAAATAAGTGTTTGTTCTGGAAAAAGTTTTACTTTTGCACGGATCGAGTTTTATAGGACTAAAACCTAGGACCGCAAAGAGGCGGCTTTGGGAAAGTAGGCCAAAAAAAATTTCAGTACAAAATTTTGTTGCTTACACGTTTTATTATAAAGAAAATAAAGAAAGGCTCATAACAAAAACATAACAATTCAAACTAAAGTGACTTAAATTTAGAAAACCTCAAAATATTTGTGGACTAAAAGTTCGTATACTTATTTGTGATGAAAATCGTAGGAACAGTCTTTTTGCTGGGAAAGGCTCAGGTTTATATTACATTTACGGCATACAATTTGAGTTTCGGAAGTGCAACCAGGAAGCTTACAGGTTTTTTTTGCCAGCGCGTGACAAAAACATCGGAAAATGCTTTGACGCCATCATAAAGTACATCATTATACGGAATGAAAGTTTTCTTCCCTGTGTATTTATTTTCATTTTCAGCAACTTGTCGTGGGCGCCCTGGTCCTTTTGGCAGAGAAGGAGTTTGTAGCATGCGAAGCACGTATGCGATCTCTGTTCGGAAGCTTGGCAGTCGGGCTGGTTTATTCGGTGGAACAAAATGTAAGGTCAGGCTCAAAAAAGGAAATTGCAGATTTATCCATGACTAGGTTCTTTTGGCGCCACAACATCTTTTTGAAAAGCGGTGATTTTGGATCTATAGCCGAAGCAGATCCTACAAATTCGGCTTTTGTTTTTTCTTCAGCATGAGCAATATCATGCTCAGCAGGCGCTTTGCGTATGCGTTTCAGTGCTTGAGGTGAATTCGATGCAATCGAAGTTGGGGGTGACAGCAATTTCGCAAGTGGAGTAGGACTTCCGCTTATCCAAATCTCTGTATCCAACATAGAGTCCGGCATATTTACAGCTCTTTCAATCGCTTCTTGATCTTCCTCATTAACAGGAAACGCTTACTCGCAAACATCACTAGTCAAATCGTCCTCCAATTCTTCTTCTCCGTCCGTATCAATGTCAAAATCATTAGAATTACAAAATTTTTCAATTTCCTCATCGGATAGAGATGATAGCTTATGCATTTGTCGTCGTTCCATGTCTACTAAAGCAATTTTTTGGACTTAAATATGTCTAAGGTTGTTTCACTTTCAAACATACCTTAAAATTTTTTCCCGAATTGTCCCAAGACCGTCTTTAGACGGGATACCTTATAAAATCAATAAAAAGCTAACGAAAACTTTTTTTAGTGTTGGTTTTTTATTTTGCATCCTTGAGACTATCAGCAACACGGAAATAATTTTGTTTCATGCAGCGAACTTTTTAAAATATTTAAAAAAAAATGTTGTAATTCGTGCTCTTTGTAAAATAATTATTGCGTCCGAATTCCACAAAATTTCAGCTTCAAATGACTGTAGCAGCTGGCGCAAGCTGTAGAAACTCAACGAACATAATTTTGGGACTTCCTCGAATTAGAAAAACGCAAAACAAAGACAAAAAGGAATGAGGAAAGCGAAAAACGGTGTATTGAACTTTGCCCGTCTAGAGGCGGTCTTGGGCACTAGAGGGTTAAATGAATGCAGTTGTATGTTCTGCTCTGAGTTTGTAATAGAAGTGGTGGTCTAGTAGGTAAGACTGTTGACTTAGAATGCCGAGGTCGTGGGTTCAATACCTCTTGGAACCAGATAATTATTGTTGTTTTTTTTTAACATTTTTTTTTTTTTGCAATGTCAAGAGTTCAAATAATCATCACGGATAATTTTGCATTCCCGATTGAGGCTTATTGTTCGAAGTAGTAGTGTAGCACTTGGCACATTCAAAGATTAACTGACATTACCAACGCTTAGGAAACGAGACCATAAAAATTGGTGACGTATTGCCATAAAAAAACTGTCTGAAAATTTTCGTTTCTAGAAATTTCGTTAAGATGCGTAAATTGTTGGCACAATTGGAAATTATCTTGGCTAACAGGGTAACAGCACTCGAATATAAGTAATCTTGGTCCAAAAATCGTTAAACATATTTATGTTTTACAGTAGATGTTAGCCGGCTCATGTAAATATATATTCATTTATATTTCAACTTCCCGCCACACAGTAAAAAAGTATACTTTTAGGGGCAATGATGTAAATTCAAAAGTTGTTCTGTTAACACATAAAAAATAAATATTAACAAGTAAGAAAGTCGGTCAAGCCCGACTGTAATATACTCTGTACCTGTTTGTACGAAACTAATAACTTTAAAGTGTGAGGTTTTTTCAAAATCTGAGGGTGGCAACTCTTTCAACCATCGTTCATCTGGTTGAAAAACGATGTATGGGGGCTAGTACCTAGTACAAACCCGTAAAATTATAAAATTTGTATATAATTTCCTATTAACAAAAACGTATCTATATTAGTCACGCGGGAATCACGCGTGATTTCTGACCGCAGGCCATCTCAATTATATCGCTCCACTCATAGCAAGGTCCAATTGGGAAATTACCAGTTAGCTATTGCCTTCTCGCTCTCTCTTTCTCGTAAGTTCTACCAATGGCAACGGTGTTGTTGTTGGCGTTGGTTTTTATTTTCTTTTACATATAGCTCTAATATCGTTCATCTGATCGAAAAATGATGTATGGCGGGTCGATTCAAAATAAGTAGTAGAATATATGTCTAGAATGTTCGAACTATCTATCTTGAAAATTGTGGGAGTTATTTCGTTTTTTTAAATTTGCGGGGGAGGCAGGGGGCGTGGCAAAAATCAAAACTAAACTTGATCTGCCTGCAAGTATAAGAAATATATGTTCCATACACTTCAAACCTCTATCTCTTACCATCTCTGAGATCTCTTCGTTCATACGGACAGACGGACAGACGGACAGACAGACGGACAGACGGACATGGCTATATCGACTCGGCTGTTGATGCTGATCAAGAATATATATACTTTATGGGGTCGGAGATGCTTCCTTCTGGCTGTTACATACATTTGCACAAACCCAATATACTCTGTGTACCTTCGGTACAGAGTATAAAAAGCAGAAGTATGCTTAGAAATTTGCGAATAACGTCGTCAAACGGTAACCAAATTCGTCGGAACAACCTTTGTATAACGTAAAATTAAATGGACTTTGATAATAAAACTTAAGACAAATTCATGTAGAATAATTATGTGAAACCAATGGCTATCAAACTACAAATTTCACAAAAAAAAAAAAATGAAAATACCAGATTTGTAACCCGCATTTCTCAGCCATCGCTGTAAATCTATAAAACCACTGAATATAATATATTAGATTCCTCTCGTCGCTATCGAAATTGGCAAGGTGATAAACAATCAGATGGCCCATTCGTAAATTATTTCAATTTACATAAGAAAAACTAAACAGTTTTTGTACCATATCTTCAGATTTTGGGGGTCCCCGAGAGAAACCAAGTATGAGGAAGTGCTATACTCGACCTCCTCTACAGCGTACGCTAGGTCATTTCCCGGGTTATTTGGCACTGTAGCACTGTGTAATTATTATCAATATGTGGGTAAAATTTTACGACAGTACATATTTTTCCCGGTTTTATTTACGAATGACATGTTCGACAAGATTATCTGAAGAAGTCGCTATTTAATGCTTGTTTTGTTTTGGCTAAATATTGATTAAAATTGACAGTTGGCCAAGTGTAAACTAATTTCATAATTTGTATTTTACTTCCTCCCGAATTTGATCATCGACGACCACTTTTGTCTTTTTTGATTAAAGCATTATTGTTTCACTACTTTAGCGCTTGAAACATACATGTTTCTTTAAATTTGATGGACTAGATCCTTTGGGAAATTTAAATAGTTTTAGGCTTTTTTTGCACAGAACATTTCCAACTAATTCTAGTGTATTTGCATCCGCTATTTTGCCAAAAAAATGTCCAGACGTCGCTGGATCCTTTTGCTTCAACTCGCTTGTATTGTCCTGATTGCAGCTTTTGAGTTTCCATTTTATGGCAGTGCTACGGTGCCACGGTGCCAATTTGACAGCTAGGTAATCATACTCGTCTGTAATCATACTCGGCGAGTATAAGTCGATTACAATTTTACTTACTCGTGCAGGTCTCTAATGTATACTAGCTTATACCAACGGCTTCGCTCGCACTTGATAATAACAAAGGTTTTACAAAAAAAATAGAATTTTCTGTAAAAAATACCCCAATAGGGATCCAACTATAAGCAACGCGTTTTCCAATTATAGAAAATCCTCCTGCAAAGTCGGAAAATTGTTGGAAAACTGATGTATGCAACTTGTTTATTCTTCGTTCTGGCCTACAATCGAAAGTATACTTTCGGCCATATATCTGATTTTTAACCCATAGGGGTGTAATGGGTTAATTTTTCGGAAAACTGGTATGCAGTTATTGTTGAATTTTTATTTCGATTTTAGTTTGAAGCCGATCGGATGAAAAACAAAAAAGTTTTATAAAACAGTTTTCTGTGAATTTTCCACATTTGCCGGCGGAATTTTCCAAAACCCCGCCTTAGTACTCAGTTTCGGTATAAGATGAAACTACAGTAAAAAATGCTATCTCTAACGGTTTGGGCTGTGCGATGGTCACCAAACAGTCAGTCAGTCAGGTTGAACTCTTTTATATATATAGACTAGGATATAACCCTGCCCGCTTCGCTTCGCCACCCCACCCCGCAGTGAAATATCAACCACTCCCCATTTTTCAACATGGGTTAGTTTTAAAAAATTAAAACATTATTGATGTAAAACATCTTTAATTTCGGTACGATGATTTTAATAAAAAAATTGGGATCAGGGATTTGGGATCTGGGATCGGGTGTCTGGAATTATTGATCAGAGATGTGGGATCAGGGATTTGGGATCAGGGATGGGGGATCTGGGATAGAGGATTAGGGAAGAGGGATCTGGGATTTGGGATGGGGGATCAGAGATCTGGGATCAGGGATGGGGGATCTGGGATCAGGGATCAGTGATCTGGGATAAAGGATTAGGGATGAGGGATTTGGGATTAGAGATTTGGGATGGGGGATCAGGGATCTCGGATCAGGGATCAGTGATCTGCGAATAGGGATGGGGCATATCTGGGATCAGGGATGGGGGATCTGGGATAAAGGATTAGGGATGAGGGATCTGGGATTTGGGATGGGGGATCAGAGATCTGGGATCAGGAATGGGGGATCTGGGATCAGGGATCAGTGATCTGGGATAAAGGATTAGGGATGAGGGATTTGGGATTAGAGATTTGGGATGGGGGATCAGGGATCTCGGATCAGGGATCAGTGATCTGCGACTAGGGATGGGGCATATCTGGGATCAGGGATGGGGGATCTGGGATAAAGGATTAGGGATGAGGGATCTGGGATTTGGGGTGGAGGATCAGGGATCTGGGATCAGGGATGGGGGATCTGGGATCAGGGATCTGGGATAAAGGATGAGGGATCTGGGATGGGGGATGGGGGATCAGAGATCTGGGATCAGGGATGGGGGATCTGGGATCAGGGATCTGGCATAAAGGATTAGGGATGAGAGATCTGGGATTTGGGGTGGAGGATCAGGGATCTGGGATCAGGGATGGGGGATCCGGGATAAAGGATTAGGGATAAGGGATCTGGGATTAGGGATTTGGGATGGGGGATCAGGGATCTCGGATCTGGGACCAGGGATCTGTGACCAAGGATGGGGCATCTGGGATTTGGGATGGGGGGAACTGGGATCAAGGTTAGGGATGAGGGATCTGGGAAAAGGTATTTGGGATGGGGGATCTGGGATTTAGGATGGGGGATCTGGGATCAGGGATCTCGGATAAAGGATTAGGGATAAGGGATCTGGGATTAGGGATTTGGGATGGGGGATCAGTGGTCTCGGATCAGGGATCTGGGACAAAGGATGGGGCATCTGGGATTTGGGATGGGGGATCTGGGATAAAGGATTAGGGATATGGGATTAGGGATTTGGAATGAGGGATCTGGGATAAAGGATTAGGGATCTGGGATTAGGGATTTGGGATGGGGGATCAGGGATCTGGGATCTCGGATCAGGGATCTGGGACCAGGGATCTGGGACCAGGGATGTGGCATCTGGGATTTGGGATGGGGGAACTGGGATCAAGGATTAGGGATGAGGGATCTGGGAAAAGGGATTTGGGATGGTTGATCAGGGGCCACGGATCAGGGATGGGGGATCAGTGATCTGGGATCCCGGAAAAGGATCTAGGATCAGGGATCTGGGATCACTGATCTTGGATCTCGGATCGGGGATCTGGGATGGGGGATCTGAGATCAGGGATCAGGGATCTCTGATGAGGGATCAGAGATGTGGGATCTGGGATGAAGAATTTGGGTTGGGGGATCTGGGAGCAGGGATCAGGGATCAGAGATCTCGGATCTGGGATCTGGAATCAGGGAACTGTCATCTGGGATGTGGGATATGGAATCTGGGATCTTGAAACTGGTATCAGTGATCTGTGATCTGGGACTGGTACAGGTACAGGTTTTCCAAGCAATCGTTTGGCCAAATGTGGCGCTTGCAGCAACTTATAGTTCTTGTTGTTGTTTAATTGCTGGTCATTTGAAATGAAAAAGTAGTGAGTTCAGACATAGAAACCAATAAAACAACAACCACATAGGGAAGAGAGGGGGTTGGCCAGGCTTGACTCCCTGACCATATCCGTTATATAATTTCTTTAATTTTTTATTTATTTATTTATTTATTTATTTATAGTTCAACAAAGTACTGTTAAACTTTACAGAGATTGCGTAAGAAAAGACAATAAATTGTTTCTTATATCTAACAAAGAGGATTGTGTTGAGAATAGGTGGAAATACATGTTGTAAAGCAGGCAAAGGCTACGGAAGGGTGCATGATGCGCATAGTTTGTAAGACATGGCTGTAGATAAATCGGAACGAAATTTTTAGTTACACGTGCTATAACAACAAAATTTATTTGCCCTAACAAAGCGCTTGAGTCAATCTCACCCGACAACAGCTTGTGAAGAAAAATCACGCTATGGCAGATTCTACGACTTTTAAGGGAAGGGAGATCAATTAATCGAAGTCTATGCTCATATGGAGGAAGATGTCTGTTCGTATCCCAGTTGAGGCTACGGAGGGCGAAAATGAGAAATTGTTTTTGAACAGATTCCAGTTGGTTTAGATATATCTGATAATGCGGAGACCAGACACAAGAGCCGTATTCAAGAATTGGCCTAACCAGAGACACGAATAACTGTTTAGTGACGTAGGGGTCATCAAATTCTTTAGACCATCTCTTGATAAAGCCGAGAACGCCTCTAGCTTTATTTGCAATGGTAGATATATGATTATTGAAGCATAACTTAGGCACGAATTTTATACCCAAATCGTCAACTGAGTAGATGCGCTCCAATAAAATATCATCAATCGTATAGTCATACAAATAAGGTGTAATACGATGAAAAGTCATGTATTTACATTTATCCTTATTGAGAGGAAGATTACTAAGCAAGCACCAATTATTAAGACAATTTAAGTCCCATTGCAATAATAGAGGTGACACCGGGTCATCATATGACAAACAAAGCTTAAGATCATCAGCATACATTAGCACATGACAGTAAGACAAGGCATGTGGAATGTCATTGATAAATAAATTAAAAAGCAAAGGTCCTAAATGACTACCCTGGGGAACCCCAGAGGTTACTCTGATTGAGTTAGAAAGCACCGAGTTAAATCTGACACGCTGGCACCGATCTAGCAATGTCGGCATCATTATCAGCAGTAACTTGATCCAAAGAAAGAGAGGGTGGGAACCGTGATGACTTACGCTTGGAATTTACAAAGTCATAAAATGTTTTAGGGTCGCTCCGAAAGTTATCCTTGCACCTATCCAAGTAGTCCTTATAGCAATCGGAATTGTGAATAGTGAATCTTGAGCGAGCTACAGAATATTTAGAGAAATCAATTTGAGATCCAGATTTCTTAAATTTCTTGTACAAACGACTCTTTATGTTCTTTAAGTTCGACAAATGTCTTGTAAACCAGGGAGGTGCCTTTGAAGGAGAAAGAGGAGTACTAAGAGGGACAATATCTTGAAAAGCGGCATGCAAGATATCATATAAGGCCTTGGTAGCATCCTCAATGTGCCGAGATGATTAAAGAGAGGATCAATCACAACCAAGCAGCACCTCATTAAGGGAAGAGAAATCGACCTTGCCAAAGCAGTACGAATTAGAGACCTGTACTGGGAGAACAGGGTTGCTTGAAGTCTCTAACTCTAAGTCAACCTGTAACGTAGGATGATAGACATCCTCTGGGAAAGAAAGCGGTGGTACCCTTGATACAACAGTACTAGGAATATCACTTACAAAGACAAGGTCAAGTAATCTATGCATACTGTTCCTTACTGAATTTATCTGACCAAGAGAAAGTTCAGCCATATGATCAATAAAATCATGTTGCACAGATGGGTAAAGTTCATTAGAGTTATTGTACGTTGACCATTTTATAAAAGGGATATTAAAATCACCAGCGACCACAAGACGATCACGATCACTTAGAAGAGACGCAATACATTGTATTTCAGCAGCATGATTTAAATAAATTGAAACATCAGAGGCAGGAGGAATGTAAGAACATGTAATAAAAATATAAGAGTTAAGTGTGCGAACTTTAACGGCAATAAATTCTATATCGAGGGGAAGGTCACACGAAATTTGTTCGGAAGTCCAAATTGCATTTACGGCAATTAAAACTCCACCACCACGTCGAATAGGACGATCAAACCGGTATATGAAATACTGGTCTGTTAGAATCTCGCAATTAGATATATCAGCATGCAAAGAAGTCTCACAGAATGCAATCGCATCATGTGTAAAAGTAGAGCTATTGGTATAGAGAGTGCTTAGTTTACCACGCAGACTATTAACGTTTTGGTAACAAAGCGAGAAGAACGAAATCAGTTTTTTGAGTTTTTTGATTTTTTTGATTTTTTCAAATCCCTGACAGTGGGGGGATTAAGTTTCTCCGTGCATCTCATTTTCAATTTCGCGACATTCCAAGCAGGTCCAGGTTAATCCAATACGTTTGGAAATCATATCGTTAACACGACCAGTTAGGCCTGCGCATTTGATATGAGCACCATTGGGGCAAAGCCAGCATATGAGGTACATATCACCAGATATATGACCACCAAACTCGCATTTCTTCATAGTACAAGGGACATTCATACTGATGATAAGTTAAAGATTTTATGAAATGCTTCACAACCACTGTGCAGCAGCAAAAATTAAGAGCAGGCAGATCAAATCCAACGGGAGCGATTAATCCAGGCGATCCAGCGGGGTAAGCGGGGAAGTCAAAGCGACACAGCAAACGCACTTGACTCAAAAAGTCAAAATAATTGCAGATAGCTTGGGCGGGGAGGTGAAGGGCACCACAAACAAACGAACGGCACAGGCACAGAGAGCGTAAGCGCACTGAGAGTCCACACGACGAAGAGCACTAGTTATGGACAGTGCATACGGAAGCAACAACAAATGCAGGCGGGGGAGATAGTCAAAAAAAACAACAACAAACCAGAAGCAAAACGAATGTTTTTGTGTTGTATTTTTACTTGCAATTAAAAATGTTAATTATTGCTTTAAATGTCACAGTCTTTTAACGAATTGGTAACCGAATAACAAGATGATATCATATTAGTCTCATGAGCCGAGAATTAATAAAAAAGATACTATTTAAATACTCGGAAAGATATGGTTAGCGGAGCGCATAAAAAATCACGACCAGCTTGTGCGAAAGACAATTGACAATGATTCAAGCTTCTAAGCTAACACTGCATACACATTCAAAGCATATCCCCAAGCAATCGCCTGGCCAACGGTGTCCTCTCAATCCATGAGAGTAACAGAGAGCGATTTCTATGGCGCTGCGAGAGGATCAAAACAATTAGGCTTAAAAAAGAGCACAACAAAAAAGTATGCATATACGTTTGGCCAAACGAAAAGCTTTGGAGCATCAGAAAGTTCTTGTTGTTGTCTATTTGCTTGTCGTTTAAAATTAAAATATCCGTTACTTCTTAGTGCAATTGTATTCTGCTGTTGGAGGAACTTCTCGCAGTTTGCTTTTTCCTTTTGTCATTGCTGGTTGATATTTCGAGAAGTGCGCTTGAGTTGTTCACTTAAAGAGCAAAATTTAATAATCAGTTATAAATTTGGAGCATCTTTGATTTTGCTGAATATTGAACAGAGATCTGGGATCTGTCATCCGGGACTGGAACAGGTACAGGTTTTCCAAGCAATCGTTTGGCCAAATGTGGCGCTTGCAGCAACTTATAGTTCTTGTTGTTGTTTAATTGCTGGTCATTTGAAATGAAAAAGTAGTGAGTTCAGACATAGAAACCAATAAAACAACAACCACATAGGGAAGAGAGGGGGTTGGCCAGGCTTGACTCCCTGAGCATATCCGTTATATAATTTCTTTAATTCTAAGCTAACACTGCATACACATTCAAAGCATATCCCCAAGCAATCGCCTGGCCAACGGTGTCCTCTCAATCCATGAGAGTAACAGAGAGCGATTTCTATGGCGCTGCGAGAGGATCAAAACAGTTAGGCTTAAAAAAGAGCACAACAAAAAAGTATGCATATACGTTTGGCCAAACGAAAAGCTTTGGAGCATCAGAAAGTTCTTGTTGTTGTCTATTTGCTTGTCGTTTAAAATTAAAATATCCGTTACTTCTTAGTGCAGTTGTATTCTGCTGTTGGAGGAACTTCTCTCAGTTTGCTTTTCCTTTTGTCATTGCTGATTGATATTTCGAGAAGAGCGCTTGAGTTGTTCACTTAAAGAGCAAAATTTTATAATTACTTCAGTTATAAATTTGGAGCATCTTTGATTTTGCTGAATATTGAAGGTGAATATAAAATTTGTATACGAGTAATTTTAAAATTATTCATGTGTAAATTTAATGCCGAATTCTAGGAACGAAAAATGACGTCACACATTTCTTCGTGCGAAACTAAGAAATTGTCCGTGGTTGATCCTTCCAACAAAAGTGAAAAAATGCTCGGAGCTGCAAGAGCAAAATTGTGCCATGACAGGAAGAAAACTAGAACCGAAGCAGGTAATGACCTTGGCACTGTTAATGAAATGAATAAAGTTGCCGTGGCTGATCATTCTGACAAACAGAATAGGAAAAAAGTTCTAGGAGCTGCAAGAGCGGAACTGTTCCGAGACAGAAAGAAAATTGAAACAGGAGCAGCTGATTATCCTGACGGTGTTTCGAATCAAGGGCAGAGAATTGAGGAAAATTTGAGACGGGGAACTGATATGATGGCTGATGCCGGTCAAATTACTTCATGCAACGAGGCAGTTGAAGCTCCACCGACTCGGAAAAATGTTCAACTTCAATCGACGTCACAACTTTCTGCAGGTGTAATCAATGAAGTTGCCGTGGCTGATCCTTCTGACAAACAGAATCGGAAAGAAGTTCTAGGAGCTGCAAGAGCGAAACTGTTCCGTGACAGGAAGAGAAATCAAACAGGAGCTGCTGATTATCCTGACGCTGTTGAGATACAAAGGCGGAGAATTGCGGAAAATGTGAGACGGGGAGCTGAAATGATGGCTGATGCCGATAAAATTACTTCATGCAACGAGACAATTGAAGCTCCAGCGACTCGGAAAAATGTTCAACTTCAATCGACGTCACAACTTTCCTCAGGTGAAATCAATGAAGTTGCCGTGGCTGAAAATCGAAAACGTAGAAAAGTTCGGGGAGCTGTAAGAGAGAAAGTGTTCCGTGACCGGAAGGAAATTGACACAGGCGCAGCTGATTATCCTGAGGCTGTTATGATAAAAAGGCGAAGAATTGCTGAAAATTTGAGACGGGTAGCTGAAGCAGTTGAAGCTCCACTGACTCAGGAAAATGTTCAACTTCAATCGACGTCACAACTTTCTGCTGGTGTAATCAATGAAGTTGTCGTGGCTGATCTTTTTAACAAACGTAAACGTAAAAAAGTTCAGGGAGCTGCAAGAGCGAAAGTGTTCCGTGACAATAAGAAAATTAACGCAGAAATAGTAAATTATCCTGATGCTGAAATGATGGCTGAAACCGATTCGATTAGAATTGTACCAGTTAAAGCTCCTGTGACTCTTGAAGGTAAAGCTGTATCTACTCACTTAACGCAAGCTCCAATGCCTTATGAAAATTTTTCTCGGCATTCTACCGCTCATAAGAATTTTAAAAAACAATTTTTAGACAATCATTTTGGTATTGCTTGCAGCGTATGTAAAAAACTACACAAGTCTAGTTACTTAAAAAAAGATCTTCTTGGCAAAAGTTCTGCAGTGAAATAGAAGACACTTCGGAAGCCGCAAGGCTCCGGAAGATTCTATCCAAGACAACCCCCTCCCTAGGCTATCTAAAGAAACCAGATAATTCCTGGACCACTTCCAGCGAGGAATCTTTAGACATCCTCATGAACACACACTTTCCGGGATGTTTGCTCACGAAGCAGGACTACGATCCCCAAATCACCATTGACAACCCATCAATTCCTAACTTACTCTCAGGTAACAACATAAGCTGGGCTATTAGAAGCTTCAGCCCCTACAAATCCCCTGGACCGGATGGAATTATTCCGGCCCAGCTCATCCATGCAGGAAAAACAGCCATCAGATGGCTTCAAACCATCTTCGAGGGTGTACACTCGGATGGCATAATACCAGAACCATGGCTACAAACCAAGGTGGTCTTCATACCCAAGGCGGGCAAAGCCTCGCACGTCTCCCCCAAGGACTTTAGGCCCATCAGTCTATCGTCCTTCATGCTCAAGACCATGGAACGACTTCTAGGTCTTCACCTCAGAGCAACCATACCGCTCTCTCACTTGTCAGAATCCCGGCACGCCTATCGGAAAGGCAGGTCTACTGAGACAGCTCTGCACTCAATTGTTACGATTATAGAAAAATCTCTTGAATGTAAAGAATACTCCCTCGCAGCATTCCTTGACATTGAAGGCGCATTTAACAACATTCTCCCATCCGTAATCACCGAAGCGCTAACGAATCTGAGGGTCGACTCCCAAACAGTGAGTCTTGTCAGTCAGTTACTAATATGTAGGACAGTCAAGGCATCACTGGGGACGTTTCGTCAGTAGAGGTACCCCACAAGGGGGGGTACTCTCGCCTCTTCTATGGAACGTAGCTGCGAATGCGCTACTGCGTTCAATGGAAGGGGGTGGCTGCAAAGTGATTGCGTACGCGGATGATGTTGCTATCGTCTTCTCGGGAAAGTTCCCTCAAACATTATGCGATCGCATGACCGCATCCCTTCAAACCCTAACCAACTGGGCAAGGAAAAGTGGATTGAGCGTTAACCCATCCAAAACGGAGCTTGTACTCTTCACTAGGAAGTACAAAATCCCCCTTGTTGTCCCTCCAAAGCTCAGTGGAGAAACTCTTAAACTCAGTAACAGCGCCAAATACCTAGGCCTCACATTAGATAGGAAGCTTGATTGGAACCTGAACTCCGATGAACGGGTCAGGAAAGCCACCGTCGCCCTCTACGCGAGTAGGAAAACTATCGGACTTAAATGGGGTATGACCACAAACACAGTTCGATGGATCTACACGGCTATCGTTAGACCGGTCTTACTGTACGGAGTAACAGTATGGTGGCCGGTCCTAGAAAAGACAGCCCAGCAGCGCAGATTCTCCAAGGTTCAGCGCATGGCTGAAATATGCATCACTGGTGCACTCCGCACCACTCCTAGTGACGCTCTCGATGCTATCCTGAACATATCCCCTATTGAGCAGATGGGATACAGAGTAGCTACCCTTTCTGCTCTTCGCTTGAGAGAATCGAAACAATGGCGCAAAGCCAACTTCGGTCACTCTAGCATCCTTCAGGGAAACTCCCTCCTTCCTACAGTCACTGACTACTGTATCCCAACAGAACACCTCTCCACCCCCTTCCACATCTTCATCCCTTCTAGAGAAGAGTGGAATCATGGTCCGCCAGGACCGCTGAAATCAATACATATATTTACTGATGGCTCGAAACTCGATAATAGAGTGGGTGGCGGTGTATACTCCGATGTACTCGGCATCAGTCATTCTTTCAGACTACCAGACCACTGTAGTGTCTTTCAGGCCGAAATCCTTGCGATCAAGGAAGCCTTAATATGTGCACAGTACTCAGCTCAGACGCTGAGTACAATAAGCATCTACTCTGACAGCCAAGCCGCCATTAAAGCACTTGGCTCAATATCCACCAACTCGGTATCGGTTAGCGACTGTCGCAGATCTCTCCAGGAGATGGCAGAACAGTCCGATATAAGCCTTATCTGGGTCCCAGGTCACAGGGACATAGAGGGCAATTGCAAAGCAGACGAACTCGCGAGACAAGGGACTACCACCGACCTCCTTTCTGATAAGGAAAATGTAGGTATGCCCATGGCTACGTGTAGGCTCATCATTAAAGAACTATTCGAGCAGAAAGCTACTCAGTCAGTACCTGCAGGACAGCGCGACTGACTTGGCCAGACCGCAGCGAAAAACGCTCATTGGACCTATGCAAGCTCGGCAGAGCAAACTGCGCAGCAGTTGTCAGGTCCATCACCGGACACTGGCTGGTCGGAACACATGCCGCCATACTAGGTGCCCCGCCACAACGACTTCTGCAGCAGCTGTAGGGACGAGGAAGAAGTGGAATCCTCCTCACACTTTTTCTGCTCGTGCCCTGCTCTAAGTCGTCGAAGAAAGAAATTCCTAGGCTCATACTTCCTAACCGATATTTCCGAACTCTCGGTCATATCCCCAAGACAAATCTCAGGATTCATAAAGGCATCAGGATGGACCTAGCCCCATAATATGTTCCTACAATAATGGAACTATATATAAATAAGTTGTAAAAATTTTAGGCCGCACAAATAGGAGGAATGGATGCGGAGAGAGTCCGCAAGTGGCATCACAATGGGCCTACTCAATGGCCTAAGTGTGTTGAAGGGTCCCCCCCCCCTTCAGCAACCGCCCTAACCTAACCTAACCTAGTTACTTAATAGGCTTTGTTCAAAAACGAGTTGTTAAGCTGTGGCTGGAATTTCTAATCGATACGCCCCTATATAAAATTTAAGGCATTACAATTGATAGATCTTTACTTATTGAACGTAGTGAGCCTTCTCAGCCTATCGAATATTACAGTGAAGAAATCGATATTGAAGAAAGTCTGCACGCTCAGGAACAAACACTTTTATGGAATGCAGATAACTTTTTAAGAATTGCTCCTGCGGAAAACGAAGTACCAAAAAGTGTGTTGTTTGATGAACACTGCGAGGAATTGGCGTTTCCTTCAATTTATCTCGGACAATTTCGTGAGTTCAAAGACAGTCTCAATGTAACACCATACATGATGGCATCTAGCGAACTTCGTAGAGCAGATAGACGTGGTGTGACTCCACAGCATTTGCTTTATATAGCTATGAAAATACTACGCCTGCGAACACGAGATGCGTTGACCACAGCATTTAAATATATTGGAAAAAATACAAAACTTACTCGAGCCCAGGTAGAATCATCGGATTTTATTAATGTCTGTCTTGAATAAAATTTGGCTTTTCTGCGTTCAATACCAAACTCCATTTATTATTGGTCACAACGAAAACGAGATCTATTCGCCATGATTCGTCAGCTCGGAAAGCCAACGTTTTTCTTAACTATGAGCGCGAATGAAATTGGTTGGCCAAAATTATTGAAGCTTTTATATAAGCTACGCAATAAAGGGACAGAAATTGGTTCGGAAGAACTCGAAAGCAAGCATTACAACATTAAAGCCAGTCTTATCAATGAAGATGCGGTTACCTGTGCTATTCATTTTAATATACTTGTACATGTTATTTTGGGCATACTTCAATCCTCAAAGTTTAGCCCTTTTGGTAAACATTATGTCAAGCATTATTTTAAGCGAATAGAGTTTCAACACCGTGGAAGTCCGCATGCACATATACTGCTTTGGCTTAATGATTCCCCAATTGATGCTTTAGTGGAAGGAAAATTAGCTGCTGAAGCATTGATTGATCAACTAATCTCGGTTTCCCCAGCAAATGCGTCTGGATTTGAAAAATTGCAACACCATAAACACACTTTTACTTGTTTCAAAAACAAAAACTCCACAATTTGTCGTTTCCATGCACCGTTTATGCCATGCTCATCAACAACGATTCTGCAACCCATGGCAATAACGGACACTCGTCGCCAACCCTATTTACAAATTTATAAGCGGATTTGGAAAGCTCTTGAAATTAATGACTATCACGATTTAGATCATGTTTTGAGAGACAATAAAATAAATTCATATGACTTGTATCTTGACATACTACGAGCTGGCATAACCCGACCACGAGTATTTCTCAAACGTGAAACCACTGAAAAATGGATCAATTCGTATAATCCCTTCATCCTCAACGTTCTGGGATCAAATATGGATTTTCAATTCATAATCGAGGAATATTCTTGTGCAGCCTATGTGGTTGAGTATGTCAATAAATCTAACAGAGGTATAAGCAATTTGCAGCGCAAAATAATAGATACGATGGAAGAACACCCTGAATTTGACTTAATAGAGATAGCTAGAAAACTTAGCGTGGACATGCTAAACTGTGTCGAGCTCACAAGTCAAGAAGCTGCTTGGTTCCTTCTTAGACAGGATATGTCAAGAAGTTCTGTAAATATTGTTTATATTCCAACTTTGTGGCCTGTGGAAAGAGATCGCGTACGGAAATCGAATAAAGCGTTGAACGAAGAAAATATAGAACCCGATTCGTGCGATATATGGCTTGATAATTGCTTTAATAAATATCAAAAGAGACCACAGGAATTAAATAATATAACCTTGGCACAAGCCGTTGCTTATTACAACTTGTCAAGTAGAAATAAGTGGAATCGACGACACAGTTCTCGAGTTATTCGTTACCGAAACTATGACATGGCTGCGGATCCTAATGAGTACAAGCGTGAAATGGTAACTTTGCATTTGCCTTTCCGAGACGAAGAGTATGATATTCTTGCTGAAAAAAAGTATTTACAAATTTATGATCAGAACGAAAGCCTTATAATGGAGCGAAGACGGGAATTCGAGTCAAATTTAGATATTGAAAAAACTATGCAAATCTGTCGGGAGTTATGTTTAGAAATCAATGAGGATGAAGAACTTTTAAGAGATCATAATTTTTTGGCAATACGTGAAAGAGATGAAGACCCATATGCTGATTTTATCGCTAACCCTAATACGGACGTCAATTCAGATATACGATTAGCAACTTTAAATCGTCTTGGGCCAATTGTAAAAAAACGCGACAACATTATGAACAAGGAGGATTTCAACCTGGTCATGCGTTCTGCGAATAACCTCCAGAAAGGACTGCTATTGCATGTTATTTGTCACCTGTTAAACAAAGAATCTGAGGAACCATTGCAAGTTTTTTCTTACTGGACCCGCTGGTTGCGGAAAAACTTTCGTGATTAACGCTCTCCGAGAAATTTACAACCGATTTTGTAATACAGATGGATATTGCAATGCTTATCTTACTTGCGCATCAACTGGAAAAGCAGCAGTCGCTATAGATGGTACCACAGTTCATACAGCATTTAAAATTACTATTGGCCAAGCAAAGCCTTTGTCATTTGAAGTAGCCCAACAATATCGTATTCTGTTCAAATACATTGAATGTATCTTAATTGATGAAATAAGCATGATTTCCGCAGAGTTAAACGAAAAAATTGACGCGCGATTAAGACAAATTTCGCATATTGACACGTCTTATGGCGGTAAAGATATTTATCTTATTGGCGATCTACGACAATTACCTGCTGTACGTGCGACTCCAATCTACAAACAAACCAAAAACAGCATGGCAGGCCCAACGCTTTGGCGAGGATTAAGGTTCTACGAACTCAATGAAGTTATGCGCCAGGCAAATACTGACTTTTCGCAATTACTTACAAAAATTGGAAATGGTCAAATGTTGGATGAGAAAGAACTTCATTTAATTGAGTCCCGGTTTTTTAGTAGGGATGCAGCTGACGAGCAATGTCCCAATGGCATACGACTATTTTTTATAAATTATGACGTCGACCAATATAACAAACGAATTCTCAACGCTAGTCCGGATAAAGTTTTATCTATCGCGAAAGATGTTTTCCTTGGTTGCAGTAGCAGTGAACAGCTAGCACATGTTAGGCAACAATTGCACAAAAAAGTCGTCTTAGATACTGGTGGATTGCCCTACGAAATAATGCTCGTTATTGGACGCCCTTATATGATTACGACTAATATAGACGTGTCAGATGGCTTAGCTAATGGAGCCATTGGGTTTTTGGAACTAATTGAATACCATCAAGATATTCAAACTGACGAAAATAACATGGAATTTGAATACATTTCTGGCAATGGACATGTAAAACGCCTTTGGTTGCGATTTCCTGCCAACTGTAGAATTGGACTCAAATTACGGAAGCTATCTGCAGCATACGTTCAAAGACATGAAATTTTGCAAGATTTGGTTCCAATTGCTCGAAGGAATGCTACAATCTATTTAAATACAAATCGTAGTATCAGTGTAAAACGAAACCACTTTCCTTTAATTCCAGCCTGTGGAATGACAATTCACAAGTCTCAAAGAGGCACCTTCGACCAGGTTGTGTACGAGTATGACAAGTGTCATGACCAACAACTTGTTTATGTTGCTCTTTCAAGAGTTACAAGTCTTAAAGGTCTATTTATTGTTAATCAAAACAGCGATAGAACATTTTTCCATGGACGAAGAAGAGCACGTAGTTTGCTTCCGCTCCAAACTAAATTTGCTAGGCTTGCAAATAATAGCTTACATACACGCCAGGATCAAATTTTGGAATTCCTACGCTTTAAAGATTCAACGCCATTGTTTATATTTAATTGTCAAAGTCTAAGGGCTCACAACTATGATATGACAGATGCTGTGACTCAAGAATGTACGTTTTTAATGCTTTGTGAGACTTGGCTGTGTAACATTGAAAACGTTTTAGTCCCGTTTTGCGCTCAATTCAAAAGAGAAGATCAGCGTGCTGGCAGAAGTATAACAGTCCTCCAAAAGTTACGCAAAGTATTGAAATTCAAAATAAACAATCTTCTAACGACTTAGCGATATTCAAATCACTCGGAGTCGTTTGTGCAATTGAATGCATAATGCTCAATGGACGGAAGGTTTTGCTGGTAGTCGTGTACATCTCACCAAATCAACGAGTTAATGAAATAATAAAGTTTCTTCACTTCGTTCTTTTTCGATACACTTCTGAAAGATCTGCTGAACATAAAGAAGACAGCGACAAGATACCTATGATTCTGGGGGGTGACTTCAGTGTAAATTTTTCCACAGATGATGCTGGACCACTCATAGAATTTTTACATGATAAATTTAATTTGCGAATGAATTCAAGTCGAAATTTCCCAACGACCAATTCAAAAACTACAATCGATGCTGTCTTTTCACGGTATATAAATTCGTTTCAATCAGAGGTGTACGTCAGTGCTGCCATTTTAGCTATTTAGTTGCTAGATCTGGCAATTTTGAATGTGGAAATGCTATTAAATTTGTGAAAATGCTATTAGCTACAAATCTAGCTATTTTAAAAATACGTTCAGCTATAATCGTGATTGTCCAAACTAACGTATTTTTGTGATATTGCTGACCCTAGTTGACTATAGTTGTATATAGAATTATGACTCTTGTGTGTTCCTTAATATAGAAGAATTTATTTCATTTACGGATTGTCTATTTTTATTCCCTTGGGCACTATTAAAGATACCGCGTGTTTGTGACTCAATGTGGCTTTCTATAGAGACCGCTGTGAACCGAATTGTTGACTAGTGGTTAGAGCTATAACAGCATTTTGCTCTAGCTGCTAGCGCCGAAAACTGTCATAAAGCGAAAATTTTACAATGCTTATATACCAACGAAGTAAATTACCTATATTTAATATTTTTGAAGCCCATATTAAATGACATGCAGCGCCTTAATAAGAACTTTCAAAGTTGTCACGCAAACTCCACAAAACTGCTTCACGATCTTATTGTGAGCATAAACTCGCTCAAAACAAAAATAATACCTGAGGATATTCAACTGAATATTCTCAAAGATAATTTCAAAGAAGTTGCTGCAAGAGACCTATATTTTTTTTTTTTTTTTTTTTTTATTTATTTATTTTCTAGTCATCCTAACGCTACAAGTACATATTACTTCTAATTTATCGCGCTAGTCACAATTGATTGACTTAAAGAACATTTAAACATTTAAAATCCCTACTTAAATTTTATCTAAAATCTAAACATTCAAAAATATGTATTGTTTTTCTAATTAATTTTAACGGATCATTTATGTTTAAATACCTAACATTATTGTTTACATTATTTATTTATTTTGTATTTGTATTTATTTGTATTTGTTTTTCCTACTTTGTTAATTGTTTATGGTTCGAAGATGAGTTTCTAATTTTATATTATATCAGTGTAAAACGAAACCACTTTCCTTTAATTCCAGCCTGTGGAATGACAATTCACAAGTCTCAAGGAGGCACCTTCGACCAGGTTGTGTACGAGTATGACAAGTGTCATGACCAACAACTTGTTTATGTTGCTCTTTCAAGAGTTACAAGTCTTAAAGGTCTATTTATTGTTAATCAAAACAGCGATAGAACATTTTTCCATGGACGAAGAAGAGCACGTAGTTTGCTTCCGCTCCAAACTAAATTTGCTAGGCTTGCAAATAATAGCTTACATACACGCCAGGATCAAATTTTGGAATTCCTACGCTTTAAAGATTCAACGCCATTGTTTATATTTAATTGTCAAAGTCTAAGGGCTCACAACTATGATATGACAGATGCTGTGACTCAAGAATGTACGTTTTTAATGCTTTGTGAGACTTGGCTGTGTAACATTGAAAACGTTTTAGTCCCGTTTTGCGCTCAATTCAAAAGAGAAGATCAGCGTGCTGGCAGAAGTATAACAGTCCTCCAAAAGTTACGCAAAGTATTGAAATTCAAAATAAACAATCTTCTAACGACTTAGCGATATTCAAATCACTCGGAGTCGTTTGTGCAATTGAATGCATAATGCTCAATGGACGGAAGGTTTTGCTGGTAGTCGTGTACATCTCACCAAATCAACGAGTTTCTTCACTTCGTTCTTTTTCGATACACTTCTGAAAGATCTGCTGAACATAAAGAAGACAGCGACAAGATACCTATGATTCTGGGGGGTGACTTCAGTGTAAATTTTTCCACAGATGATGCTGGACCACTCATAGAATTTTTACATGATAAATTTAATTTGCGAATGAATTCAAGTCGAAATTTCCCAACGACCAATTCAAAAACTACAATCGATGCTGTCTTTTCACGGTATATAAATTCGTTTCAATCAGAGGTGTACGTCAGTGCTGCCATTTTAGCTATTTAGTTGCTAGATCTGGCAATTTTGAATGTGGAAATGCTATTAAATTTGTGAAAATGCTATTAGCTACAAATCTAGCTATTTTAAAAATACGTTCAGCTATAATCGTGATTGTCCAAACTAACGTATTTTTGTGATATTGCTGACCCTAGTTGCAAATAGTTGTATATAGAATTATGACTCTTGTGTGTTCCTTAATATAGAAGAATTTATTTCATTTACGGATTGTCTATTTTTATTCCCTTGGGCACTATTAAAGATACCGCGTGTTTGTGACTCAATGTGGCTTTCTATAGAGACCGCTGTGAACCGAATTGTTGACTAGTGGTTAGAGCTATAACAGCATTTTGCTCTAGCTGCTAGCGCCGAAAACTGTCATAAAGCGAAAATTTTACAATGCTTATATACCAACGAAGTAAATTACCTATATTTAATATTTTTGAAGCCCATATTAAATGACATGCAGCGCCTTAATAAGAACTTTCAAAGTTGTCACGCAAACTCCACAAAACTGCTTCACGATCTTATTGTGAGCATAAACTCGCTCAAAACAAAAATAATACCTGAGGATATTCAACTGAATATTCTCAAAGATAATTTCAAAGAAGTTGCTGCAAGAGACCTATATTTTTTTTTTTTTTTTTTTTATTTATTTATTTTCTAGTCATCCTAACGCTACAAGTACATATTACTTCTAATTTATCGCGCTAGTCACAATTGATTGACTTAAAGAACATTTAAACATTTAAAATCCCTACTTAAATTTTATCTAAAATCTAAACATTCAAAAATATGTATTGTTTTTCTAATTAATTTTAACGGATCATTTATGTTTAAATACCTAACATTATTGTTTACATTATTTATTTATTTTGTATTTGTATTTATTTGTATTTGTTTTTCCTACTTTGTTAATTGTTTATGGTTCGAAGATGAGTTTCTAATTTTATATTAAATTGCGTTGCGTTCTCTATAGTTTTGATTTCATGTGGTAGTCGATTCCAACAACGAACAGCGTGAATATAAAATTGTTCTTCCGAAATTGAAAGTCGAAATTTTTGGCATATAATATTATTTGTTTTTTTGGACACACTAAAATTAAGTTTCTGATAAAGGTATGCTTTTGAACAAAAAATAAAGGAACCCAAATTGGATTATGGATTACGTAGACATGACAAATGTTGCCACAACTATGACTTGCCGCCAAAATATTTGAATTTAATTCCATCGAGCCAAAAGTACTCCGAAGATGAAATTATTGATTTGGAAGAAATTTCAACCTTACTTTAAGTTTTAGTAAGCTTAGTAGCTTTAGTAGCTAAAAAAAAAACAGTTTTTGTTAGTTTTAAATGCTGAAATATACATTTTATTAAGTTGTTGATTTGCTAATAAATAAAATAAAGTAAAAACATATTTAGCACTTTATTTTAGTAATTATTTTTTTTTAGCTATTTCTAGCAATTTTTTTTTTCAAATCTAGCAACTTTGGGTTCTGAACTTCTGGCAACACTGGTGTACGTATCATATTTAAGTTATCATCGACCAATTGTCTCTTGCTTTAATGAAATAGAAAATTAATACATTTTGAATATTTTGTTTAAATCATTCTAAACTTACCATGTAAACTAATAAAATGAAATAAAATTAAATAAACACACATTGAAAAAAATACAAAAAAGACAAAAATACAAATAAATCTAGCAACATGTTTCACATCAAAGCCCCGTGAGTGTTAACCACACTCACACATTTTTTTTTCATCTACAATATTTGGTCCATACCATACTTACAATCTATATTTTAATTAGATCTGCTAGAAAAAAACGTTTAGCAATGAAACCAATCCCGACCTTCAGAAATAAGAAAATTATTTTCCACCTATTTGGCCCATTGAGCGTACAAACCCTGCAACCACTCTCGCAACCCATTATCCGACCTTGAGGGTGAGTTTGCGCAAAGCTAAAAACTTTATTCTATTTAATTGGCCCATTAGGCTTTCAAACCAAATTTAATACATATCGGCTAAAGTATAACGTTCAGCCATGAACCCACCCCCGCACATATATTGCAACTTTGCAGTGAATTTCCCCAAATAAAAAACACGTGTTTTCATTTATTCTGACCCTAAAGCTTACAAAACGAATTTCATTCAGATCGGCTCACAAATTGCTATTGTCACTGAACCCGAACACGCTCACTATTATCCTAGCCTGGAGGCGAAAATTCTACCACCGAGAAATCACATGTCTAATTATTTTCTATTATGTGTTCACAAACCGAGTTTGAAGTCAATCGGATGAAAATAGTTTAATTCACATTGAATTCTCCGGGCATTTCCCGACTTTTCGGGCGGATTTTCCAACATCGGAAAATCGCATGCCTAATTATTTTCCATTCTATCCTCACAAACAGAGTTTAAAGTCAATCGGATGAAAAATTGTTTTTTCCATTTGAATTTTCCGGCGTTTTTCTTGAGGGTGGAGTTTCCACCAACAAAAAATCACATGCCTGATTATTTTGCATACTATCCTTACAAACCGAGTTTAAAGTCAATCGGAGAAAAATTTTTTCCATATTGAATTTTCCGGGAATTCCCCGACTTTTCGGGCTGATTTTCCAACATCGGAAAATCTCAAGTCTTATTATTCTGCTTACCATCCTCACAAACCGAGCTTAAAATCAATCGGACAAAAAATATTTTTTTCCATGAAGAATTTCCCGGCCATTTTCCTTGTGGGTTTATTTTCCGAAATCTGGGAAACAGGTGTCCAATTATTTCGCTTACTTTACTTTCAAACCAAATTTCAAGTCAATCGGATGAAAACAAAATTTTCCCCAAAATAGCTTTTCCGGTAGTTTTCCAGCCCTTAGGGGTGGAATTTTCCAAAACCCTGCCCTAGTGCGCACTTTCAACTCATATGGAAACTTTTGTTAAATTTCAGTTTTCTATCTGCTACCGTTCAGGCTCTGCGTAGAATACCAATGAATCAGTCAGTCAGCGAATCAGTGAGGACAAACTCTTTTATATATTTACTAGCATATAACCCGGCGCGCTTCGCTTCGCCACCATCAGTAAAGCCTCCAAAATGTTGAAAAAACGGTTGGCAATGATCCCACCCCCGCCCCCATTTTCTGACCTTCAGAAATGAGAAAATTATTTTCCACCTAGTTGGCCCATTAAGCGTACAAACGCTGAAACCACCCCCGGCACCCATTATCCGACCTTGAGGGTGAGTATGCGCAAAGCTAAAAACTTTATCCTATTTAATTGGCCCATAGAGCTTTCAAACCAAATTTAATACATATCGGCTAAAAACCCACCCCCGCACCCATATTCCGACCTTTGCAGTGAACTTCCCAAAATAAAAAAACACGTGTTTCCATTTATTCTGACCCTAGAGCTTACAAAACGAATTTTATTCAGATCGGCTCACAAATAGCCATTGTCACTGAACCGAAATACGCCCACCATTATTCTTGCCTGTGCGCGGAAATTCCACCAACGAGAAATCAAATGTCTAATTATTTTCTATAATGTGTTCACAAACCCATTTTGAAGCCAATCGGATTAAAAATAGGTTTTAACATACAGAATTTTCCAGGCATTTCCCCACTCTTGGGTCGAATTTTCCAACATCGGAAAATCTCATGTCAACTTATTTTGTATACTATCACTACAAACCGAGTTTGAAGTCAATCGGATGAAAAATAGTGTTTTCCATATAGAATTTTCCGGCAATTTTCCTTGTGGGTGGATTTTCCACAATCGAAAAATCACATGTCTAATTATTTAGCATACTATCCTTACAAACCGAGTTTGAAGCCAATCGGATGAAAAACAGATTTTTCCATATGGAATTTTCCGGGAATTTCCCGACTTTTCGGGCGCATTTTCCAACATCCTTTCCTGTTTAATTGGCTCATAGATCTTTCAAACCAAATTTTATACAGAACGGATGAAAAACAGTTTTTCCATATAGAATTTTGTGGGTATTTCCCGACTTTTCGGTTTTTCCAACATCGGAAAATTACATGTCCAATTTTTGCCAAACTATTTTTATAAACCGAGTTTAAAGTTAATCGGAAGAAAAATATTTTTTCTATATAGAATTTTACAGACATTTTCCAACATCGGAAAATCTCATATCTTATTATTTTGCATACTATCCTTACAAACCGAGTTTAAAGTCATTCGATAAAAAATTGTATTTTCCATAGTGAATTTTCCGGGCATTTTCCGACTTTTCGGGCGGATTTTTCAAAATCAGAAAATATAATGTATAATTATTTTGCATACGGATAGTATGCAAAACGAGCTTAAAATCAATCGGATGAAAAATAGATTTATCAATAAAGAGTTTTCCCGGCGTTTTCCTTGTGGAAGAATTTTCCAGCATTAGAAAATCTCAAATCCAATTATTTTGCATTCTACCCTTACTAACCGAGTTTGAAGGCATTTGGATGAAAAGTTGTTTTTTGCATATTAAATTTTTCAGGCATTTCCCAACGTTTCGGACGGATTTTTCAACATCGGAAATCATGCTTAGGTTAGGTTAGGTTAGGGCGGTTGCTGAAGGGGGGGAGACCCTTCAACACACTTAGGCCATTGAGTTGGCCCGTTGTGATGCCGCTTGCGGACTCTTCGCATCCATTCCTCCTATTTGTGGGGCCTAAAATTTTTTTACAACTTATTGTAGTAGCCATGTGGGACAGAGCACTTGTAATTATAAGCTAATATAAGCATCACTGTTACTATAAGCTAACATAAGCATCACTGCAACTGTAAACTAACATAGGCGGCACTGCTAAGTGAACGTCATTCGAGGCTGTTAAAATAAAGAGCATTCAGTATCTGACGATCAAAGAAACCAGACGTGTGTCACCTACAATTTCAGAAGTGGGATTTATCCAAAAAAGCCTAACAAAAAACTATAAATTTTGTCTACCACGTTGTTGTGAAAATCGCGATAAAATGCAGACAGTTGGTGTGGACGATTTCACTACGGCAGAACTACGCAATTGGCTGGGGCATCTTGGGCTCCCCAAAAGAGGAACAAAAGCCAACATGGCAGCGCGCTTAAGCGCGATAGCAGTGGCCGCTCGTGGCAAGTACCCACCCGGATCAAACAGTGAGGATGAAACACCTAAGGCCGAAGAAAATTCCTCACAGGCTAGTCTGCTCAACGTCAACATTCCAAACGCTAAGGTAACCAACAATAACTACGAAGAAGCGACTGGAATTTTCGACGACGCCAGCGTCGCGCTAGGCAACGGATTCAACAAAAAATTTCCCGACAACAACAACGACGACGACGCCGAAGGTGGTGAAAGTGTCGCGTCGCCTAACGGATTGATCGAGAACTTTGCTAGCGACAACAAAAACGAAAGCGATCAGAAACAAACAAACTCGCTAAGAATGGACAACGAACGAGAATTTGTCGAAGAAGAGCAAATCCTAAGCGAAATTGAAAAACTACAACGCCAATTGAGTATGGTACAGTTGCAAAATGAGCGCCTCAAAAGCACAGTTGCTTCAATAAATAACACACACGTCACAAGCAACATGTCGCCAAACATAAACAACATGTTGCTAAGCGTTGTCAAAGATATGTTGCCAGTATTCGATGGCAATATGACAAGCAGTGTATCGGCAAGCAGTTGGGTTGCTCAGCTTAAAGCAGTTGGCAACATATACAAGTTGGACGACGACATGATGCGTATGCTGGTACTGTCCAAATTAAAAGACCAGGCTCAACTTGGGCTTCACTCAAACGAAAGCTATTTGTGCATGGCAATTGATGAACTCCTGAAGCTGCTCGTCGACTCGTTTGAGACTAAGGAGAACAAAATGATGGCTCGCCGCAAATTCGAATGTCGCACCTGGTCGGCCAAAGAAGATTTTGCTACCTATTTTAAAGCAAAAACGTCATTGGCGCTGCAAGTAAACATCGATGACGAGGAGCTGGTCGACAATATCATCGAAGGAATCCCAGACGAGCATTTGCGCAGACAGGCACATATACAGTGCTTCACGCTTTCAACACAGCTGTTGCAGGCGTTCTCGAAAGTTAAGCTGACACCCGTCCGTGGCAGGAACAATACGGCTGGCAGTGCTGTTACCACCGGTACCAGAACTAGTGCCACCGATACTGCTGGAACGCAATCAGCTGAGGCTACTAGATGTTTCAACTGTAATTCCTTGGGCCACTATGCGGCAAACTGCCGCAAAACCAAACGAGAGTGGGGTGCCTGCTATGGATGCGGAAGTGTAGAACATCGTGTGGCAAGTTGCCCCAAACGGAAGTCTGCGGATAATGAGTATGTAAGATATTTTAGTCTCTTCTTTGAACAAAAAAGTGATACTCCTTTCATTACAGAGTGCCTAATTGACTCCGGAAGCCCGATTAGTTTTATAAAAAAGTCAATCTTGAAACAACATTTAAATACTCTTGGAAATGAAAAGTTAAATTTAAAACATTCCGGAAATGAAAATTATTTTGGTTTGAACAACAGCCCATTGAAAGTATGTGGCAAAATATTAAGTTTTGTTGTCATTAATAATATAAAGTACATATTTGAATTACTAATCGTGGCAGATGAGTCAATGGGTTACAATGTAGTTTTGGGAAGAAATTTTCTAAAGGTTTGCAAATTTAGAATTTTAAGCGAAATTTTGTTGTCAAATGATAGTATTGGTGATAATGAAAATGATAGCTTACAAACTGATTGCCTTGATAATGATCGTATAACGAATGTGAACCAAGAAAATGATTGCTCAAAAATTGATATTGTTAATAATGATCGCTTGGAAAATGATAGCTTACAAAATAATTTTGTTAAATTTGATCAGTTAGAAGACAGTCCTTCAAAACATGAAAAATTCGGGCGTAATGTCTGTGGGCCTGAGGCCAGTGTTCATAAGAATGATCAGCCAGTTGTTGACAAGCCTTCAAATGAGTGTACACACACGACCTTTGACGAAACTGAAAGTTTATACAGATTTTTCGAAATTTTGCCCTTAGAATACCCGGAGTTAAACGAAAATTACAATCTAATAATTGGGAAAAACTGCAGTTACAATGTGGAACAAAGATTGAAGAATATTTTTGAAAAATTTTACTATAAAGCCAAACGACCAGAAGTCCCTAACACGAAGTGCGAAATGAAAATCAACTTAGAAAGTTCGAAACCGTTTCACTGTCCCCCAAGACGTTTGTCATTCGCAGAGAAAAATCAATTACAAATTTTGTTAGACGAATATTTGGCAAAGGGTTATATTCGGGAAAGCTAGTCAGAGTTTGCGTCGGCAGTTGTAGTCGCCAAGAAGAAAACTGGTGATTTGAGAATGTGCATGGACTATAGACCTTTGAATAAGCAGACAGTTAAAGACATTTACCCCATACCGCTTATACAGGGTTGCCCATATTCGACGGACCCATGTTTTTTTTAAAAAAATCATAGAAAAAAATAGAAGGCTAACATCGGCTACGCCGATGTTTTAAATACCCTTGCAGTTTTTGAAAGGCGCTACCATTGATAACAAAAAAGTTTTTCCACTAGAACTAGTTTTTAGACCGATCGTTCCTATGGCAGCTATATGCTATAGTCATCCGATTTTGATCAATTTTTCACGAATTGGGTAAAAACATATGAAACTAATATATACCAAGATTAGTGATGCTACGGTGGAAAACAAAAAAGTTTTTCTCACTAGAACTTATTTTCGGACCGACCGTTTATATGGCAGCTATATGATATAGTCATCCGATTTTAATAACTTTTTTCGGAATTGTGTGAAACCATATAAAACTAATATATACTACAATTGGTGACGCTACGATGGAAAACAAAAAAGTTTTTCTCACTAGAACTTGTTTTCGGACCGACCGTTTATATGGCAGCTATATGCTATAGTCATCCGATTTTGATAAATTTTTCCAGAATTGTGTGAAGGGGTATAAAACTAATATATACCAAGATTGGTGACGCTTTGATGGAAAACAAACAAGTTTTTCTCACTAGACCTAGGTTTTTGACAGACCGTTTATATGGCAGCTATATGCTATAGTCATCCGATTTTAATAAATTTTTCCAGAATTGTGTGAAGGGGTATAAAACTAATATATACCAAGTTTGGTGACGATTCAATAGAAAACAAAAAAGTTTTTCTCACTAGAACTAGTTTATGGACCGATCGTTCCTATGGCAGCTATATGATATAGTCATCCGATCCGGCCGATTCCGACAAATGTGCAGCCTATGTGTATTTAAAGACTTTTTGCAAAGTTTGGTCAAGATAGCTCTAAAACTGAGGGAGGAGATAGCATAGAAACAGACGGACGGACAGACGGACATGGCTATATAGACTCAGCTCGTCATGCTGATCAAGAATATATATAGTTTATGGGGTCGGAGATGCTTCCTTCTATGCGTTACAAACATCGTGACAATTTTAATATACCCTCTGCAAGGGTATAAAAATAAAAATTTGGCGGTTGGCAATCTTAATCATTTAATTTGTTCCAAGTAGATTTGTTTACATCAATTTTTGAATATGATATCTCTCAAATGGCCGCCTCTGGCGTTGATGGCGTATTGTGCCCTTTTTGCAGCATTTTCCATCGTTTTCGCCAACATTTCGGCCGGAATAGCGGCTATTTCTTCACGAATGTTGTCCTTGAGCTCTTCTACGGTCCTTGGCTTGTTAACGTAAAGCTTTGACTTCAAATATCCCCACAAGAAGAAGTCAGGCGGCGTCAAATCGGGCGAACGCGGTGGCCAGTCCAAATCACCACTTTTCGACATCAAACGGCCCGGAAACAATTTCTTCAGAAAATCGATTGTTATGCGACTTGTGTGCGGTGGAGCGCCGTCTTGTTGAAACCAGAACTGCCTCATACGCTTTCGACGAATAATTGGCATCACAATATTGGTCATCATGTCGCGATAACGCTCCTGGTTGATGGTAACAGCATGGCCATTTTCATTTTGGAAGAAAAACGGCCCAATGACCGTTTTCACACTAACGCCGCACCAAACTGTGACTTTTTCGTCATGAAGAGGCACTTCTTGAATCTCCTGAGGATTTTCAGTGGCGTAAATACGGCAATTTTGCTTATTTACGGTCCCATTCAATGTGAAATGGGCTTCATCGGACATGATAATTTTGTTCCAAAATTGCTCGTCAACTTCGGCCATTTCGATGACTCTTTGGGCCCATTCCAATCGACGAGGCTTGTCCGCAGGCAACAATCTTTGCGTCAATTGAATTTTGTACGGGAACAAATGCAAATCAACGCGAATAATCCGTTGTAAAGTGGACCGAGCCATGCCCAACTGCTGAGAACGGCGTTTTTGGGATGTTCTTGGGGACCTCTCAACACTGACTCGTACGGCAGCGATATTCTCGGCCGATCGCCTTGGTCGACTTTTATTTGGCCTCTTCGGATTAGAAAGAGCCTCACCAGTCGAAAATTTTTCGTATAAACGCTTAATGGTGTTCTTAGAAGGCGCACTTTTCACATTTTTTTAATTTTTTAAAAGCACGTTGAGTTTTCACAATTGACTTGTTCTGTTGAATGTAAATTTCAACTATTTCAGAGCGCTCGCGTGGCGTGTATTGTTCCATGGTAAAAATCTGCTTGAACTGACGCTTCAAACGTGGTATGTCATTAAGCGATCTGACATCTCTGTCAAAAGTTATGGCGTTGCCAGATGGGTCCGTCGAATATGGGCAACCCTGTAGACGATTTGGTAGACAGTTTATCGGAAAAGAAGTGGTTCACAAAGCTTGACTTAAAAAACGGGTTTTTTCATGTTTTTATGCATAAAGATTCGATCAAGTATACTTCGTTTACAACGCCCTTAGGACAGTATGAGTGTTTGCGCATGCCTTTTGGACTCCGCAACGCACCCTCAGTTTTTCAACGATTTGTAAATAAAGTTTTTTGCGACATGATAAAGGAAGGCAAAGTCAGTATGTATTTAGATGACATTATGATTGCCACTAAAGACGTTGAAACTCACATTCAAGTTTTGGTTGAAGTATTCAAACGACTGGTAGATAACAGTTTGGAGTTGAGACTGGACAAGTGTGAATTCCTTCAAACAGAGATTAGATATTTGGGATATTTAATATCAGGAGGTGGAGTCAAACCGGACGACAGAAATTTGGATGCTGTAAAAAACTTTCCAATGCCGACAAAAACACTTGATGTTCAAAGCTTTCTAGGTCTATGTTCCTATTTTAGACGCTTTGTGCAACATTTTTCGGTCATAGCGAAACCATTGTATGATTTGCTTAAGAAAGAAAGAAAGTTCAGTTTCGGTAAAGAAGAACTAGAATGTTTTGAAAAACTTAAGCAACTTTTGATAGAGTCACCCATTTTGGCAATGTATAACCCGAACGATTTGACCGAACTTCACTGCGATGCAAGTTCCGTTGGTTACGGAGCAATTCTTATGCAGAAGAAGAAAGACGGAAAACTGCATCCCGTATTTTATTTCTCTAAAAGAACAACAGAGGCTGAGTCGAAATATGCTAGTTTCGATCTAGAAACTTTGGCTATAATAAATGCTCTCCAACGGTTCAGGATTTATCTGCAAGGTTTAAAGTTTAAAATTGTCACAGACTGTAATGCCCTGGCACTAACTCTTACAACAAAGTTAATCAACAGTAAAGTAGCACGCTGGGCCTTAGAGTTAGAAAACTATGATTATACGTTGGAACACCGCGCGGGGAGTAGGATGCAACACGTGGATGCCCTGAGTAGAAATATGCATGTACTAACGATTGACTCGAACAGTTTTGAAGAAAATTTAATAATTTGCCAAAACAGGGATAAAAAACTGAAAGACTTACGAGATTTTCTACAAATTCTGAACACAAGGACTACGAGATGAGAAATGGCGTAATATATCGAAAGAAAGGTAGCGAGACTCTTTTGTTCTACGTACCTGAAGAAATGGAGCGTCACGTATTATACAAATACCACGACGAACTTGGACACATAGGGTCAGAAAAAATGATCGAAGTGATACAAAAAAGTTATTGGTTCCCTAAAGTTAAAGCAAAACAGCACATCGACAACTGTCTTAAGTGTATCACTTATTCGCCGAAAAATGGTAAGGGAGAAGGATTTTTACACAGCATACCCAAAGGCTGTACTCCGTTTGAAGTTGTACACGTTGACCACTACGGACCCGTTGACAGAAGTAGGTCGAAAAAACATATTTTAGTAATAGTAGACGCGTTTACAAATTTTGTCAGGCTCTATACAACGAAAACTACCAGTACTAAAGAAGCTGTGGCCGCACTCAAAGATTATTTTCGTGCCTACAGCCGACCTAAGTGTATAATCTCCGACAGAGGTAGCTGTTTCACTTCAAAAGAGTTCGCAGACTATTTGGAAGAGAACGAAGTACAACACATTAAAATTGCTACAGGGTCACCACAAGCAAACGGACAAGTGGAGAGAATAAATAGAGTCATTGGGCCAATGATCGCTAAAATGACAGAACCGGAAAACGGCAAATATTGGGATACAGTAGTTGAGTCGGTAGAGTTTACTCTAAACAACACAGTTCACAGATCTATTAATCAACACCCCAGTAAAGTTTTGTTTGGCATGTCACAGAAGGGGAAAACAGTAGATACACTTAGAGAAAGCTTGGAAGAGTTGGAAGATAAAGAAAAGAATCGAAATTTGGAAAAAATAAGAGAAAAGGCAAGCGTTCAGCAAGAAAGAGTTCAGTTGTCAAACAAACAGTACTTTGACTCAAAGCGGCAGGAAGCACATAGTTATAAGGCAAATGATCTTGTGGTTGTAAAAAATTTTGACTCGCACACAGGAGTATCTAAAAAGCTAATTCCAAAGTTTAAAGGTCCATATAAAATAACTAAAGTTCTACGACACGACAGGTATGTTTTAGAGGATGTTGATGGATTTCAACTGTATAGAGTTCCGTACAAAGGTGTGTGGGCTGCACATAATATGAGACCATGGCTTGATACGACTTCATAGAAGCTAGTATGACCCCTTTTTATAATATATTCTTAAGTCTAAAGAAAAAACAAACTACTATGAATTAATTCTAAGAGATCAGGAGCTCTCTAGTCAGGATTGGCCGATTGTAGTAGCCATGTGGGACAGAGCACTTGTAATTATAAGCTAATATAAGCATCACTGTTACTATAAGCTAACATAAGCATCACTGCAACTGTAAACTAACATAGGCGGCACTGCTAAGTAAACGTCATTCGAGGCTGTTAAAATAAAGAGCATTCAGTATCTGACGATCAAAGAAACCAGACGTGTGTCACCTACATTATTTATTTAGTTCCATTATTGTAGGAACATATTATGGGGCTAGATCCATCCTGATGCCTTTATGAATCTTGAGATTTCTCTTGGGGATATGACCGAGAGTTCGGAAATATCGGTTAGGAAGTATGAGCCTAGGAATTTCTTTCTTCGACGACTTAGAGCAGGGCATGAGCAGAAAAAGTGTGACGTAGATTCCACTTCTTCCTCGTCCCTACAGCTTCTACAGAAGTCGTTGTAGGGGCGTGCTGGGATTCTGACAGGTGAGAGAGCGGTATGGTTGCTCTGAGGTGAAGACCTAGAAGTCGTTCCATGGTCTTGAGCATGAAGGACGATAGACTGATGGGCCTAAAGTCCTTGGGGGAGACGTGCGAGGCTTTGCCCGCCTTGGGTATGAAGACCACCTTGGTTTGTAGCCATGGTTCTGGTATTATGCCATCCGAGTGTACACCCTCGAAGATGGTTTGAAGCCATCTGATGGCTGTTTTTCCTGCATGGATGAGCTGGGCCGAAATAATTCCATCCGGTCCAGGGGATATGTAGGGGCTGAAGCTTCTAATAGCCCAGCTTATGTTGTTACCTGAGAGTAAGTTAGGAATTGATGGGTTGTCAATGGTTATTTGGGGATCGTAGTCCTGCTTCGTGAGCGAACATCCCGGAAAGTGTTCATGAGCATGTCTAAAGATTCCTCGCTGGAAGTGGTCCAGGAATTATCTAGTTTCTTTAGATAGCCTAGGGAGTGGGTTGTATTGGATAGAATCTTCTGGAGCCTTGCGGCTTCCGAGGTGTCTTCTATTTCACTGCAGAACTTTTGCCAAGAAGATCTTTTGGATTTCCTTAGTTCCTTCTTGTAGGTGGATAGGCCAACTTTATAGTTCTGCCAGGCCTGCTCGCTTCCACTAGTTTTCGCAGAATTAAATAAACGCCTAGCGTTTTTCTTAAGCTCCCCTAGTGTTGGGTTCCACCAGGGGGGCTTTTTGCCCTTGCCCTTCGAGGTGCTAAGGGGACAGGATCTTTTCAGGGCAGTATTGCACGCATTCGTGAAAGTGCTGATTAGGGACATCGTACGCTCTGGACTGTTTGCTCCAATCGGAGGGGACTCGGGTAGCGTTCGATGTAGAATGTCTGAATATTTTGCCCAGTTGGTTCGTCTAAAGTTTCGGAACTGAACTGGTGAGGGTCTAGAGAAATTTATGACTGTTTCAATGTAACGGTGGTCGGAGAAAGAATGATCTTCAAGTACCGTCCAAGACACCATTTGATCTTGAAGGGCGTGGGAAATAAGAGTGAGGTCCAGGATCTCCTTCCTATTTCTGGTTATAAATGTCGGTTCATTGCCTCTGTTGCAGATGACCAACTTAGAGGACAGGATGTAATCAAAAAGTAACTCACCCCGTTCGTTTGTTTTTGTACTTCCCCATTGGCTGTGATGAGCATTTGCGTCGCAACCGATCAGGAGTCCAATCTTCCTGGCCTCGCTATCCGCGATAAATGCTCGGAGAAGTTCGTGTGGTGGAGGTCCATGGTGGTCGTGGGCCATATAGGTAGCGCTTAGTCTGATCGGTTCAGCAACTTCAAGACTAATCGCAGTGTTGTCTTCATTACTGAAATTGTTAAGCAAAAATACAGGGAGACCTTTTTTTACAAGAATACAGGTACGAGTTTTACCTTGATTGGGGGCTACCATTAGCGTGTAGTCCTGTGATTTCAGTCCTAGAACCCTGCCTCCGCTTACCCAGGGTTCCTGAGTCAGGACGATGTCTGCTCCGTCTTTGGCAAGACGAAGCAGGAGAGCAGCTGCTGCTGCTTTACAATGGTGGAGGTTTATCTGGAGCATCCGGAAGAATAGTTCCAGGAACCTCCTCCACCGTCGTTTTGTCTGAGTCAGCAAAGGGATCACCAATCAGTGAGTTTTCCTCCTCTTCGCCAACGTCCGAGAGGACCACGTCAAGGTCCGTATCCAGCTCCTCCTCAGCGTCCGAGACGTCGACATTCATCTCCAGATCAGGCTCCTCGGTAGTCGATTTTCCCGCTGAAACATCCGAACGATACACTCGTACTTTTACCCTTTGGTAACCGTACTTGACTGTACCGTCCGTCTGCTTTAGCAGGTCCACCGACTCCTTGTTGAGGATAAGAATGATCTGGCGTGATGTGCCAGACGCCTCTTCCACTTTTACCACACTCCAGTTGCTCGTGGGTAAGTGAGGGTTACAGAGCTGGAACATCTCCAGGATCTCTTCCTTCTCCTCCGGCTGCGCAGACACCCAAACACGTGCACGAGGTCTAGCCGGGATGTCCTTCCAGTCAACAGCGACTAGCTGGGCGCCCGGGTATACCTCTCCAAGGGATGCAACCACACCCTTAAAGATTTCGGCCGAGCGGGCATCATCACACGCGATAACTATCACGAAGCTTTGATGCCACCCGGCGTCCTCACAAGAATGCGGAGCTCCCCCGCATGCCTTTGCGTCCTTAAGGAACCTCTACTTCTGCTCTGGCGACCGCTGCCTCTTCGCCGTTTGCGGGGCCACTTGAGTGCGTGACTTGCCTGGCTTAAAGTCTGGGATCACGCTCCTCGCCGTTTCCATCAGCTTAAGTCCCTCCGGATATGTATCAGGGTCTCCGTGGAGGTTTCTTCCCAGGATAAAGGCCGCCCGACGTTTTTCTCTAAACGTCGGCTTTATTCCCGGTGTTTGCTTCAGGACAGGAGCGTTGGCAGAATGCCCCCTGGATACCCCAACACCGAGCGTAGTCCCAGATGCACGTTTGCAGGTGGTGTTCCATCTCGATGGTGGTGTATCCCGGGTATTTCCTGATAGGGGGGAAGTCGGTGCATTCACCGGCTCCCCACTTCCAACACCTTCCGTCTCGTGACGAAGGATCGGCTCATTAGCATTATCCTTCGTCGGCGCTTGACTGGTGACAGGCTGGCTGCCTCCAGATTTAGAGGGAATAATATTTCCTTCCGTTTTGTTTTGGGAAGAACCGGCTCCCCTTTAGGTTTGGCAATTGAATTCATTTTGAGTCCCACGAGTAGGCGGGAATGAATGTCACCCACGACATAGCCCGCAGTGCCGTGGGAAGCCTAAATAAAACTGGAGGTCGGCAGGTATCCAGAGTCCGCATACTTAAGCCCAGAGACGCCCCCTCGGCCGTTCATCCTTCGGCATATGCTGTTCCTCCTAAGATTTGAGGGTTTTTAAGAGTTGTCTCTCTCGCCTGACTACCATTCGCCAGCACCCTTGGCAGAGACATGACCGTACCAAGGGTCTGTTTCCAGCCGCCCTCGCGTGGAGAGTATAGTCACACTTCCGACGGTGTATACAGTTACGGCCATACATATTTGATGCCGCGCGTGGATCAGGATGTTTGATCTGAACAAGTGCATGCACTGTTCAGATGTTGATTCAGGAGTCCCTACGCTGCATCAACGATGCACGTTGATCCCCCTGTATACCTGACGGCTGACGGCCGTCAAGCTTACAAAAAAAACAAGTAAGAAAGTCGGTCAAGCCCGACTGTAATATACTCTGTACCTGTTTGTATGTAACTGATAACTTTAAAGTGTGAGGTTTTTTCAAAATCTGGGGGTGGCAACTCATTCGACTATCGTTCATCTGGTTGAAAAACAATGTACGGGCTCGATAAGTAATGTTGGGTAGAATTACCCTAGTACTTAACTCGTAAAATTATAAAATTTGTATATAATTTCCTATTAACATAAACATATCTATATTAGTCACGCGGGAATCTCGCGTGATTTCTGACCGCAGGCCATCTCAATTGCATCGCTCCTCCCATACTCGGTCTTTGCCTACTTACACAAATATCTATTGGAAAGAAGGGAGGGGGCAACTGAAAGCGGCGCAGTCCAGTAAGCTATTGCCCTCTCGCTCTCTCTTTCTCGTAAGTGGCTGCGGGTGTTGTTGTTGTCGTTGCATTAAATTTTCTTTTACACATAGCGCCACTATTGTTCATCTGATCGGAAAACGATGTATGGGGGCTTGATAAGAAATGATGAGTAGAATATATGTCTAAAAGGTTCGAACAACCTAACTCCAAAATTGTGGAAGATATTCAGTTTTTATACACTTGAAAAGTGTATATTAATTTTGCCCAGAAGTTTGTAACGCATAGAAATATCAATTTCCGACCCCATAAACTATATATATTCTTGATCAGGACGACAAGCCGAGTTCATTTCCGTCTGTCCGTCCGTCCGTCTGTCCGTCTGTTTCTACGCGAACTAGTCTCTCAGTTTTAAAGCTATCGAGCTGAAATTTTGCACATAGTCTTCTTTTTACTGCACGCAACTAATATGTCGGAACCGGCCGGATCGGATGACTATATCATATAGCTGCCATAGGAACGATCGGTCGGAAAATATGTTTTAGTGAGAAAAACTTTTTTGTTTTCCATCGTAGCGTCACCTATCTTGGTATATGTTAGTTTTATATGTATCCACATAATTCTGAAAAAATTAATCAAAATCGGATGACTATATCATATAGCTGCCATAGGAATGATCGGTCTAAGAACTAGTTCTAGTTAGAAAAACTTTTTTGTTTTGCATCGTAGCGTCACTAATCTTGGTATATGTTAGTTTTATATGCTTCCACATAATTCTGGAAAAATTTATCAAAATCGGATGACTATATCATATAGCTGTCATATAAAGGGTCGGTCGAAAAACTTGTTCTAGTGAGAAAAACTTTTAGTTTTCCATCGTAGCTTCACCATTCATGGTTTGTATTAGTTTTATATGCTTCCGCGTAATTCTGGAAAAAATTTATCAAAATCGGAAGACTATAGCATATAGCTGCCATATAAACGGTCGGTCTAAAAACTAGTTCTAGTGAGGAAAACTTTTTTGTTTTCTATCGTAACGTCCTTAATCTTGGTATATATTAGTTTTATATGCTTTTACGCAATTTGGAAAAAATTTATCAAAATCGGATGACTATAGCATATAGCTGCCATAGGACCGATCGGTCGGAAAATGTGGTTTACTAAGAAAAGTTGTTTTTATGGTATCAAATCTTTCTTATCAATGATTTAAAATTTTTTTAAATATTTGATATCTATATCCTTTATATATTTTATCGGTTAAATCAGTTGGAGTAAACGTTTTCAAGTGTATTTAAACTTCGGCACAGTCGAAGTTAGCTTTGCCTTCTCGTTTTTAATTTGCGGGGGAGGCAGGGGGCGTGGCAAAAATCAAAACTAAACTTGATCTGCCTGCAAGTAGAAGAAATATATGTTCCATACACTTCAAACCTCTATCTCTTACCATCTCTGAGATCTCTTCGTTCATACGGACAGACGGACAGACGGACAGACAGACGGACAGACGGACATGGCTATATCGACTCGGCTGTTGATGCTGATCAAGAATATATATACTTTATGGGGTCGGAGATGCTTCCTTCTGGCTGTTACATACATTTGCACAAACCCAATATACTCTGTGTACCTTCGGTACAGAGTATAACAAGTAAGAAAGTCGGTCAGGCCCGACTGTAATATACTCTGTACCTGTTTGTATATAACTAATAACTTTAAAGTGTGGAAAACAATGTATGATCGGAAAACAATGGGCGCTTTCAGCAGAGACACTTGATCAGTGATCAGTTTAATAAAACTGTTCTTATTTTTTGGCATACTTTTAGGCGGTCTTGTTTAATTGACATTGTGAAAAGCTTTATATAAATATCATATTAAACACAAGAGGAAAAGTAGGCAACGTAAATTACTAAGAAATATATCATTGATCAGGGATCAAGTTTTTCTGCTGAACGCGGCCAATGTATGGGGGCTCGATAAGTAATGACGAGTAGAATATATGTCTAGAAGGTTCGAACATCCTAACTCCAAAATTGCGGGATATTTGAGGTGTTTTTCAAATTGCGGGGGTGGCAACTCTACTATCGTTCATTTGATCAGAAAACAATGTATGGGGGCTCGATAAGTAATGATGAGTAGAATATATGTCTAGAAGGTTCAAACAACCTAACTCCAAAATTGCGGGATATTTGAGGTGTTTTTCAAATTTCGGGGGTGGCAACTCTACTATCGTTCATCTGATCGGAAAACAGTGTATGGGGGCTCGATAGGTAATAATGAGTAGAATATATGTCTAAAAGGTTTGAACAACCTTACATCAAAATTGCGGGATATTTTAGGTGTTTTTCAAATTGCGGGGGTGGCAACTCTACTATCGTTCATCTGATCGGAAAACAATGTATAGGGGCTCGATAAGTAATGATAAGTAGAATATATGTCTAGAAGGTTCGAACAACCTAACTCCAAAATTGTGGAAGATATTACGTTTTTTTCAATTTGCTGGGGAGGCAGGGGGCGTGGCATACAAAAAAAACTAAACTTGATCTGCCTGCAAGTATAAGAAATATATGTTCCATACACCTCAAACCTCTATCTCTTACCATCTCTGAAATCTCAGCGTTCATACGGACAGACGGACATGTCTATATCGACTTGGCTGTTGATGCTGATCAAGAATATATATACTTTATAGGGTCGGAGATGCTCCCTTCTGGCTGTTACATACATTTGCACAAACCCAATATACTCTTTGTACCTTCGGTACAGAGTATAAAAATAATAAAAATACCCCTTGAAGCTGTTATTTTTTATACACTTGAAAAGTGTATATTAATTTTGCCCAGAAGTTTGTAACGCATAGAAATATTCATTTCCGACCCCATAAACTATATATATTCTTGATCAGGACGACGAGCTGAGTTCATTTCCGCTTGTCCGTCCGTCCGTCTGTCTGTCCGTCTGTCTGTCTGTTTCTACGCGAACTAGTCTCTCAGTTTTAAAGCTATCGAGCTGAAATTTTGCACAGAGTCTTCTCTTTACTGCACGCAACTAATATGTCGGAACCGGCCGGATCGGATGACTATATCATAAAGCTGCCATAGGAACGATCGGTCTAAGAACTAGTTCTAGTTAGAAAAACTTTTTTGTTTTCCATCGTAGCGTCACTAATCTCTGTAAATTTTAGTATTATATGCTGCCACATGATTCTGGAAAAAAGTATCAAAATCGGATCACTATAGCATATAGCTGCCATAGGAACGATCGGTCGAAAAATAAGTCTTTGTGAGAAAAATGTTTTTGCTTTCCATCGTAGCGTCTCCAATCGTAGTATATATTTGTTTTATATGTTTCCACACAATTCTGAAAAAATGTATCAATATCGGATGACTATAGCATATAGCTGCCATATAAACCGTCGGTCAAAAAACTACTTCTAGTGAGAAAAACTTTTTTGTTTTTTATCGTAGCGTCCCCAATCTTGGTATATATTAGTTTTATATGCTTTCACATAATTTTGAAAAAAATTATCAAAATCGGATGACTATAGCATATAGCTTTCATAGGACCAATCGGTCGGAAAATGTGTTTTACTAAGAAAATTTTTTTTTTTATGGTATCAAATTTTTATTATCAATGATTTAATAATTTTAATTATCTGATGTCTATATCCTATATATATTTTTCCAGTTAAATCAGTTGGAGTTAAGTTTTTCAAGTGTATTAAAACTTCGGCACAGTCGAAGTTAGCTTTGCCTTCTCGTTTCTTATGTACTTTGAAATGCGGAACTTAAAAATGAAATTCAAAAATTTTTGTATGGATACGTTTTTGAGTTGGATTTTTTTTCGGTTTTTCGGTAGGTACGCTTACATTTTATGACATATCTCGAGATTGAAACTTTAGATGTCGTCAAGCAAGGTATTAATTAAAAGAGTATGCAATTCCTAATAATCTAGTTAAAAATGATTTTCCAATCGATTTAGTCAGGCAAGGTCTCGAGTTCGATCCCCAGACAAGTCAATTTTTTTTTTATGGAAAAGATCGTATTGATATTTTTTATCATATCAAGTTAATCTTAGTCATATCGGAGTGAAATTGATATGAAAAAATGTGGAAATGACTGCCATTTCATATCATTTTTTTTCTCTGTGTACAAACAAAAATATTTCGAAAAAATCTATTTGTATACCCTTGCAGAGGGTATATTAAAATTGTGCTGATGTTTGTAACGCATAGAAGGAAGCATCTCCGACCCCATAAACTATATATATTCTTGATCAGCATCAATAGCCGAGACGATCTAGCCCTGTCCGTCCGTCCGTCGGTCCGTCTGTCTGTTTCTCCTTCCTCAGTTTTGAAGCTATCTTGACCAAACTTTGCAAAAAGTCTTTAAATACATATAGGCTGCACATTTGTCGGAACCGGCCGGATCGGATCCTTATTTCATATAGCTGCAATAGAAAAGATCGGTAAAAAAAAACTAGTTCTAGTGAGAAAAAATTTTTTTGTTTCTCGCCGTAGCGTCACCCAACTTGGTATTCATTAGTTTTGAGCAAAATCGGATGACAATAGCATAAGGCTGCCATAAGAACAATCGGATGAAAATCTAGTTTTAGTAGTAAAAACTTTTTTGTTATTAGAGGTAGCGTAAATATTATTTGTTTCAACACAATTTTGCTAGCTTTGATCAAAATCGGATAAATATATCGTACAGCTCCCATAACACAATCGGCTTCTGGCTTGGTAAGCCAAATGATGACGAAAAATGGCGCAATCTGTTGGTTAACTTGGAACAGGTTGTAAGCGAAATGAAATTTTTCTAAAATAATCAGGAAAACCAATTCTTACATAAAATAAAAAAACTGCAAGGTTATTTAAACATCGGCGGAGGCGAAGTTAGCCTTCTATTTTTTTCTCATAAACGTGCTAAATTTTTTATCCAAAAAAAATAAATTGTTTTTTTCTTTAGTTCTTACAAAGAGCACTTCTACGAAGAAAATAAGGTATTGATAAAGCATATATATGGATAAATAAAGGAGTTCTGAGCAGATGGGTACAAGAACTAACAGTCAAATTTCCGTGTTTAATGTAATTATTAGAAAATACTTTTATTTTTTCTTCGTTTTTGGCCTTGCTTTTAATTTTTTCCTGTGATTTGGCTTCTATTGGAACTCGTACATTGAGCAAAAAACTAAGTAAACAATTTTTTTTTAATAAACACGTAAAATAGTCAAATTTCACTCTTAGTTCTTTTACAAAATTGCTCACAACTTCGCTATTTATCCACAGATTTTCGACATTAATACCTTATTTTCTTCGTGAAAGTAGAATTCGTGAGTGTAAAAGAAAAAACAATTTTTTGATTTTCATTTTCAATCATTTACAGATTTTAGAAAATCCAATTTTTCAGATTTTTGAGAACAAATTTATTTTTTTTCGACATATTTTTGCTTTTAACTTTTAAACTACTAAACCGATTAAAAAATGTTCTGCAACTAGATAATTAGAAATTTGCTTTCCCTTTTGATTAATAACTTGCTTGAATCAATCTAAAGCTTGTAACTCGAGATACGGCAGAAAAGGTATGGGTACCTACCGAAAAACTAAACAAAAACTCTAACTCAAAAACCTATCCATAGAAAAAAATTTGAAATTCATTTTTGAGTTCGGCATTCCAAAAAACATCATTAAAAAATAATGGCTTTAATGGCACTTTTTCGCTGTAAACTAGTGTTATTTTTCATTATATCCTCACAAACCAGGTTTAAAGTCAATCGGATGAACAATTTTTTTTTGAATTCCGTCAGCGCGCCACAAACGTAAAATTCAGAGCTCCTTTTAAAATAAAAAAACTAAATTGTATGTCTTCATCTAATCGCGCAGTAAAACACTCGGTTAACTTCGTTTGATATTGGTCAACACCTACAAGCAAACAATATTCTGTGCAATTTGCTAAATAGCACTTAAAAATCCTTAGCGCAGATATCACAAAGAAAACCACCCACACAACGATAGAAAAACCGTTCACACAAAGCACTTTTAAAGACTCACTCAAATAAAAACAAAAAACACAAACGGCTCAACTCACTCAAAAAAACTCCAACGTCTAGATCGCTCCACCTGCCTCAAAATGTATCCGTGAAAACACTGGTACCGACCTGAAGACCACTCAGAACTCTGACGCCCTTGCTGCTCAACTTGTCCAGATGCTAAACCTACGCTTTGTGGAACAATCTGGGCTTATCACCGCCAGCGAGGAGCGCATCTTGGGTGTTCTACATGAACGGCTTGGCGGAGGAGATGCAGCGATTGACCCTTAAAAGAAGTTTTAAGTGGAACAAAATGGAATTTGGAATGTAGGTATAAGCTAGTTCTAAGTTGGTGAGTAAGGTCAGTCTGTTCTGAGAGCTCGACCCGATCATACTACTACGGAAATAAAAGTGAAGTTATAAAGTTTAATCCAACTGCGCCCGAGATTATTTCTTCTACGAAAATCCAGCCTTCTACGTTCATTTTGGTCCTTCGAGCCGGATTTGATATCCACCCTCCTACGCATCGCTAGAATTTTCAAAGTTGAGTAAGCAAAGGAACATACATACGTACTGTGACGTAGTTTCCCCTCCGTCACAATAGATATATACTAGAGACCTGCACGAGTAAGTAAAATAGTAATCGAGTTATACTCGCCGAGTATGATTACAGACGAGTATGATTACCTAGCTGTCAAATTGGCACCGTGGCACCGTAGCATCGTAGGAACCGCACCGTTTTAATCATTTTACTCGTTTTTATTTTTGTCAGTTTTTATTCCGAATTGTACTGTTCGTTTAAAATTTTTTTAAATAAAATGGAAATAACTCAAAAGCTGCGATTAGGACAATACAAGCGAGTTGAAGCAAATGGATCCAGCGACGTCTGGAATTTTTTGGCAAAATAGCGGATGCCAATACACTGGAATTTGTTGGACATGTTCTGCGCAAAATATACCTAAAACTATTTGTTACCAACAGATTGATATTAATTATTGTTTTTTTGCTAGATTATTCTCAGACGATTCCACGATTATAATCGTACGGTGCCACGATGCCGATTACTACTCGTAATCATGAAAATGATTACCTGTTACAAAAAAAAGTAACTATAATCGTAAAAATTAGTATTTTTACTCATGATTCCGGCATCGTGTAATCACTCGTGCAGGTCTCTAATATATACATAATCGTAAATCGGCATCAAGTGAGGAGCCTTCGGAGGTGAGGATCTCGTCCCACTCCAAACTAGTAGTTAGTCACGCCAAAAGTCGAGGATCACTTCCCGCTTTGGTCTTCTCTCTTCTATCGATTTTCTTTCGTATTTTCTTGGAGACGAGGATCACTTCCCGCTCACCAACTCGTAGTTAGACATACTAAGACGAGGATCACTTCCCGCTAACCAACCCGTAATTAGTTATACGAGGATCGCTCGAACCCCCGTAGCTAAACGTGCAGGGACGTGGATTACTTCCCGCTCTGCCCTAATAGCTGGGTGCAGTTAGTAAGGCGATCGTTTCCCTTATGCTCGTTGAAGCTTATGCTCTATTTAAAGGGATAACGACGCTGGCGTACGTGACAATGGGCATGTGACAAAGACAAAAGAATGGTCATTTGTTTAAATGCTGCTATGCTGGCATCTTCTGATTGGTCAGTTTAATTATTTTGCAATTATTGTTATGATTACGTTATGATGCTGGGGTGCGCGCTCCGCGTTCGACTTTTGTTTATGCTAAACTCCTTTTTGTTTACGTTAGCGAATCTCGCGCTTTAAAATACAGTGCGCATGAGGATGGTAAAACAAGGTTGGACAGTGGGTCTGAATATGATAAAAAGGAAGGGGGAAATACTGGATATGTCACTATATATACATGTCTATGTCGCCAAATTAATTAATTAATTAACATCCAAACACCTGCACATAAGTCTTCAGTGCATGTGCAAAACAATTCTATAAATAAAACACAAAAATCCAAATTCCTAATAAAACACATATATACGCTCAAACACATACACGGCTGCATTGAGTGCATATATGCTATATACTATACCCTTCAGTTCCAGAATTCACTTCTCTTCAAATTCATCACTTATTCACCGTTCTGCTTTGACGCCGACGTCGGCAGAAGAGAATTCTGAATGTGTTTTGTTGTTGCAATTTTGCCTACAGCAACCGAAAAAAAACATGTGCAGTCGCGGCCGGCAAATTCGACGTCGACGTCGGCAAATTAAAATTCGATGTGTCTATTTGTTGTTGCATTTTTGCCTACTGCAACCCAAAAAAAAAATGTGCACTTTACAGAAGCCGAATGATGAACTTTGTATACCCTTAAAATATGTGCGAGCATTGAAACTATAAATTGTGTAAATATTTTTGAATTTTTAAATTAGAGGTTTGGACAGTTGGATTGATAGTTCTATAATAACTTTTTATTTTTATTACCCCGAAATCCACAATTTATTTATTGGTTATAAATATATTTTACAAATACTTTTAAAAGTCGGATATGACTTGCACTACCTTAGGGTATTAAAAACATGTTGGGCGGCGAATGAGAATGACACAAAGAAGAAAAGGATTAACGGCGATCGTTGACTGCCGATGTATTTTGCGTTGCGAAAGTCATCGCTGATTCAACTATGACTTATTTGCAAAAGTCACCGATGACTTTTGCAAAGAAGTCATGAGTGAATCACCCATGCCTTTAGCAATGAATTCACCATTGATTCAAGGATGATTCCTTCATGCGTGACCGCCTAGGACATGCCTGTGTTAAATTCACCACTTCTTTTCATAGCAATTCACCGGTGATTCATCGCTACCCATGGGTGATGCATCGGTGAATCATAAGTGAATCATTAGTGAAGCGAACTGCAGGGGCATTTTTACACAAACACATTCATCCATACAACAATATATGTATATATACATACACACACACACATTCATCGTCACATCGCCAATTTGCAAATTGCATAAATCAAATTAAAAACGAGAAGGCAAAGCTAACTTCGACTGTGCCGAATTTTTAATACACTTGAAAAACTTTACTCCAACTGATTTAACTGGAAAAATATATATAGGATATAGATATCAAACACTTAAAATTTTTAAATCAATGATAATAAAAATTTGATACCATAAAAAAAAACTTTTCTTAGTAAAACACATTTTCCGACCGATCGGTCCTATGACAGCTATATGCTATTGTCATCTGATTTTGATAATTTTTTTTAAAATTATGTGAAAGCATATAAAACTAATATATACCAATATTGGAGACGCTACGATAAAAAATAAAAAAGTTTTTCTCAGTAGAAGTAGTTGTTTGACCGACCGTTTATATGGCAGCTATATGCTTTAGTCATCCGATTTTGATAAATTTTTTCGGAATTGTGTGGAAACAAATAAAACAAATATATACTACGTTTGGAGACGCTACGATGAAAATCAAAAAAGTTTTTCTCACACCGACTTATTTTTCGACCGATCGTTCCTATGGCAGCTATATGCTATAGTGATCCAATTTAGATATATTTTTCCAGAATTATGTGGAAGCACATAAAACTAACATAACATTTCAAGTGTATAAATATATACAGCCGGGCTCCCATATTCACTTTCGCAAACATTTTGCGATTTGGAGACCAAATTTGCACCTAAAACCGGTTTGAAATCGCAAAATTTTTGCGAAAGTGAAAATGGGAGCATGGCTGATAAACATATTTAGGAGGCCAAACGTTTGGAGCGTACATACATTAAATAAATATAATAAATAAATTAATTTACAAAATTTAATTCCAATAAACAAAACACAAAATATCAAAATAATTCCAGAGTGTCGTCGCCTTTATTTTTATTCGAAGTAGAGTGGTTAATTTTTGGGTTTCTTTTTTAATATAGTTGTCCAAGGTAACAATAACACAGGGCAACAGCCATTTTGCTCTGGCCTTCTCGATGCAAAATTCTCTTCCTGTTCTGTGCCCTGATTCCAATACTGGTCTCGGGTTTTCTCCATCAGCTCTTGTTTTCCAGAAATCGCGGAAAATCCATTTTGATGTTTTTTTAGCTTATGGAAAATTATGGGGGTCACACCAAGCACAAATTTGTAGGTTTATAAGTTTTATGCGATACTTCATACATTAATGCAGCCTTAAACAAGTAAGAAAGTCGGCAAAGCCCGACTGTAATATACTCTGTACCTGTTTGTATATAACTTATAACTTTAAAGTGTGGGGTCACACAATCTGTGCAAGGGCTGCCCAGCACGATTACGGGCGGTGCTGACCAGCGTAATTATTTGATTTACTTAAAATTCGAATATCGTTCATCTGATCTGGAAACGGTGTATGGTGGATCAATAAGTAATAACGATTAAAATATATCCCTAAAAGGTTCAAACAATCTGTCATTAAAAATGTGGTAGATATTCGATTTTGTTCAAACTGTGGGGGTGGCAACTCTGCCATCGTTCATCTGATCGGAAAACAATGTATGGGGGCTATCGTTTATCTGATCGGAAAACGATGTATGGGGGCTCGATAGGTAATGATGAGTAGCATATATGTCTAGAAGGTTCGAACAACCTAACTCCAAAATTGCGGGACATATAAGGTGTTTTTCAAATTGCGGGGGTTGCAACTCTACTATCGTTCATCTGATCGGAAAACGATGTATGGGGGCTCGATAGGTAATGATGAGTAAAATATATGTCTAGAAGGTTCGAACAACCTAACTCCAAAATTGCGGGATATTTAAGGTGTTTTTCAAATTGCGGGGGTTGCAACTCTACTATCGTTCATCTGATCGGAAAACGATGTATGGGAGCTCGATAGGTAATGATGAGTAGAATATATGTCTAGGAGGTTCAAACAACCTAACTCCAAAATTGTGGAAGATATTAGGTTATTTTCAATTTGCGGGGAGGCAGGGGGCGTGGCAAAAAAAAAACTAAACTTGATCTGCCTGCAAGTATAAGAAATATATGTTCCATACACCTCAAATCTCTATCTCTTACCATCTCTTATAATATATATATATATAATGTGGGAGGTGGAAGTAACGCCTCCACACAATATATTGTTTTTTTTAAATAAACTGAATATAACCCCTTACTTTAATTGATGATATAATTTTAATTCATTTGGATTACAGCAGCACACATTTATAAGGGATCATATTTCCTATACACATTTTGTGAATTAATCTAGTAATCCTGCCATAAATTTTAATTCACTTTTTCGTGAAAAAACGGCTGTAGCTTAGTCAAACAAGCTGATAAGAGTGCAACAAAATTCGTAAAAACAGCGGATATGTTAGGCTATATGCTAAAATAGTTGTTTTGGTTTTCCGATTTACGCACTAGGTTGTAGACGAAGGTTTATTTTGAAAAATTTGCTATTAATTGAGAAAAAATTATCTTCAAGGTCCAATTTAGTCACTTTCGGGTTTGCTGATGCGGCTCGCTTTATTTTTTAAGGCTGCATTAATGTATGAAGTATCGCATAAAACTTATAAACCTACAAATTTGTGCTTGGTGTGACCCCCATAATTTTCCATAAGCTAAAAAAACAGCAAAATTGATTTTCCGCGATTTCTGGAAAACAAGAGCTGATGGAGAAAACCCGTGACCAGTTTTGGAATCAGGGCACAGAACAGGAACAGAATTTTGCATCGAGAATGCCAGAGCTCACAGAAGTGGTCATTTTGTTGCCCTTTGTAATTAAATCTTAATGTTATTAATTGCATATTCACATCTCAATCCACCTAGTTCAATCGATTTATGTAATCTTGATCAAAATTCCGAATCGCAGCCAATCAATTTTTAAAATATTTTCGAAAAAAATTAATTGTTAGAAATTATCCAACAATAAGCGTTCCGTTGCTAAAGATTTTATCCCCTTTGAAGAAAAAATATCCCGGTCGGCACTCCTGTCCAATTCGCTTACTGATATCAGCTTGGCATTTATATGAGTTTTCAGAGCGAGAAAAATCAATTGGCATTGCCTGTCTATAGTAAGTCGAAGGAAAGATCCTGTTCTGTGTCAGCAATAAAAGGCACTCCAACCACATCCTCTTCGCGAAAAACCCGATCAATCTCGCAATTCACTAATTCTAAAGGCCAAATGGCGTTGAACAATTTTATTGCCGTCAGCGACAGGCTTAGCTATTTTGAGGCAAAAATTAACTCTTCGGTAGCAGCAGATGATGTGACTTTATTTACACTCAAGGTCCGTCGGGATCAGATCCTGTCACTGTGGAATAAAGTCGAAAAAGAGTATGAGGTTTGTTTCGCTTTAGTGCCGAGGATGGAATGAATGATATCTCCCAATTCTAGAGGCCAAATATAATTACTGTTATTCCGTCTACGAACGCGCAACAGCTATTTTGAGTGAACAAATCGAGTAGGCTTCGAACTTATTAAGACAGGAGATGCAACCTCCTGCGCCAAGAGGTTGTAATCTCCCACCTTGTGACACAGAGGTGTTCCATGGGGACTACTTACGATGGCCAACTTTTCGCGATCTTTTCACAGCCACATACCTAAACAATCCTAGGCTAAGTCCTGTCGAGAAACTGTTTCATTTCAATTGCAAGACCAGTGGTGAAGCTAAAATCGTGCAAAATCTTCACTTACCAATGAGGGATTTAAAACAGCATGGGAAGCGCTTCAAGAAAGATTCGAGAACAAGCGGCTTTTAGTAAATAGCCAGCTTAGAATCCTTTTCAATCTGTCCGAGGTAGGCTACGAATCTGGATCCGGTTTAAAAAATCTGCAAAGCACGATTCAAAGTTGTTTAATAGCGCTTGAGCATTCCAATATTTCTACCGAGAATTGGGACTGTTTACTCGTATTCCTCTGCTCTTCCAAACTTCCGAAACTGACTTTGTCCTTATGGGAGCAGTCATTGTCGAATAAATCCGAGATTCCATCATGGCAAGATATGAACAATTTCTTAAGTGAGCGTAACCGAACACTAGAAGCGATTGAAGATGTCAAGCCATCATCAAGCGCGCAGGCTGCTTTCAGGCCTATGCAAAACAAACCCCTATCCAAAAGAGTTAATTCCTTTAAGGTTAAAGTACTAGTAAAAGCCAAAACATGCGTTATTTGCTTAAAGGAAGATCAGCCAGTTCGGTTGTGTCATAGTTTCATTCAAATGCCTGTTGGTGAACGAACCACCTACATCCGAAACAATAAATTGTGCTTGAACTGTTTTGCCAGCGGGCATCAAATGCGAGAGTGTCCCAGCGCTCATAGTTGTTTTACATGCAAAGGGCGACACCACAAGCTGCTGCACAGAAATGACTCCACTTCAGCCATAGCAACTTCAATTGCAACGACTTCAAATCCAATCGAAAATATACTGTCCACTTCCTCTCGTGAAAAAGTAACATTAAACACCTACTATGCTTCCAATAACCAAGGAGTGTTGTTGGGCACCGCTCTAGTAAATATAAGCCACCTGGGAGTCAATTATAAGGCGCGAGCTCTTATTGACTCAGGATCCGAGGCCACATTTATATCTGAGCGGCTTTTCAACACCATAAAGCTTCCCTACCAAACAATCCATGCCCAGGTCTCGGGTCTTAATCAGGCGATTTCGGCACAGCCACGCAAACTGTGCCACTTCCAGCTAGTATCCCTTCACAAGGTTGCAGGTAGACACGTCACATGTTGTTCCGAAGCTGGCTGGAAATTTACCATCGAGTATGACCCTCGAATCAGTTCTTGTAGATCTGCCTAATCTTCAGTAAACAGATCCATCCTTTTCAAAAAGTTCGCCGATTGATGTTTAAATCGGCGCGGACATCCTTCCATCGATCTTATTGAGTGGCTTTCAATCCAAAATTTGCAGTACCCTCGTAGGGCAGGAAACTGTGTTCGGCTGGATTCTTTCCGGGACAGTATCAACATCCACATGTAAAAGAATATCTTCCTTTTCTACTAAAGTCACAGTTTCTTCGGAAGAATCGCTTGATGAACTGCTCACAAGATTTTGGGAAGTAGAAGAACTAACAACCCAAGTGGCAAAAGAGTCTGACACCGTGTGTGAGCAAAACTTCCTACTGACAACCCAGCGAGATGAAAGCGGCAGATATATTGTTTCGCTGCCATTCCGTGACCCTGAGATTGTTCAGTTGGGCTACTCAAGATCGATAGCGTTAGCTCAGTTCTTAAAGGTTGAAAACCGTTTAAAAAAGAACGCCGCCTTGTAAAACGAATATGATTCCGTAATCCAGGAATACTTAGACTTGCGCCACATGGAGCAGGTTTCGGCTGATGTCAATTCACAGCACTTTTTTTTTTCCTCACCATGCGGTGTTTAAACCCGAGAGCACAACTACAAGTGTACGCGTCGTTTTTAATGCTTTCAGTAAGTCTACAAATGGGCTCAGCTTAAACGACGTTTTCCATAGAGGAGCAGTCCTTCAGTCAGAACTTATGATCCAAATTTTGAAATGGCGTTTTTTCCAGTATGTTTTTAATGCCGACATCACTAAATTGTACAGGCAAATTTGTGTCAACCAAAGAATACTGTTCCGCAATGTAAATGGTGATCTCTGCAACTATGAATTAAATACTGTTACTTTCGGTGTAAATTGTGCACCCTTCTTAGCTATCCGTGTATTGCAACAGCTTGCTAGTGATATTCGAGTCCAATTTCCACGAGCCAGTGCGGCCTAAGCGAGTTCATGTATGTTGATGACTTGCTGGCTGGGACTCACTCAGAAGAAGAAGCCTTGTCCACTATTGGCGAGCTCCGGAAGGCTCTGAGCGCAGCAGGTTTTCCGTTGCGTAAATGGACCTCCAATAAAAAGTTTTGCTTAGAGATATTCCTAGTTCTCACTTATTACGGGCTGATTTTCTTGAACTTGAAGACTCTAGCACCGCGAAAACGTTGGAAATTCGGTGGCGAGCTACCAAATCAACAAATAAAACGGCTTTTACCAAACGCGAAGTTCTATCCCAAATCGCTAAATTATTTGATCCAGCAGGCTGGCTATCGCCATTTGTGATCACCGCAAAGATCTTCATGCAAGAGATTTGGCTCAGAGAATTGGGATGGGATGATCTGCTTCCCAATGACCTGCTGAAGCAATGGCTTGAATTCCTAGAAAGTTAAAGTTGGCTTAACCACATTCGAGTTCCCCGATGGATAAAGTTTGGTCCATCTCAGCGTGCTTATGGCGCAGCCTTTTATATCCGAGTAGAGTGCGACCAATCCCGGATGACTTAGCTAGTAGAGGTGTCTCGTCCAAGGAGTTAATGGATAACCGCCTGTGATGGCAAGGACCAGACTGGCTAATAGCCCCGTGAGAGGAGTGGCCCTCTCAAGGTGAAATTGGCGAGGAGACTGATCTGGAAAAACCCAAAGTGAAGGTTCACATGGCAGCAATTTCTTCCTCCTCTGACGATTTCCTGGCACGATTCTCTGATATGGGACGGGCATTACGCGTTTTAAGTTACGTACGACGTTTCCTTAAGCGCTCCAGAGGAGTTTGCAGTTCCAATCCATAAGGAGCTCAGCAGCGAGGAAATCTCTCAGGCATTACTTCTCCTAGTCACATGTGCCCAGCGAAAAGGGTATCCGGATAAATATAAATGCCTTTCGTCAAAGAAAAGTATTTCGGTATATCTACATGCGGTCGAATAAGAGCATCCGGTTCCTTAAGCTATGATGAACGCCATCCAATACTGGTTCCCTACGATAGTCCTCTGTCCCGACTTCTAGTGCAATTCACTCATCGTATAGCACTACATGGTGGGAAGCAATTAATTGTTCGTCTTATTCGATCGAAATATTGGATTCCGAGACTGCAAAATATGGTTAAAGCGATCGTAAATGCGTGCAAGATCTGCGAAGTCCACAAAAGAAAACTGCAAAGCCAGTTAATGGGCGATTTACCAGCAGAGCGAGTCACATTTTCAAGGCCGTTCACGTACACGGGCATAGATTTCGCCGGGTCGTTTGACATAAAGAGTTATGTTGGGCGAGCATGTCGTGTGACAAAAGGATACGTGTGTGTGTTCGTGTGCTTCACCACGAAGGCAATCCACTTGGAGGCGACTTCTGATCTGACAACGGAAACTTTCCTGGCTGCCTTTGCTCCATTTGCGGCAAGGCGAGGTTGTCCACACCAGATACAATCTGATAATGAAAAAACCTTCTTGGGTGCGGCAAAGGCCCTTCAAAGCGATGTCTTAGAGGCAACCAGGGCCAGAGTTGTACCTTATGGAGCTCCACAAAAGGAACAAATGGCAGCTTCCTACACAAAAGCTGCAAGAAGGCTGAATGGTGGTCGTCAAAGAGGACAACATTGCTGCTTGCGAATGGCGTCTAGGCAGGGTTCAGAAGGGATACCCTGGAGCTGATGGCAAAGTCCGGGTGGTTGATGTGTTCACCACACGCTGTATCATAAAACGCCCGATAGCCAAACTTATACTCCTCCTAGTAGATAGCAGGATTTAATCCATGTGTCCCTATTTTCAATCCACTCTTTCCATGTCCTCGTTTGTTCACTACGTTCTTAATCACATTATTAATAAAGATATTTTTTCGTTTCGCCGGCGCAGTTTTAAAAGGAAAACCAAGATGACCCGAGACATCGCGAAAGCCAACGAAGACAGATGTGCCCGAGGAACTGAGTCCTTCCGATGCCGAGTCTGTCGAGGCATCCACTTGTTGCGGAACTGGAACGACCCCAAGGTCGTGCCGACAGCCAGCTTGCTGATTGAAAACGGCGCCACGCGGTACGACACGCGGGTGCTGATTGTTTCCTGCACGCCTGTATCCCGTATTAGCGCATCCCTTGCTAAGGCTTTTCGGCTGCCTATTACACGTATTGGCAACGAGGAGGCGTGCAGATCCGATCAGATCCTTGACGAATGAGAACTTCCGGCTGGAGGTTATTTTTCAAGTGGATCCTCAGCTGACCTGCTGCACTCCGATCAAGCCGATCGACGAGAGCGTGCGGGAAAAATTCAAGGACATCGTACTGGCCGTTCAGGATTTTTATAAGCCTTCCACCGTAAATGTGGTGTTGGGTGCGGAAGTGTACCCTTCCATAATTCTGACAGGATTATTGCCAGGTTTCCCTGTCGCTCAAGCCACTCAATTTTGCTGGATTCTGTCTGGGACGTGTAGCCAGTAGTATATGTTAAGCGTAGTCACTATTTCTATTTAAGTTTCTAGTTCAAGTGTCAATTTATGAAGTCTAGCCTTAAGTTTAATGAAGTTCTTTGAGTTGATCGATTGCAAACTGCGTGGCAAGGGGGCCGGGATGTTCAGGCCAGTAGTTTTAAGTGGAACAAAATGGAATGGGGAATGTAGGTATAAGCTAGTTCTAAGATGGTGAGTAAGGTCAGTCTGTTCTGAGAGCTCGACCCGATCATACTACTACGGAAATAAAAGTGAAGTTATAACGTTTAATCCAACTGAGCCCGAGTTTATTTCTTCTACGGAAAATCCAGCCTCCTACGTTCAGGGTGGTTCAGCTGGAAGGTGAAGCAGCTGAAGTCCATGCCCTAAAACAGCGGTTGAATGCATTTCAGGAGAAGCTCAACTCAAAGCTTGCTGCGCAGGCAAATATACAGATTGCGTCTGACCACCGCGTATATGGCGTTCCTTACGTCGAGGGAGAGAACATCTTCTCCACATTTGGTGCACTCTGCACCTCCCTAAACATTACTCCAGCTCCGTGGGTTCGAGAAGAAGTATGAGACCTAGGAGAAGACAGCACGACAATTGACCCGGTAATTATTATGTGGGACAAAAACACTCTTCTACGTCAGATTGGGGCATACAGGCAAGACAGCAAACAACAACTAAGCTTGCAGCTTTTTGGCTTCGACTCGGCTGTGCCTTTCTATGTAAATGATCAGCTAACAAAAGATAATTACGAGCTTTTTAAACATGCAATGAAGATGAAAAAGCAAAAGCACTTATATGCAGTGTTCACTCGTAGCTTACTTGTGCACATTAGGCAGAGTGAGAGCGGCGTACCAATTTGCATTGAGAGCATGGAAAAGCTTTTAGCTCTCCAAGGTGCTGATCCCACTCTTCTGCCTGCACCAAATGCTGACGCTCCAGCTGTTTTATTTCGCCCATAACAACTTACCTTATAATTAGTTTATTAAATCCAACATCTCTAGTATAGTTATTTATATTGTTTCAGTTAATGCTGTAGGCTCTTTATTTTTTAAATGGTATATTGTAAGTAGGAACGGTGCGCTTCTGACTAAAGTTCTTTACATAAACTGTCGTCAAACGTAGGTAACTCCAGGGCGAATAGCTATGCTCTTATCAGAGTTCTAAGTAATCAAAGAAGAGGCCTTAAAGTTTGCCACATAAATGCACAAAGTTTGCCAAAGAAGATTAAGGAGCTTAGGTTTATTTTTGTTAACTCGAATTTTGATGTTATATGTGTGTCAGAAACGTGGTTTTCGTTAGATGTCAGTGATAATTTAGTTAAGTATGAGGAGTATGACTTGTTTCGATCAGACCGTGTTGGACATGCCGAGGGAGTGGCGATCTACACAAGTAAGAGACTGCATGTAAAAGATGTACTTAAGCAACCCACTGATAGTGCTATTGAATACCTTTTCTTGGAAGTTTTTAGTTCTACAACTGCCACTAAGATGCTTATTGGTTGCATGTATAGACCACATCGAAATATCGACTATACTGATGCTGTAAACGCATTGACCTCAATTTTCTTACAGTATACAGACATCATCTTAGCTGGCGACCTAAACAGTGATTTACTGTCTGAAAATCGTCTACCTAATAACATGGAAGCCCTTGACTTAAAGCTCGTAAATAAAGTTCAACCAACTTACTTTACAAAAAAAAGTGAAGCCTTGCTCGACGTCTTCCTGGTAAACAACCCAAGCAAAATTTTCCCTTATGATCAACTCTCAGTACCTGCCTTCTCAAAACATGACCTTATCTTCTTAGCATATAATACAGGCTTACATTCATCTAACTATTCCATAACATACAGAGATTATAAAAACATAGACTAAGCACTGCTACTTCATGAATTGAACTCATGTGACTGGGACATCATCTTCTCTCTAACAAGCGTGGACGATCAAGTTGAGCAACTTAACAAAAACATTGAAAACTTGTACAATAACATTGTGCCACTTAGGCACAAACTTGTTAAACCTACTTAAAACCCCTGGTTCAACGACGACATAAAAATAAGCATCTTGAAACGTGATAAAGCCTACAATAAATGGAAGATATTCGAGACCTAGGTGCGGAAAAACCAAAGCCAGAAATGGCAAAAAATATCAACGCCAATGATCTTAACAACAAGTTTGTTCAATCTCTATCGGATGTACCAGACACCCTCCAAAATACAGGGTTGCCCATATTCGACGGAACCATGTTTTTTTTTAAAAAATCAAAGAAAAAAATAAAAATTTGGCGGTTGGCAATCTTAATCATTTAATTTGTTCCAAGTAGATTTGTTTACATCAATTTTTGAATATGATATCTCTCAAATGGCCGCCTCTGGTGTTGATGGCGTATTGTGCCCTTTTTGCAGCATTTTCCATCGTTTTCGCCAACATTTCGGCCGGAATAGCGGCTATTTCTTCACGAATGTTGTCCTTGAGCTCTTCTACGGTCCTTGGCTTGTTAACGTAAACCTTTGTCTTCAAATATCCCCACAAGAAGAAGTCAGGCGGCGTCAAATCGGGCGAACGCGGTGGCCAGTCCAAATCACCACTTTTCGACATCAAACGGCCCGGAAACAATTTCTTCAGAAAGCGACTTGTGTGCGGTGGAGCGCCGTCTTGTTGAAACCAGAACTGCCTCATACGCTTTCGACGAATAATTGGCATCACAAAATTGGTCATCATGTCGCGATAACGCTCCTGGTTGATGGTAACAGCATGGCCATTTTCATTTTGGAAGAAAAACGGCCCAATGACCGTTTTCACACTAACGCCGCACCAAACTGTGACTTTTTCGTCATGAAGAGGCACTTCTTGAATCTCCTGAGGATTTTCAGTGGCGTAAATACGGCAATTTTGCTTATTTACGGTCCCATTCAATGTGAAATGGGCTTCATCGGACATGATAATTTTGTTCCAAAATTGCTCGTCATCTTCGGCCATTTCGATGACTCTTTGGGCCCATTCCAATCGACGAGGCTTGTCCGCAGGCAACAATCTTTGCGTCAATTGAATTTTGTACGGGAACAAATGCAAATCAACGCGAATAATCCGTTGTAAAGTGGACCGAGCCATGCCCAACTGCTGAGAACGGCGTTTTTGGGATGTTCTTGGGGACCTCTCAACACTGGCTCGTACGGCAGCGATATTCTCGGCCGATCGCCTTGGTCGACTTTTATTTGGCCTCTTCGGATTAGAAAGAGCCTCACCAGTCGAAAATTTTTTGTATAAACGCTTAATGGTGTTCTTAGAAGGCGCACTTTTCACATTTTTTAATTTTTTAAAAGCACGTTGAGTTTTCACAATTGACTTGTTCTGTTGAATGTAAATTTCAACTATTTCAGAGCGCTCGCGTGGCATGTATTGTTCCATGGTAAAAATCTGCTTGGACTGACGCTTTAAACGCGGTATGTCATTAAGCGATCTGACATCTCTGTCAAAAGTTATGGCGTTGCCAGATGGGTCCGTCGAACTCTTTAGCTCGTAATAATTGTGATTATACCCGTTACTCGTAGAGTAAAAAGGGTATACTAAGTTCGTGCAAATGTATGTAACAGGCAGAAGGAAGCATTTCCGACCCCATAAAGTATATATATTCTTGATCAGCATCAATAGCCGAGTCGATATAGACATGTCCGTCTGTCCGTCCGTCCGTCTGTATGAACACCTAGATCTCATGAACACCTCATATCTCCCACAATTTTGAAAATAGATTGTTCAGACCTTTTAGACATATATTCAAATCATTATTACCAGATGAGCTATAGTAGAGTTGCCACCCCCGCATTTTGGAAAAAAAACTCATATCTCCCACAATTTGGGCGTTTTGTGATCTAATAAAATATTCTTCAATAATCCTTACCCTGAGTAACGGGTATATCGAAGTCGAGCAGGGCCGACTTCAACTTACGCTCTCGTTATTATTTTAATTTTGTGCGTGTTAACCAATGTGATGTTTTAGAAGCAATTCTGAAAATGAAATCAAATGCCATCGGGCTAGACAAAATTGACCCCAAGTTTATAAAAATTATCTTACCCAAAATACTATTCCATATTACACACATACTTAATACTGCATTAACGACGTCTACCTTCCCTCATGCCTGGAAATCCGCTAAAGTTCTACCAATCCTAAAAAGCAATAATGATTACCGTCCCATCTCCATCCTATCATTTTAATCAAAAGCATTTGAACAAATACTGGTCTCCCAAATTAGTAACTTTATGGAGCAGAATTCGCTACTAAATGATAAACAGTCTGGGTATAGCAAAAAGAGAAGTTGCACCACTGTTGTAAGAACGAGAGCGTAAGTTGAAGTCGGCCCTGCTCGACTTCGATATACCCGTTACTCAGGGTAAGTTTGCCCAAATTGTGGGAGATATGAGGAATTTTTCAAATTGCGGGGCGGCAACTTTTCTATCGTTCATCTGATCGAAAAATGATGTATGGCGGATCGATAGGTAATGATAATTAAATTTATGTCTAGAAGGTTCGAACAATCTATTTTCAAAATTGTGGGAGATATGAGGTTTTTTCATATTACGGGGGCGGGAGGGGGCGTGGCAAAAATTTGAAACAAACTTGATCTGCGTGCAGAAGATACAAGTCTACACTGAAAAAATGGTAGCTCTAGCTCTTATAGTTCCTGAGATCTAGGTGTTCATACAGACAGACAGACAGACAGACAGACGGACATGAAGAAGAATATATATACTTTATAGGGTCGGAGATGCTTCCTTCTGTCTGTTACATACATTTGCACGAACTTAGTATACCCTTTTTACTCTACGAGTAACGGGTATAAAAATCTCAGAAGACATTCGTCGAAATCGGGATAGTAGCCCTGTGACATTTTTAAACCTATTGGACTACAGCAAAGCATTTGATATGGTAAATCACTATATTCTTTGCGAAAAACTTATTAAATTATACAACTTTTCCAATACATCAATAAAACTAATGAGTTCATACCTTAGAGATAGCCGACAAGCGGTAGTCACGCAATCGGTTTTCTCTGCCTTTTTATACCCTTGCAGAGGGTATATTAAAATTGTCACGATGTTTGTAACGCATAGAAGGAAGCATTTCCGACCACATAAAGTATATATATTCTTGATCAGCATGACGAGCTGAGTTCATTTCCGTCCGTCCGTCCGTCTGTCCGTCCGTCCGTCTGTTTCTATGCTATCTCCTCCCTCAGTTTTAAAGCTATCTTGATCAAACTTTGCAAAAAGTCTTTAAATACAAATACGCTGCACATTTGGCGGAATCGGCTGGATCGGATGACTATATCATATAGCTGCCATAGGAACGATCGGTCTAAGAACTAGTTCTAGTGAGAAAAACTTTTTTGTTTTCCATCGTAGCGTCACCAATCGAGGTATATATTAGTTTTATATGCTTCCACAATATTGTGGAAAAATTTATCAAAATCGGATGACTATAGCATATAGCTGCCATATAAACCGTCGGTCCAAAAACTAGTTCTAATGAGAAAAACTTTTTTGTTTTTCATCGTAGCGTCACCAATCGTGGTATATATTAGTTTTATATGCTTTCACACTATTCTGAAAAAATGTATCAAAATCGGATGACTATAGCGCTGCCATATAAACGGTCGGTCCAAAAACTAGTTCTAATGAGAAAAACTTTTTTGTTATCAATGAAAGCGCTTTTCAAAAACTGCAAGGGTATTTAAAACATCGGCGTAGCCGATGTTAGCCTTCTATTTTTAAAACTCAAATGTGGGGTTCAACAAGGATCTGTCCTGGGCCCTTTTCTTTTCTCAATATATGTTAATGACCTGCCAAGTGTTTTGTCTAAATGTGAAATTCAAATGTATGCAGACGACGCACAGTGGTTCGTTTGGCCGATTTAGCGTTGCAAAAAGCATAACTTTTGAACGGAAACAGATTTTTGAAAAATTTCAAAGGGATGATTAAAGAGAATTGACGTAGCTTTAAAATGAGCTAAAGCATGTCTTTGTAGGTCAACAGGGTAACTCAGGATCGGCTGCTAAAGTTCGTATTTGAATACACTGAAAAGATTTCATGAAATAGGCAAAACATTTTAATTTTTTCTTAACGATTTATTGAAAATAGTGCTTTAAAACTAACTAAATTTAAAAAAAAATATTATTTGAAATTACAAAAAAAAAATTTATTTTCATTAAAAATTATTTCTAACATTGAAATTGTTAATTTTCTTTAAAAATGGTGTCAGTATAGGTATTCATATTATTAGTACTTAATAGATCTAATATTTCTGGTGAATATTCTTCGGCTAACTCGTCAAGTGTTTTAATGTGTCTGAGAGATGTGATTCGGGGATCAGAGGAGGCCGAAAAAATGTTCAAAAGGTCCGTGTTTTCTTGATGTCGAGATATTTTACACGTGTTCGCATATCTTTACCTTTTGTTGTCCTTGTTTTTAGATTCTAGGGCTTCTTCTGACAACTCTCCCATCGGTAAAAGGTGTCGTTGTATTATCTGCTCACCATGATCCAATATTTTGTGAACAGTAGGAGTTAGTTTTTTTTGGGATTTTTTGCACATAAAAGATTTCTTGTCTCCTTAGCATATTTTAATATTTGCATTCGTTAACATTTTCGCTACAGCTTAAGACATTAAGAATGATCTTAAACCTTTTGATGACATCCAGATAAATTCCTGTTATCTCATCAGTTGCCTCATCGTTGTTGATGAATCTCCGGGATGTGTTTCCATCATTCGTGTTTCCATAGCCCTGCTTGGGGCAGTCGACTATCAGCCCGAGCTCCGCCAAGAACTTTTGTTGTATATCCCGTTTCCTTAATTTTTATACCCGTTACTCGTAGAGTAAAAAGGGTATACTAAGTTCGTGCAAATGTATGTAACAGGCAGAAGGAAGCATTTCCGACCCCATAAAGTATATATATTCTTGATCAGCATCAATAGCCGAGTCGATATAGATCTGTCCGTCTGTCCGTCTGTCCGTCCGTCCGTATGAACACCTAGATCTCAGAGACTATAAAAGCTAGAGCTACCAAATTTTCAGTGTAGACTTGTATTGTCTGCAGGCAGATCAAGTTTGTTTCAAATTTTTGCCACGCCCCCTCACGCCCCCGCAATTTGAAAAAAACCTTATATCTCCCACAATTTTGAAAATAGACTGTTCAAACCTTCAAGACATATATCTTAATCATCATTACCTATCGATCCGCCATACATCATTTTTCGATCAGATCAACAATAGTAGAGTTGCCGCCCCCGCAATTTGTAAAATACCTTATATCTTCCACAATTTTGAAAATAGATTGTTTGAACCTTCTAGACATATATTTTAATAATTAATACCTATCGATCAGCCATACATCATTTCCTGATCAGATGAACGATAGAAAAGTTGCCACCCCCGCAATTTAAAAAAAACCTCATATCTCCCACAATTTTGAAAATAGACTGTTCAAACCTTCTAGACATATGTTTTAATCCTCATTACCTATCGATCCACTATACATCAATTCCCGATCAGATGTACGGTAGTAATGTTGCCACCCACGCAATTTGGAAATACCTCATATCTCCCAGAATTTTGAGGATAGATTATTCGAACCCTCTAGACATATATTTTAATCATAACTACCTATCGATCCGCCATACATCGTTTCCTGATCAGATGAACGATAGAAAAGTTCACGCCCCCGCAATTTAAAAAATACCTCATATCTCCCACAATTTTGAAAATAGATTGTTTGAACCCTCTAGACATATATTTTAATAATTATTACCTATCGATCAGCCATACATCATTTCCTGATCAGATGAGCTATAGTAGAGTTGCCTCCCCCGCAAATTGGAAAAAAACTCATATCTCCCACAATTTGGACATGTTGATATCCTGAGTAACGGGTATATCGAAGTCGAGCAGGGCCGACTTTAACTTACGCTCTCGTTTATGTTGGCACTGTTATCAGAGTCGTCTCCTAGTCGTGGAAGAGTATATGACAATTTAATCATGAACTCCATACGTAAGATCCTTGCATGCAATGGAGAAATGCCGTATTCATAATTATGCTCGTCCGAATCCGATGTTTCATACTTCTGAAAGTCCTTTTGCTTCCTCTTGGTGATAGCACATGCCAATTTAGATTTGGCATTGTGATGTCGCTCAAGACTTTTCCATTAATCATAGTCAAGAAGCATTGAAATCTAATCAGTACAACTTTTCCTCCTGTATTTTCGACTGGAATTGGCCTGCTTTACCTGCACGTTAATTGACATATGTATATCACTGTAGCGGCTAGGTATGCGGGGATATGCAGCTGCAACTTTTATAATGCATTAGTTATAAGCTACCATATGATTTTCATGCTTCAAATTAATGGCGACGAGCGAACCTTTGCTTTCCGAGCCTATTAATGTTAAAAAAATTGACCCAAAAATGTTGTCCACCCAAAACGTGAGTTCCAAAATCCATATTTGAAATAATAAAAATGTGTTTAAGCATTGACATTAAAAATTGATCCAACTTTTGAATAAAATCAACCAAATTCAAATCGGAATATCCGTTTGGTTTTTATACGCTCCCAAAGTAGACATTTGGAAACCAAAAAAATCTCAAATTCAATTGCTTAAAAAATTATTCAACTTCGAACCACTGTAAAATCTAAAGTAATCGACCAAATTCACAAAACCAAAGTTTTTTATTGAATTAAAATTTAATACGGATTGTCTACAGGAGCTCAAGATTGATAAAACTTCCATCGACTACGTTGATAGGGCTGTTAATTTAGGACTTACATTTAATAGCACGTTATCCTGGGATGACCATATAAGTAAAGCAATTGGCAAAACATATGCAACAATTAGACGACTAAATCTGACAAAAAAGTACATCCCCACACATACAAGACAACTGATCGCTAAAGCTCATACAATACCATCCCTATTATATGGAGTGGAGGTTTTCGGAAATTGTAACTCAAGTAGTAAACATAAACTTAATGTCGCCTTTAATAACATCGCCAGATATATATATCAGGGCTGCAAACCCCTCTACTTTTGACAGGGGTTCGGTTCGGGGTTCGAACCCCTACCCTACTCTGGGGGTTCGGTTCCACAACCGGTTCCCTACAAATTGAGAACCGGGGTTCCGGTTCGGGTTCGGGTTCCAGATAGCATTTTATATATTTATGTACATAATAAGTAATTTAATAGAATTAGAAGACGAGATGCCATATAATCTGCCTCTTGATGGCTTGGAAGTCAAGCACATAATTGATCTGTCTTGATTGATTGATTGTATGCATGTTTAGAAGAGTTAAGCGATTCTGGCAACTTGCGCTCACAGCGAAAGTCATTTCTCCTTCACAGTAGTGGGATTACTGAATCTGGTGTGATTTTTGTGACTACACCCAGAGAAATCTAGCACGATTAGGCAAGACTGAAATAAGCTTCAATTTAGTTTTTTTTCGTCTTGAATTTTCAAGAAGAAATCTGCTTGAAGTCGAGAAGACTTGTGCGGTCGATTTTGAGTTTGGTGGGAAGATAGGTGAGGCGTTAGCATTGTGGAGAGCGAACGAAAAAATCGAGCTTGAAAATTCATGCTTGATTTCAGTATTTTCTTCTTGAATCCAAGAAAATTCTGGCTTGCCGAACTTCTGACACGAAATCTGCTTGATATCAAGCACGATCTGCTCGATTTTTTCTCTGAGTGTATGAAACCTGCAAAAAACACGGCCACTTTTGGCCTAAAAATAAGAGATGAGCTTTATCTGCGTACCCTTGATTTAGTAACTGTGATTGACCATATCGGCGTAACTGTGATTAAGTCACAGTGACTGGCAGTCATCAAATCACACTTCTTCTTCTTTGGCCTGATATTTCAATATCACAACCGATTGTCGGTCACGGCCGCTGATAGTAATGCACGCCAGCCGCTTCTGTCTTGTGCGCGCTGGCTCCCTTTGTGTACACCAAGATTCTTATGGTCTTGCTGCACCTGGTCTTCCCATCTCAATTTCGGACGTCCCTTCTGGCGGGGTCTCCCTAATTCTTTCGCCTTCCGACTGTACACCTTTTTTACTGGAGCGTTATCATCCATACGAGTGACATGTCCGAGCCAGCGTAGCCGCTGCAATTTTATACGCTTGGCTAGGTTTGTGTCCCCATAGAGCTCATACAGTTCGTGATTCATTCGGGAGCGAAATTCATCGTCAACTTTTAAAGGTCCATAAATCCTCCGAAGAATTTTTCTCTCGAAAACGCCAATTGCCGCCTCATCCGCTGCTGTTAATGTCCAAGCTTCTGCGCCGTATTGCAGGACTGGGATGATAAGCGACTTGTATAGCGCTATTTTCGTTCTTCGAGAGAGGGCTCTACTCTTGAATTCCTTACTGAGCCCGTAGCAGCATCGGTTTGCAAGAGTTATTCTTCTTCGAATTTCGCGGCTGATGTTGTTGTCGCTAGTTATTGCTGTTCCTAGATAGACGAAATCCTTTACAACGTTAAAGTTGTAGCCTCCCATCGCCACAGATTGTCCAAGACGCGTAGACTCACTGCGCGTGGCTATCAAGTACTTCGTCTTATCCTCGTTCACCGCTAGGCCCATCAGTCTAGACTGCTTCTCAATCTCTGAAAACGCCCTGTTTACCGCCCGTTCATTTGTGCCGATAATATCAATATCATCGGCATACGCAAGTAGCATTACATCTTTATAGAAGATGGTGCCCGATTTGTTGGCATTTGGGCACTGGCGTATTATATACTCCCTCAGCAGATTAAAGAAGTCGCACGACAAGGTGTCGCCCTGCCTAAAACCTCTTTTGGTATCGAATGGTTCGGAGAGGTTCTTTCCTATTTTGACGGAGCTTTGCGTGCTTTTCAACGTCATCATGCAAAGTCGAACGTACTTTGCTGGTATACCAAAAGTAGACAGGGCGTCAAAGAACTTTGACCTTATCGGCGTGTCGAAAGCGGCTTTGTAATCAACAAAAAGGTGGTGGGAGTTGATACCTGTCTCATAGTGCTTCTCCAGGATTTGTCGCAATGTGTAAATCTGGTCAGTGGTGGACTTACCAGGTCTAAAGCCACACTGATAGTGTCCAATCAGTTTGTTTGTAAATGGCTTTAGACGTGCACATAATATGCTTGACAGTACTTTATATGCAATGGGATGAAGACTAATCCCACGGTAGTTGGCGCAGATTGAGGGGTCTCCTTTTTTGAAAATTGGGCAAAGTACACTTAGATTCCAACCGTCGGGCATGATCTCGTCGGACCATATTTGGCAGAGAAGTTGGTGCATGCACCTTATCAACTCCTCGCCGCCAGTCTTGAACAATTCCGCAGGCAGCTCATCAGCGCCCGCTGCTTTGTTGTTTTTTAACCTTTTAATGGCTAACAAGACTTCACCTTGGTCCGGCGGGTCTATCATTATATCATCGGTTGGTGGCGAAGCTGCTTCTCCAGAGGCGGAATTGTGTTCGTCATCGCCTCCCAGCAGGTTGGAAATGTAGTTTCTCCATTTATCCAGTGCCACTTGCGGATCTCTGACCAGATTTCCATTCTCGTCCTTGCATTGTGTGACTCCGGGCTTGAAACCTTCGGATAGTTGCCTAACCGCTTGATAGAATTTTCGAGTCTCACTCATGCCAAATAGCATCTCGACTTCCACTCGCATGCGCCTTTCCAGCTCCTTCTTTTTTCTACGAAAAAGGCGCTTCTCCTTTCGCCTTTTCTCCCGGTATCGCTCTTTCACAGCTCGCGTTGCTCCCGACTGCAGAGTTCTCCTGCGGGCAGCGTCTTTCTCTGCAGTAGCTTGGCGACACTCCTCATCGTACCAGGTCTGCTTTCGAGGAAACTCGGAGAATCCGAGTATCTCCTTGGCAGCCGTACTCATGGTGTGGGAAATATGTTTCCACTGTTCGCATACACTAGAAGGGTATGGCGAGATTTCCCGGAGCAGTTGGGAAAGTTTTGCAATGTAGGCTTCGGAAGTCCGTTGTGATTGCAGCTTTTCGACATCCAGCTTTCGACGTGTGCTAGTGCGTGTGGCATAGGCCACACTGATTCGCGTGCGTACCTTGGCTGCAACAAGATAGTGATCCGAGTCAATATTTGCTCCTCGAATCGCACGTACGTCTAACACACTCGTTGAGTGCCTTCCGTCGATCACAACGTGATCAATCTGATTTCGCGTTAATTGATCAGGGGACTTCCATGTTGCCTTATGGATGTCGCGATGTTGAAATCTGGTACCACTAATGACCATGTTTCTGCCCGCGGCGAAATTAATTAGCCTCTCTCCATTGCTGGAGGTTGTTTCATGAAGGCTAAAATGTCCGACCGTTGGCCCAAAGACTCCTTCTCTCCCGATTTTTGCGTTGAAATCGCCTAGCACGATCTTAATGTCGTGATCGGGGCAGCGCTCATAAAGGTGTTCTAGGCGCTCATAGAATTCCTCTTTAACCGAGTCATCCTTGTCTTCCGTCGGGGCGTGGGCACAGATAAGACTAATGTTGAAGTACTTAGCCTTAAGTCTGAGAGCGGCTAGTCGCTTGTCAACAGGTGTGAAGCTGATGACAGAGCGCCGTAGTCTTTTGCTGACTACGAAACCGCACCCAAACTCGTGCTTGTTAGCGTGGCCGCTGTGGTAGATCTCCCAGGGTACATTTGTTGATGATGTTCTCAACGTGCGGCCCTGTCCAATCCATCGCATCTCCTTTAGAGCGGTGATGTCAGCTGAATATTTTTCGAGGACATCCACTAACTGAATATCAGCACCGTCCCTGTTGAGGGTGCGGACATTCCAGGTGCATATCCTCAAATCGTGGTCCTTAAAACGTTTGCGTGGGTCGTCGTCAGAGGGGCTCCGTATCCGAGGCATTTTTGTCGCAGTTTTCATTGGAAGGTCTGTTTTACGGTGGTGGGTACCAAGCCCGACGCACCAACCCTATTTAACCAATAAGGAGGGTTTGCCGCTCACTTTAGCCAGCAGCTTTGCGGATGCATCGCTCTGTTACCAGGGAGGTGTGAGACGACTTGAGACGCAGTAAGTCAGGATCGCGCTGGGTTCGCCAAGTTGAACCAGTCAGCAAATTTTCTTGAATACATACGCCCCCATTAGGCGCCCCCCATCAAATCACACTGTTTCTTCAAATATGCAGTCACTGTGTGATTTAATGATTGCCAGTGACCGTGACTTAATCACAGACATGCCGGGTTGTCTCATCCCTAACTTATAGTGTGGCTGAACACGTATATACATTTCCGAGAATTCATTCAGAATTATTTTTTTTACAAATGGGACCGCCTCAGCACGGCTTTGACTGGCATATTGTGAGAGAAAAAAATTATGAAATTGAAATAAGGTGCAACTTTCCCTTGTATTCACAGTGCCACTGTATATCCATACGAACAAAATAATACACAGAAATAAGGTTTCAGATGCAAATTGAATTCCCTTGCTTGAGTTTGTGTAAAATAACACAGTCCAGTCTTTTGTTGCGGATGGGAAAAAGTGTCGCCGTCCATACATGGGCATATGAATGGATACAATCACATTTTATAATAATGAAATATTTTAAACCATCAAAGTGCAAAAATAAATTCTATGCTTGCCAATTTATTTTTAGATCCGAACCCCATCAATAAGAAAACTGGGTTATCACCACTGGCATCACCAGAACCTGAACCGAACCGGTTCTGAAGGGTTCGGTTCCGGACCGGTTTGCATTTTTTTTTTTTTTACTGTTTATTTCATGAATCTTATAACTTTTCTTATTAAATAAACACAATATTTATTATATTTAGGGTACACTCTGTCTCCAGACGAGCTCTCTAGTGTTAAGTTAATTAAGAGTATGACTCACTTTTTGGTGAATAATAGGATATATAAGAGGTATACATATTTATCAGTTGGGTGTGTAACGAAAAACTTTTAAAAAAAAAACATTACTTAGTTATTTATATTAAGATAAAAACAAGTTAGGTTTAGGGGACAAAAATAGGATGGGGATGGGTTGGGTTTTAAGAGCGTGTATTATCTAGCCACCAAAATTGGTTTGTGACTAGGGTGGAATCCCTAGCTGGTATTGTTTTATCAAACCGCCAGTTCCCTTCCTGTACAAGGGACTCTGGAACGGATTTGTGTTTTGTTTGTGGCGCGCCTGTAGAGGTGGTAAAACACCGGTATTCCACTGCGGCTTTACATAAATCCTTTTTTATCTAGCATTAAAAATGCTTCTGGTGGGACAAGGCCTGTTGCTAGTGTAAGCTCTATATATTGCTCTCCTACATAATAAGGAGCCATGATGAAATTATTTTCGTGGTATTCGATACATCTGAGAATGTGGTTGCGAATAAGATGAATTATAAAATTATCTATTCTAGGGATGTTGGCCGTGTTGTACAGTTTCTCGTTGCTGAAATATTTAAGATAACTGCTTGCCGGAGATCTATATAATGAAGTACACGTTCTAAGGCATTTTCTTTCGAAGACCCGTAGTCTTTCCATATAAGATGGTGAGATATGAAACCAGATATTGCATGCGGACGTAAGTATGGGTCTTATAAATGCTTGGTATATCAGAATTTTTACTCTATGACATAAGTGTTTCGAATACATTAGGGATTGAAAAGTAAACAATGCTGTTTTGGCTTTGGCTAGCTGCCTACTAGTATGTTCGTTGAAGTATAAGAAGCGGTCAAGATACACTCCTAAATACTTAACAATACTGTATGTTGGAATGCTTGTATTATTTAAATTTTTTCCAGTTTTTCCTAATGTCTGCATTGCAATTTTCAACCGGGGGCCCAAACAGTATAGCTTCACATTTGCTGTAGTTTATTTTCAGGTGCCATTTATAGGCATACTGTTCTATGCGGGAGAAATCATCTTGAAGCTTTATGTTGATGCTTGAGATTGTGCTGCCTGGCTGATATATAATTAAATCATCTGCAAATGCGATAATATTCTCTAGCTTCCTTAGTAAGTCTAGGGTGTATAAATTAAATAATATAGGAGAGTTGACTGTACCCTGTTGGAGTCCGTTAATGTAAATTAAGTGAAACGGGAATTTGTATTGTACTAGTTTCAACATAAGTCCTTTTAACCAAACGCTATCGAAGGCTTTTTCTAAATCCACTAAGCATGCTCCTACTGCCTTTTTATTGTTTTGATGCCATCTGATATCGGATATTAATATGTGTATTGCGTGTGTAGTAGAATGTCTGTATTTAAAGCCAAATTGGCGATCACTTATTTGTTTGAATTGTTCGCAGTGCTTGTTTATATTAATATTTATACATGTTTCAAAGAATTTACTAATGTTTGGTAGTAGGCTAATTGGGCGTAAATTGTTTAAGTCGGTTGGGTCTTTGTTCTTTTTTTGAATACGTATTATTTTGGCTGTTTTCCATGAAGAAGGAAAGTAGGAGTTATTCAGCATATTATTAAATAATATGCCATATTGATCTATTAGTCTTTTTGGGATGTTCTTGAGGGCCATATTCGGAATTTTATCAATACCTGAGGACACCTTGTTTTTTAGTTTTTTGAATATGCTTGCAATTTTGTCATTTGATAGGAAATAGTCGATTCGCTCGTGTTTATTGCTTGAATCGTTTTGTATGTTAAATGTGGTTATCGTACATTGAGTTGTCTCATATCTGGTTTTTAAGCTTAAAAATCTGACGAATCAATCCTCAATGTAGCGATGAAAAACCTGGTTGGGATCTTTCTCCTTTGGGGAATGAACCAACTCTAGGTGGGTTCCAACTAGGTTTAGTATATCTTCATTATTTTTTATTAAGTAACTATCTGATGTAAGATTAATTTCTGTGGTTTGGTCTATACCTGCATTAACTAGTAAATGGGCTTTGTCTATTGGGACTTTTATTAGGTTTAGGTCTCGGTAGGAGTGTTGCACGGAGAAATTTTTTTTTTAAAACATGGGATTGGTTCTTTGTAGTGAGTATTTCAAGTTTTAATTTCATTTTGCTGTTCATGGCTATTGAGATGTTTTCGTTGATAAGTTTTCGGACCAGTTTAAGTTTAGTTTGAAGTAAGTTTAGTTCAGAAAGTGAGATAATGCGTTCTAGTCTATTGTGTTTTTTTATGGCTGTAAGTATACTGCTTTTTTCTTTCTGAAGTTTCTTGATGATTGGGGAGGTTATGACAAAATTGGTGTCCATTGCTTAAAATGTAGGGACTACTTGATTAAGAGTTGTTTTAATTATAAGTGAGATCCTGTTTTAATGTTCATCTATTTCTGTGTTGCTTAGATTTTAATTGCTTGGTATGTTTGGTCCTCTATCTATTGCATTTAATAGTTTTGTTTTAAATGTAGTCCAATTAGTTAGCCTGTAGTTAAGTCTTGGTATTATAATATTTTCTAAAAGGTTAAATTTTTCGTTATTTGACATTGAAGCTATTATTTCCATTGCTTGATGGTCACTATCATAGTCTAGCGATGGAAGACAGTTGGTTGTGGTATTTTCCCTTTTAATTTGAATTCTTCTATCCACAAGACAAAGATCTAAAAAGGAATTTCTCCGTGGAAACGATGGTTTAGCAGAAGCGTAGAGTTTTATTTTGAATTGTATTTCTTTGTCTTCTATCCAGCTGTTTAGAGCGTTTACGGCTGTGTTATTGGTTTGGTTATTCCAGTTTATGTGCTTACTGTTCCAATCACCGCCAATAACATAATAGTTATTTGGCTGATCAAGGTTTAGAGATTCAAATACGTTGGTAAGATCGGATTTAAAATCGGTGTTGCCATTAGGTTGGTAGATCGCTATGATGTATAGATTTACATTAGACCTCATACATAGTTTTACTATACAGGTTTCTAATGGCTGAAGGTGGTCAATTTTTGTGAGAGATACAACATAAAATTTAATATCTTTTCTTATTAATATACCAGTACCTCCACCTCTGGTTGCTCCTGTTCTATCCTTTCTAATGAACTTGTATTCTTTAAATGCAACTTTATGTCGATAGTTAAGTTTGATTTCGTTGAGCAATGCAATATCTGGTTTATATTTCTCTAAAAAGGTTTGTAAATCGTGTCTTCTGCTAATATTTATTATAGAGTTTACATTAATATCGATTATTTTAAGCTCCTTTATATTTATTGTTCTCATTGTTTCAGTACCTATTTAAGCTTCTATTAGTGCAAAAAGTCTATCTATTCTAGCATCTTGTGATTTAATGTGATTTTGTAAGTTGGAAATTTGTTTGGCTAGCTGTGCCATAGTACTATTTAAGGCTTCAAAAACAGAGTAAGTGTTGTAATTATTATTTTCTTGTCTTAGATTGTCAGTTGGAGAATTATAAGAAATATTATTTGTATTTATGTTGGTTCTAGCATAGCATAGCTCGTGTTAGCGTTGGTGTATGATAAGTCGATATTGTTTTTAGTTTGTGAGATCCTTTGATGTCTTGCGCGAATTTTATCCTGTAGTTCCTTATATCTCTCACAGACTCTGTAAGAGGCCGGGTGGCCGTGCTTCTTGCACAGCACACAGAACAGTATCTCTGGGTCTTCCATTTTTGGAGTTGCACACTCAGTGCTTTTGTGGCAATCTCCGCACTTGACACATTTAGGAGGTAGGTAGCAGTTCGATGCGCTGTGAAAGAACCCTTGGTAGTTTCTGCATTGGGTGATTTCTGGCTTGCGAATATTTTCCCATCGTATAAAACAGTGGAGTAATGTTTTTATGGCCTTCAGCTCGTTGATATTGCTCTCCGCTGTTATTTGCACAATGAATATTGCTAGTGCTGAATTATTGGCTGTAGACTGCTTAGTAGAAAATCGTTGAACTTTAACAAATTTTAAGTCATCTTTTTCTAGTTTTTGTAATTCTACTCCGACTTCTTCAGGAGTAATGTCTTCAGCCAGGCCTTTAGTAGTAGCGTTTTTTGGTTTTAAACTTTTAGGTGTATATGTGTAGAATTTGGTTTTTGTCTTGTCTAAGTAAGCTCTGATTTTCTTGTAGTTATCTAGATTGTTTACGTAGATAGCTTTTTTATTAGTTTGGTTTTGATTAAATTCTTTGATTTTGAAGTCAGTAATTTTGAGACCTTCTTTTATAAATGTTATAAGTGTTTTAGTTGGGACATCGATGACGTTTATGGGTGGCACCTTTTCATTGTTGATATTTTGGTTTTTTGTTGATTGATTGTCATTAGTTTGCAAGTTTTTATTACGCCTCTCTGAAGCGCTAGAATTAGCTTTTAGTTCCGTTGTATTGGATGATGTTTGTTGTTGTTGGTCGTTGTTTATGTTTTGCACTTGTGTTTCGTATTGACTTATTAGGTCGGCGTCGCACGAATCATCGTCTAGCAGAGCATAGTAATTTTCGCGCATTGTATGTAGCTTAGGCAGAGGTTGCTCCATGCTTAGGCTATTTGATTTACGTTTTAAGTCATTGTTCGTTCTAGAGAGATAAGAGCACTGAGCTTTAAGCTCGCTCATGGGTTTGGGAATGTTTTTTTCTTTAGTTTATAACTTTTTAATTACAACTATTGAACTATACCCCGAGGGGTATAACACTGGTCACTAGCACTATGTGCTTCTATGCACCACAACTGTTAACAGCTAGTGGGTTTGTCTTTAGTTTGATTTATATTAAATAGGCTTTGCGTAATGGAAAACACGTCCGCTTGCGATCGGTATCAAAACGACACTCCCGGACCGGCTTGCAGCCCTGATATATATGCCAAAAAACGATCTGACCACATATCACAATTGTTACGAATGTCCGTCAAGATAGCGACGGTCGGTTAGCGACGAATCGGAACGATGGAATATGGAACACGGGAGCAATTTTTATTTTTCTATTTTCCCTTTATTTAGCAACAAAATCAAAAATCTGTAAATGCAAAATTGTTAAGAAATACATAATCTATTGATTTAATTTAATTGGGGGTGCATTTATGTATTGCAGGTATTAATAAAATCAAGTTGAAAAATCGCCTTCCCACATTTTCATTAATATCTCTGCTTACAGAGTTGGGCCCGACATGTACGGCATATCAGATTAAAGGCCACATATTCAAGAACAAATCCTGAAAAGGAGATTAAAATCTATCCCTACATTTTAAAGAAAATCGCTTATCAGTGAACCAAGATGGAAATTTCTCCATACAAAAGAGCGCGAAAAAATCATGCATGCAAAACATACTTAATTACTTTAATCCAAGAGTTGGGCACGGTATACAACCTTCAAGGACATATATTCAAGAACATATCCTGAAAGTTTGAACGCAATCTATCCCTACGTTTTTGAGAAACTTGCAAATCAGTTTGCACACCTTTTCTTATACATCCAACTGATAAGGCCGGTGCGCTGGTTCCGCTGCTGGAACTAGTAAAAGGAACTAGCCATATTGCAGTATGACCATGCACAATCGTCGCTATCTTTTTTGAGTTGGGGCCGACATACCTGGTATGCCACAAGATAACTAAGATATATATCCAACTTCCTGTGAAGTTTTATCAAAATCTATCCCTTAGTTTTCGAGAAAATTGCATTTTTACATATCAACTACGTCTATAGAGACGCCATGCCATTGCAGTATGACCATGCATAATCGTCGCTATCTTTTTTGAGTTGGGCCCGACATACCTGGTATGCCACAAGATTAATAAGATATATATTCATATTCCTGAGAAGTTTTATCAAAATCTATCCCTAAGTTTCCGAGAAAATTGCAATAGGGATAGATTTTGATAAAACTTCTCAGGAATATGAATATATATCTTATTAATCTTGTGGCATACCAGGTATGTCGGGCCCAACTCAAAAAAGATAGCGACGATTATGCATGGTCATACTGCAATGGCATGGCGTCTCTATAGACGTAGTTGATATGTAAAAATGCAATTTTCTCGAAAACTAAGGGATAGATTTTGATAAAACTTCACAGGAAGTTGGATATATATCTTAGTTATCTTGTGGCATACCAGGTATGTCGGGCCGAACTCAAAAAAGATAGCGACGATTATGCATGGTCATACTGCAATGGCATGGCGGCTTATCGATAGAAGTAGTTAATATGTAAAAATGCAATTTTCTCGGAAACGTAGGGATAGATTTTGATAAAACTTCTCAGGAATATAAATATATATCTTATTAATCTTGTGGCATACCAGGTATGTCGGGCCCAACTCAAAAAAGATAGCGACGATTATGCATGGTCATACTGCAATGGCATGGCAGCTTATCGATAGAAGTAGTTAATATGTAAAAATGCAATTTTCTCGGAAACTTAGGGATAGATTTTGATAAAACTTCTCAGGAATATGAATATATATCTTATTAATCTTGTGGCATACCAGGTATGTCGGGCCCAACTCAAAAAAGATAGCGACGATTATGCATGGTCATACTGCAATGGCATGGCGTCTCTATAGACGTAGTTGATATGTAAAAATGCAATTTTCTCGAAAACTAAGGGATAGATTTTGATAAAACTTCACAGGAAGTTGGATATATATCTTAGTTATCTTGTGGCATACCAGGTATGTCGGCCCCAACTCAAAAAAGATAGCGACGATTGTGCATGGTCATACTGCAATATGGCTAGTTCCTTTTACTAGTTCCAGCAGCGGAACCAGCGCACCGGCCTTATCAGTTGGATGTATAAGAAAAGGTGTGCAAACTGATTTGCAAGTTTCTCAAAAACGTAGGGATAGATTGCGTTCAAACTTTCAGGATATGTTCTTGAATATATGTCCTTGAAGGTTGTATACCGTGCATGTTGGGCCCAACTCTTGGATTAAAGTAATTAAGTATGTTTTGCATGCATGATTTTTTCGCGCTCTTTTGTATGGAGAAATTTCCATCTTTTTAAACGTAGGGATAGATTTTGATCTCCTTTTCAGGATTTGTTCTTGAATATGTGGCCTTTAATCTGATATGCCGTACATGTCGGGCCCAACTCTGTAAGCAGAGATATTAATGAAAATGTGGGAAGGCGATTTTTCAACTTGATTTTATTAATACCTGCTATACATAAATGCACACCCAATTAAATTAAACCAATAAATTATGTATTTCTTAACAATTTTGCATTTACAGATTTTTGATTTTGTTGCTAAATAAAGGGAAAATAAAAAAATAAAAATTGCTCCCGTGTTCCATATTCCATCGTTCCGATTCGTCGCTAACCGACCGTCGCTATCTTGACGGACATTTGTTACGAACCTGCTTGTTCCCTTTGGGCAAGGCCGGCTAGCTCATCCGACTCAGGGCTGGAATAAATATAGAGGCAATCTTCCTTCTGTGGTTTTTTCAAGTGTAATGTACAATTCCTGTGACATATCTAAGTAAAAGAATTAAAAAGAAAAAATCAAGTAGTAACATAATTTTGCTTTCAGCAGTTAAGGAATGAGTTAGTTGTGAGGGCCTTAGAATCTGAACCTTAAGTGGCAACTCTGAAACTTATCGTTGATGATCGATAACTATTTATCGATTAGAGCTCTCGCTATTGCTTGTCCACACCTTCTCGGCAGCATTCTTTCCTTTCGAGTTGCCAAAGATAACAGACGTCAACCGAGTAAAGGAAAAGAAGAATTAAGATCTTGCAAATTGAAGACCGATTTAAATCCTGCGAGATCTAAGCCATCCCCACTGCTTAAGTCTTGCGAGCAATCTAAATATCTTTAAATAGAGTTGTGCAGAAAGATAAGAAAATTATTGGCAAAGTAAGTACGAGGATTGTCAATAAAAAAGACTTTTAGTCATATTTCCTTATAAAAATCCTTTCTTGTGTAGTTGAATAGTAAAATTTATTGTGGTACAGAGAAGTAATTTCAGTTATTTTCCCCATTCAGTGCGTTTGTAACAGCGGTTCAAGCAGACACAAGGAGCGTGACATACAAGGCGTTTGAAAGCAGCCGGCACATCAAAGGCTTAAATTTTTGCGAGTGGCTAGAACGGCTAGAAGCAACGTCCAAAAGTTTTCTGTGACGACGGTTCACACTCTGCCTTGCAAGTACATCGACTACCAGTTGGGGCTACTGAGTCCAGACCCTGCCAAGCCTTTCCTCAACACGCTTTCCTGTTTTGTCTTGCCGCATATCGCCAGCTTTAACCCTTCTACGCTACAAAAGTATTCGCCAAAATCGTTTGAGAACGTACCAAAGTTAACCCCAAAGCCCATTGGATGGTTAAGACCAACCCTCGCAGCAGTGCTGACTGATGCATTTGGCACTATACCTAGTGTTGTTCTTCTGTATGGCGTTAAAGACACTTGTTGTGTTATTGAAACATCTTCTGTTGGGTTAAGGTTAGGAATTTAGTGATGCTTTAAGGAAGAGTCGCAGAATATTATGAAAAACATGAGGAAATGACATAACCTTACTTTAACACCAGCAACAACAACTAATTTCCCATCATACCAATGCAAACCAAGACAACGAATTTACATCTCTACTTTTGAGCAGCATCTTCGACATCTGGAGAACTACGAAGGCCTTCGGAGGAATCTACGGATGGGTGAGTGAGCTAGCACCATTTGGTGCTTTACATATATACGCACGTACATCAGAGGCTGAGATCAGCTGACATTGTATAGCTGTTTTTTTTTACATGCCGCTATTTCTGATGTGCAGTCGTGTTATTTGATTTGTGAATTGAAATTGTCTTGATAAAAATATATAATAATTTGAACGGACTATGGAAGGTCATAGCAAATTAAAATGCTTTGAGTAAAAGAAAAGCAAACAAAGCCCCTGGTATCGATAGAGTCCCCGGAGACTCCTCGGGCTGCTACAAGTTCACAACCGGATTTTTGAGGAAGGCATGGCACCAGAAAGTTTTAAAAGGAATCTTATATACCCGATTTTCAAGAAAGGTTTACGTCAATACTACTGGAAAGGATCACGGCATGGGTAAATGGCAACGGTATACTGAGCGAGTTTCAGGCGGGGTTTCGTAAGGAGTACTCCACTGTAGACAGCATTTTTGTTTTAACATCTATAGCGTCAGAACACTTCCAACGAAAAGAAAAAATTGACCTATTTTTTGTAGACTTCAAAGCTGCGTTCGATACAATCGACAGAAGGGCTTTGCTTTTGAAACTGTCAAACTGCGGAATGTCAACAAAAATGCTGGAAATAGGTTGCAACCTGTACAGCGAAAACCGTACTGCCGTGTGGGATGGGAAAACAGTCTCAGAGTGGTTTGACACAAATACAGGCCTGAAACAAGTCTGCCTTCTTAGCCCTTTGTTGTTCTCGCTCTATGTAGATAACATCACGAAAATTCTGCGAGGAGGTGTAAAAATCGGACCACAAGTCATCAAGGTACTGATGTACGCAGATGACATGGTAATAATGTGCGTGAAGGATGCAAGAGGGCGACTAGCACAAAATGAGCAATGGACATTAAGCGGCGCGGAAATTGAAGTAGTCAAAGAGTACAAGTATCTGGGTGTTCTATTGACCCCATCAATGAATTTCTCCAAACATGTGCGCCAAAGACTCAAGGATGCGCAGATTGCAATAAACAGCACATGGAGTTCTTTTATAGCCAAAAAGGGGGTCAACAGCAGCGCAAAGTTCAAAGTATTTGAAGCAACTTCGAGGTCGATAATGTGCTATGCCGCCCAAGTATGGGGACACACGCAATATGAACAGGTGGAGAAATTGCAAATGGGTTTCACGAAACGAATGTTCAGACTTCCGATGAACACCCCAAATCATGCAATTCTACTCGAAACTGGTCTATCGCCAATTTATGCAAACACCCTACACCTGCATTTCAGCTATTTGAGGAGGATTATGAACCTGGAAGAGCACCGGCTGCCAAAAATAGTCGCTGCGCACTTGATGCAAACAAAAACGCAGTGCTTCCAAATATGAGAATCTCTGGCATCATCCGTTGACCTGCACTGCTCTTTCGAGAACCAGTCTACCTGGAAAAGCATCCATGGATTGCTGATCGAAGAGGTGAAAAAATCTTCTCGAAAAATCGCGGAGGACAGGGCAAGGCGAAGCGAGACACGCGCAACTTACAGAGTACTGGACTATAACCTTGTGGATAACAATTATTTTAATGATTCTATCGGCATAATTGGAATTGCGGCAATTTTCAAGGCAAGAGTAGAGCTTCTAAACCTAGAATACGCCCCCCACAGAAGCGATCGCATGGAAGAATGCACCTTATGCAATTTGAGATAAAGAGAGGACACATATCACTTTATTGCGAAATGCCCGATACTGGGAAAGAGACAGCCTAAGCAAAAAGGAATATCTAGAGGTTCTGAATGGAGTAAGCTGGCCTAAGCTCATTGGGTATATTGTAGAAGCACAAAAATATAGAATATTGGTAAAGGAGGAATTTATTTAAAATTTTAGCTAAAATAGACACTTGCGCTAATTGAAGCTTGACGAACGATCTGGTATCTGGGGAAGACCTGGGAAGCCAGGTGTAGTAGTCGGAGAAGTGGAGAGAAATGTATAGTGATCGGCTGACGGCTTTAAGCCATGCCGAGGACAATACTATTATCATTTTTGTTTTTTTGTTGTCTAACAATGGCAAATTATTGTAAGTTATTGTACTACTTTGTTCAACAATGTTATCAATATAAAAGTATTTAATAGAAAGAAAGAAATTAAATGATAATTCTACTACTACTACTACTAAAATAAAAATCTCAAATTTTTGATGTTGTTGTGTGTTAGCAGCAAGTGTGTGTGCACAAACTAAATCAGCTGATTCCAAATCTTAAATATTAATCCCACATATAAAACCACCAAGGTTAATAAAAATAGTTTTGTAGATAAGTTAAGTTGTTTTGAATATTGAAAAAAAGTTTTTGCAAGTGAAATGAATTCACGATCTTCGATAAAAGTTTTGATTGAATTGATAATATTGAATAAGGTATAGATATAATGTTGTGGTAAATTGAAATTAATATTCCTTGTGCGGTATAAAGGGTAAATTAGATGTCGTAAATAAAAATGGGATTTTCTTCATATAAAATCACAATTAGGAAAGCATTTGGTAGGGAGGGTAGAGATGTGACGCTACAATATCACCTGTAGTATGAACTGGTGTGTGCAATGATCTATATAAAATCTTTTTCTATCTTTGAGTTTTAGTTTTACAGTATAAATTGTGCTCTAGGGACTATTTAATTATGTAGTGTAGGTGTTGAGTGTGGATGGTCAAAGAACCCCCCACAGGATGTTTGCTGGTCCACTGCCTAGAGTCCCACTCGACTTAATCCCTCACACAACATTAACCTGGGACCTGGAAAGATCGTTTGTTTAGTTTGAAGTACAGCTTAGCTAGCGCATGTAATGCAGCTGGTAGTCTTTTTTTAAGATTTGAACATTACATAATTTGGCGCCCAACGTGGGGCAGATCTAGTTTATCCGGTTATACAAAGAAAGTAGAATCAGTTTGAGGTCATAGTGTTTGGCAAGTGGAGCTTGCTCTATTAGTGAATCTTAGTCTGCCTATTGTGTCAAGTCTTATTCGACAATCTAAATTGACAGGAGATTCTACTTTTTCCTCTCCTTCTAAAAATTTATTTCCCAAGTTCCTGTTCATTTTCTACGCTGAAATTATAGTATTTGGTCCGAATATTTATCCGCTGATGATACAGAATTTTTAAAGAGTTATCGATTTGCCTAAACATTCTAACACTATTCGTTTTGTTAGCTGTTTATCCAATGTCGGTATTAGATCAATTATAGGTACCAGCAGAATAAAGTTTATCGCTTTAAAACTCAGTTCTCTGAGAAAAACCTATAGCGGTTTCTGAACTTTGATATTGGGTCAATCGAAAACAATTCCTTATGTATGCTCAATTTTCGGGGCGTAGCCTTGTGATGTAGTGTGATAGTAATTATCTTTTTGCTTGGAACAACGAAGTTATTGACGTCTTGTCGACACCTCGTCCGCTTTATGATAAATACTTCTTCATACTTCCATCATTTGGAATTATACCTCTTGAGTTGTAAGACATTTTTCTGAGACTTTGATGCGAAATGTGAAAACAAAGCGTATTCGTAGTACTCCCTTATAGATCATTAAAACACCCTTCATCTTGTTTACCGAAATACCAGTACAAGGAATAATTTTATGTAATAATTGAAAACCGAAAATAAATTTTGTGAGACAAGTAAAATAATTTTAAATAAAAATGCCACCGACACGAAGTAAAGAGAACCTAAGCTTACCTTCTCTTACGGAGCCTTTAGCGATTGCGAAGTGTACAATTTGCAAAAGAGAATTATTAGAGAGTCAGGATTTGGTTAGTACTAAGTGCAATCAAGTGTTCCATCGAGTGTGCAAAACGGAACATATCGAGTCTAAGAAAGAATGTTCGGTCTGCTAAACACAATGTTTTGTAAATTATCTGAGTTTGTTCATATTGAAAGCAAACGATCGATCAAATCGTGAAAAGGAGAAGACAAATGCGTATAATACCCGTAGCACCTCGCGGACAAAACATAATGCTCAGGGAGCTGAACCTCTTCTAAATTTAAATAAAACCATTAATATGGATAGTGCCTCCTGTGATATGAATGTGCAAAAATCAAGTCGTAAGGGCAGGCCTCCGAATAAGAACCGCTAAAATAAGCATCGCAATCCACAACTAATTCGTAATCAGACGCAGCAAAGTCGCATATATGAAGCAAATGTAGGAACGGAAGCACTTGCACCTCATTCGTTGCTTGAGCCAGATTACGATCGTATTTTTAAAAGAATGGAGCACATTATTGAGCGTAGGTTTGCCAATCTAAGTTTAAACAACAATGCTTCTAATACTCATTATCGGAATTATTTATCTATAATATCGCCAGCTGTAATAGATCGAGTGAATTCACCAAGGTCGATGATCTCTGGAAATAGTTCAAGTTTAAGACCGGAAAAAATAACACAGTTAGTGCAAGGATGGGGCATCAGATTTGATGGCTCACCGAAAGGACCTTTATACAGGATAAAAGCACTAACATCAAACAGTCTTGAAAATGATTTCTCAGCCCTTTGTAAGAACCTACATGTTATTTTAGTAGGAAGAGCAAAAGAGTGGTACTGGCTGTATCGTAAGGACCATTCCGAAGTAAAGTGGGAGGAGTTTTGCATGCATTTTAAAGAGCAGTACGATGATAACAAGGACGACGATATAATTTACGAAGACATTAGAGCTCGAAAACAAGAAGTAGGAGAATCGTTCGATGCGTTTTATGATGATGTAATGACATTGGTCTCTCGTTTAACAATTCCTATGGAAGAATATCGTCTTGTACAACAGCTATACCGGGTCGCCCACTGTATCAGTACACTGTTATGCCATTCGGTCTTTGTAATGCCGCCCAGACTATGTGTCACCTAATGGACGAGCTAATACCACCAGATCTCAAGTATTGCGTTTTCGGATACTTAGATGATCTAATAGTTATTTCAGAAGACTATAACCAGCACATGTCGGTGTTGATGCGTCTATTTGAACAGTTTCGTAATGCAAACCTGACACTCAACGTTGCTAAGAGCAAGTTCTGCGTTACAGAAGTAGAGTATCTAGGTTATATTATCGGAAACGGAGGAATCTCAACCGATCCGAAAAAAAGATTGATGCAATCCGAATGTGGCCAGCACCTAAGACACTTAGACAAGCAAGAAGTTTTCTTGGTCTAGTGGGTTGGTACCGCAGATTTGTGGAAAACTTTTCAGATCTTGTATTTCCCATTACTGAACTACTCTCAACTAAAAAGAAGTTTGTTTGGACAGAGGCAGCTCAGCAATCATTTGATAAACTCAAGATAGTGTTAACATCGCACCTATTCTTCAGAACCCCAACTTTCAGAAAAAGTTTTTCGTACATTGTGACGCTAGCGACTTTGGAATTGGAGCAGTCTTGGTTCAGCTGTCATCCGAAGGAGTGGAAAAGCCGGTAGCTTTCATGTCTAAGAAGCTAGATACTGCGCAGAGAAACTAAAGCGTTACAGAAAGGGAATGCTTAGCAGCTCTTGAAGCAGTAGAAAAGTTTAGGTGTTATTTAGAACTTCAAGAGTTTGAAATCGTTACAGATCATGCAAGCCTTGTATGGCTTATGAAACAGCAGAATCTAAAAGGAAGATTAGCAAGATGGGCTATGCGGCTCCAAGGGTATAAATTTACTGTTAGTCATCGCAGAGGTCGAGATAATAAAGTACCGGATGCACTTTCACGAATGTATTCAGAAAGCATTGCACCAGTCGAAGATATCAGTCCAGAAGTTGACTTGAATTCGTCTTGCTTCAATAATGAAGATTATCAGAAGATCAAAGCTAAAGTGATAGATTGTAAAGACGCATATCCAGACTTGAAAATAGTGGACAATTACATATACAGGGTTGCCCATATTCGACGGACCCATCTGGCAACGCCATAACTTTTGACAGAGATGTCAGATCGCTTAATGACATACCGCGTTTGAAGCGTCAGTCCAAGCTGATTTTTACCATGAAACAATACACGCCACGCGAGCGCTCTGAAAGAGTTGAAATTTACATTCAACAGAACAAGTCAATTGTGAAAACTCAACGTACAAAATTATCATGTCCGATGAAGCCCATTTCACATTGAATGGGACCGTAAATAAGCAAAATTGCCGTATTTACGCCACTGAAAATCCTCAGGAGATTCAAGAAGTGCCTCTTCATGACGAAAAAGTCACAGTTTGGTGCGGCGTTAGTGCGAAAACCGTCATTGGGCCGTTTTTCTTCCAAAATGAAAATGGCCATGCTGTTACCATCAACCAGGAGCGTTATCGCGACATGATGACCAATTTTGTGATGCCAATTATTCGTCGAAAGCGTATGAGGCAGTTCTGGTTTCAACAAGACGGCGCTCCACCGCACACAAGTCGCTTTCTGAAGAAATTGTTTCCGGGCCGTTTGATGTCGAAAAGTGGTGATTTGGACTGGCCACCGCGTTCGCCCGATTTGACGCCGCCTGACTTCTTCTTGTGGGGATATTTGAAGACAAAGGTTTACGTTACAAACCAAGGACCGTAGAAGAGCTCAAGGACAACATTCGTGAAGAAATAGCCGCTATTCCGGCCGAAATGTTGGCGAAAACGATGGAAAATGCTGCAAAAAGGGCACAATACGCCATCAACGCCAGAGGCGGCCATTTGAGAGATATCATATGCAAAAATTGATGTAAACAAATCTACTTGGAACAAATTAAATGATTAAGATTGCCAACCGCCAAATTTTTATTTTTTTCTTTGATTTTTTAAAAAAAAAAACATGGGTCTGTCGAATATGGGCAACCCTGTATATTTGCACGGAACATGATTATGATTTGAGTGGTCGCAATTGTTGGAAACTTTGGATTCCGAAAGGATTAACCAAAGACGTGATAAAATGAGCACATGATCCGGTCATATCAGCACATGGCGGAATGGCTAAAACAGTAGAACTTATTCGTAGGAACTTCTATTGGCCAGAAATGCTTTCAGAAGTTAGGGATTTTGTACGGGCATGCGAAGCTTGTAAGTCGACAAAAGCTCCAAATATTACACTCAAGCCACCTATGGGAAAGCCTTTAGTTTCAGTTCGCCCTTTCCAGTGCTTATATGTTGATATACTAGGTCCCTATCCTAGAAGCAAAAAAGGACTTATAGGTTTACTGATAGTGTTAGATCACTTATCAAAATACCACTGGTTGAAAAAATTTACTTCAGAAAAAATACATGAATTCTTGCAAAATCAGATCTGGAGTTCCAGAAACATTAGTAAGCGATAATGGATCTCAGTTTAAGGCTGATAAGTTCAATGCCTGGTTGACATCACTCGGTATCAAATACCGTTATACAGCCCCTTCAGTTCCGCTCAGGCCTGAATCAGACCTGAATTCAGGCCTGAAATGGAAGGGCTGGTCATGAATTCATGGCAGCCTTTATATGAGTTTCAGGCATGAATTTAACATAGGCATGGCCTAGGACTTCATGACGTTCGCTTCTTGTAGCCATGAGAAGCATGGGTGAACTCATGGGTGAGTTTCATGAATGATTTCACTGATGATTTAAGGTCGATTTCATGAGTGATTTCTGGGGTGATTATAGATCGAATTCATGGATGCACAAAAAAAATGTGTACTGGTGGTGGGAGGAGGGGGGGAGGGGTAAAGTTCTAACTCCACCGCAGTGTCTGCCCCGCCTCCCCCACACTCAGATTATTTTATCTAAGTAATATTAATTCTCATGGTGAACCAACGCCGCTCTGAAATAAACTAAGAAATATAAATATTATTTAACACAGATTACCTTGTCTGGGGATCGAACTCGGGACTTAGCACAAATCGAATGACGTCTCAACGCAGTCAGCCACCGCACACGCGTGCGGGCAAACGCTAAAGAGGCTACTTATATGAGCAACATTGTTTGTCTCTTTCCTTTTTATGCACACGTTACGCACACTTTTGCATTCGTTTTGCTTCGTTGTTGTTTTTTTCGGCCTACCCCAGCGGCGCAAATTCACATTACGGAATCGAGCACCTCCTTAACACTTCGCATGCTGTGTGGCAGACAGAATAGATTACAACCTGGTATACTTTTCTATAGGCATGGCCGCTTTGTGGGCTGTGTGCTTTCAAAACCTCGTTCCTTGTAATCGAGAAAGTGGGCGATGGACAAACGTTCTTCGGGTTTCCATTACAACTGCATATACTAATTTAAGAATTGTAATCGACGGCGTAAAAGGGCCGGCCACACAACAATACACAATTTTTAAATAGTATGCGCAGTCGTAATGCAGATACTTTACGACTTAGTATACTTTTAAAAAATAGTGTATGGGAAGGTAATACATTTGCAGTACAACCCCTTATGCTAAAGAAAACGAGAGCGTAAGTTGAAGTCGGCCCTGCTCGACTTCGATATACCCGTTACTCAAGGTAATGTTTTTTTTTAAGAATATTTTATTAGATCACAAATTATGGAAGATATGAGTTTTTTTACAAATTGCGGGGGTGGCGACTCTACTATAGCTCATCTGATCGGGAAATGATGTATGGCGGATCGATAGGTAATGATGATTAAAATATATGTCTAGAAGGTTTGAACAATCTATTTCCAAAATTGTGGGAGATATGAGGTATTTTTCATATTACGGGGGCGTGAACTTTTCTATCGTTCATCTGATCAAGAAATGATGTATGGCGGATCGGTAGGTAATGATGATTAAAATATATGTCTAGAAGGTTTTAATAATGTATTTTCAAAATTGTGGGAGATATGAGGTATTTTGCAAATTGCGGGGGCGGCAACTCTACTATCGTTCGTCTGATCGGAAAATTAAGTATGGCAGATCGTTAGGTAATGATGATAAAAATATATGTCTAGAAGGTTTTAACAATGTATTTTCAAAATTGTGGGAGATATAAGGTATTTTGCAAATTGCGGGGGCAGCAACTCTTCTATCGTTCGTCTGATCGGAAAATGATGTATGACGGATCGATAGGTAATGATGATTTAAATATATGTCTAAAAGGTCCGAACAATCTATTTTCAAAATTGTGGGAGATATGAGGTTTTTTTCATATTGCGGGGGCGGGAGGGGGCGTGACAAAAATTTTAAATAAACTTGATCTGCTTGCAGACAATACAAGTCTACACTGAAAAAATGGTAGCTCTAGCTCTTATAGTCTCTGAGATCTAGGTGTTCATACGGACAGACGGACAGACGGACGGACGGACAGACGGACAGACGGACATGTCTATATCGACTCGGCTATTGATGCTGATCAAGAATATATATACTTTATGGGGTCGGAGATGCTTCCTTCTGCCTGTTACATACATTTGCACGAACTTAGTATACCCTTTTTACTCTACGAGTAACGGGTATAATGAAGTAGTAATGCATTTGCAGCACTGATCCATATACAGTAATACAAGGAGTGTTAAGAGTTGTAATGAATGCACAAAAATATATAATCACTTATTTAAATTTATTTGTTAAAAGTGTTTATCGACCTTTCTATTTGCTTAGAAATTTTGACTAGCCGGCTCGAGGTCATGTAAATGTTATGTTTCCATAACATTTGAAACAACAAGTGTACCAACAACTCCAAAGTGAGCATGGTTCCTCATAAAGCTGTTTCGGAAATCACCAGATTTCCTCATCAGCGAGGTTTTGCTGCCATCTCCAGAGTTTTGGTGATTTCCGAAACAGCTGTACGAGGAACCATGCTCACTTTGGTGTTGTTGGTATACTTGTTGTTTCAAATGTTATAGAAACATAACATTTACATGACCTCGAGCCGGCTAGTCCCAATTTCTAAATTTATTTTAGTTTTAAATTATTTATTTATATAATATTTCTTGCAATAAAATTCAATAAATTCAGAAAACTTAAAGCTATATTAATTAAAAATACTGTATTTTAACCTAAAAAATATTTTAAACTAGAATCAATATTATTATTATTATCTTTTTCATTATTAATATTTTCCTTATCATTTATATCAATATTTTTGATAAGTTTTGCTTTTTTATCATATTTTTGCAATGCACAGCGTCTCTTTTGCGTCTTAAACGCTTGACGAATCGATTGAAACTACACACATGTTTGTGTAAGTATTAATAAAAAAGAAAGAAAAAGGAACAAGCATATAGCCAAACCAACACGAAGTAGAAAACACGAGTGATTTTCGAATTTACGACGACCGAAGCACTGAAGTCATGCCAAATCACCATATGACAACTCTGCATACAAAGTAATGGGAGAGTGTTCTATACTTGTGGGCTGTTGTAATGCATGATGTGGGCTCACCTCATTTAGCAGTGCGCCGCTGGGACGTTGCGTGAGAGAGTCAGCGTGCAGCTGCATTCTCTCTCTTGCTCTTTTTTTGTTATGTTTAGTCACAAAAATTACAATAATTATTTTATAAAAAATATATCATTATTTGAATAAATAATTATTCATATAATTAATTATTTATATATATACTGAATTTTATAATAAATTCTGATTTTTCGCCACAACATTTGAGTTGCGAATATGAGCAGAATATCGGTCATGAATTTGCTGCGCCAACTCAGCTCTGAATTCACCCATGAGTTCAGCCATGAAAGGGAGCAATTGCTCCCGCTGGAACTGAAGGGGCGTTATACTCACCACAATCGAACGCGTCAGAAAGAGTAAACCGTTCAGTTGTATCGGCTGTTAGAGCTTATCTAAAAGAAAATCATACTGAATGGGATGAACACATTCATGGAATAAGTTGTGCACTACGTAATTCTCATCATCAGAGTATTAAGTGCTCACCTTTCCATGCACTCTATGGGTTTGACATGCCGACCCATGGCTCCCATTATGAACTTTTGCCCAAGATTAATTTGTTTGACGAATCAGAAAATGTTTTGCATCGTGACGATCAACTTCAAATGCTAAGAAAAGAGTTGCGACAAAATATATCGAAAGCATACAAGCAAAGTGCTCAGAACTATAATTTGCGAACAAGAAATATTCAGTTTAAACAAGGTCAAGAAGTCTTTAGAAGTAACTTTTCACAAAGTAACTTTTCCAAAAATATTAATGCAAAATTGAACAATTCGTGGCTGAAATCTCGTGTCAGAGAAAAGCTAGGAAATAGTCATTATAAAGCAGTAATTGAACTTCTTTCAGGCTATTTCTCCAAAGGTGACTTTTAGAAATATCCTGTGGTATAATGTACAATTCCTGTGACATATCTAAGTAAAAGAATTAAAAAGAGAAAATCAAATCAAAAAATCATTTTGCCTTCAGCATTTAAGGAATGAGTTAGTTGTGAGGGAATTAGAATCTGAACCTTAAGTGGCAACTCTGAAACTTATCGGTGATGATAGATAACTATTTATCGATTTGAGTCTCGCTATTGCTTGTCCTCTATTGCACACCTTCTCGGCAGCATTCTTTCCTTTCGAGATGCCAACGATAATAGACATCAACCGAGTAAAGGAAAAGAAGAATTAAGATCTTGCAAATTGAAGACCGATTTAAATCCTATCTTTAAATAGAGTTGTGCAGAAAGATAAGAAAATTATTGGCAAAGTAAGTACGAGGATTGTCAATAAAAAGACTTTTAGTCATATTTCCTTATAAAAATCCTTTCTTGTGTAGTTGAATAGTAAAATTTATTGTGGTACAGAGAAGTAATTTCAGTTATTTTCCCCATTCAGTGCGTTTGTAACAACAGTTCAAGCAGACACAAGGAGCGTGACATACAAGGCGTTTGAAAGCAGCAGGCACATCAAAGGCTTAAATTTTTGCGAGTGGCTAGAACGGCTAGAAGCAACGTCCAAAAGTTTTCTGTGGTGACGGTTCACACTCTGCCTTGCAAGTACATCGACTACCAGTTGGGGCTACTGAGTCCAGACCCTGCCAAGCCTTTCCTCAACACGCAAATGTTTTGCATCGTGACGATCAACTTCAAATGCTAAGAAAAGAGTTGCGACAAAATATATCGAAAGCATACAAGCAAAGTGCTCAGAACTATAATTTGCGAACAAGAAATATTCAGTTTAAACAAGGTCAAGAAGTCTTTAGAAGTAACTTTTCACAAAGTAACTTTTCCAAAAATATTAATGCAAAATTGAACAATTCGTGGCTGAAATCTCGTGTCAGAGAAAAGCTAGGAAATAGTCATTATAAAGCAGTAATTGAACTTCTTTCAGGCTATTTCTCCAAAGGTGACTTTTAGAAATATCCTGTGGTATAATGTACAATTCCTGTGACATATCTAAGTAAAAGAATTAAAAAGAGAAAATCAAATCAAAAAATCATTTTGCCTTCAGCATTTAAGGAATGAGTTAGTTGTGATTGAATTAGAATCTGAACCTTAAGTGGCAACTCTGAAACTTATCGGTGATGATAGATAACTATTTATCGATTTGAGTCTCGCTATTGCTTGTCCTCTATTGCACACCTTCTCGGCAGCATTCTTTCCTTTCGAGATGCCAACGATAATAGACATCAACCGAGTAAAGGAAAAGAAGAATTAAGATCTTGCAAATTGAAGACCGATTTAAATCCTATCTTTAAATAGAGTTGTGCAGAAAGATAAGAAAATTATTGGCAAAGTAAGTACGAGGATTGTCAATAAAAAAGACTTTTAGTCATATTTCCTTATAAAAATCCTTTCTTGTGTAGTTGAATAGTAAAATTTATTGTGGTACAGAGAAGTAATTTCAGTTATTTTCCCCATTCAGTGCGTTTGTAACAACAGTTCAAGCAGACACAAGGAGCGTGACATACAAGGCGTTTGAAAGCAGCAGGCACATCAAAGGCTTAAATTTTTGCGAGTGGCTAGAACGGCTAGAAGCAACGTCCAAAAGTTTTCTGTGGTGACGGTTCACACTCTGCCTTGCAAGTACATCGACTACCAGTTGGGGCTACTGAGTCCAGACCCTGCCAAGCCTTTCCTCAACACGCTTTCCTGTTTTGTCTTGCCGCATATCGCCAGCTTTAACCCTTCTACGCTACAAAAGTATTCGCCAACATCGTTTGAGAACGTACCAAAGTTAACCCCAAAGCCCATTGGATGGTTAAGACCAACCCTCGCAGCAGTGCTGACTGATGCATTTGGCACTATACCTAGTGTTGTTCTTCTGTATGGCGTTAAAGACACTTGTTGTGTTATTAAAACATCTTCTGTTGGGTTAAGGGTAGGAATTTAGTGATGCTTTAAGGAAGAGTCGCAGAATATTATGAAAAACATGAGGAAATGACATAACCTTACTTTAACACCAGCAACAACAACTAATTTCCCATCATACCAATCCAAACCAAGACAACGAATTTACATCTCTACTTTTAAGCAGCATCTTTGACATCTGGAGAACTACGAAGGCCTTCGGAGGAATATACTGATGGGTGAGTGAGCTAGCACAATTTGGTGCTTTACATAAAAGTTAACACAATCAGCATTCCTCAGCAGCAGCAATCGCCAAAATGCAGCACAAGCTCAACGTGACACTTCCGCCAAACCATCGACAGTTGTCAACCCCCCAACTCCGCTGCGTCAGCTCCAGACACTCCACTACATCGTTGCGCAACTAAAACACAATATCCTTCACGAGGCGCAAGATCAGCACTTTTAGGGCATAGGGCTAGCTTAGCTCGTAAGCTTGTTTGTCACTTATCTTTAGTCTGATTCTGGCACATGAAATAAATGGTCACAGCTCATTGCTACAAAGCAATTAAAGTAGTAAAAAAGTGGCTGTGCACGGATTCTGACAAAAAAAAATGTTCGGCTGAGTCAATAATAGCTTGGGCTTATCAGCGATTTGTGCCCGTCGTAGATGTTGGTTGGGTATGACGCGGCGTGGATTTTCTTATCTCTATGGGTGGGGCTTAATCTTGGGATGCTGGCGATCGGCTCTGGGTGCCTGGTAGTCAGTATTATGAGTCATATAGGTGCCTCTACCCCTATGGTATGTGGGAGGGAGATGGGTGCTAGCTCTTATCTGTGAGCGTTTCATTGGACAGCGTCTTGTGTAAACATTACAGGGGCGCTGTAGGGGTTTGGGCGCTTGACGGATTGGGGCGCAGTTGCAAAAATCCACTGCTGCTTGGGCTCTGGGACCCTGTTCCCCCAGACTCTATTGTATGTTCTAGAATAGGGCGTCGGGTCGCCCGGGCGCTTGGACGCCGGACGGCGGGCGCTGGGCGCTTGGGGCAAGGGGTCGGGGCGCCGGCGCTGGGCGCTTGGGTAAGAGGTCGGGCGCCGGGCGCTGGGCGCTTGGGTAAGAGGTCGGGCGCCGGGAGCTGGGCGCCGCCGCTGGGCGCTTGGGTTAGAGGTCGGGCGCCGGGCGCTGGGCGCTTGGGTAAGAGGTCGGTCGCCGGGCGCTGGGCGCTTGGGTAAGAGGTCGGGGAGCCAGGCGCTGGGCGCTTGGGTAAAAGGTCGGGCGCCGGGCGCTGGGCGCTTGGGCAAGGGGTCGGGCGCGGGGCGCCGGGCGCGAGATGGCGGGCGTGGGGGGGTTTGGGGTGTTTTTTTTTTTTTTTTTAGAGTCGAATGGTGTAAAAAAACAAAAAAAAAAAATTCATATTTATTTGTATGTTACATTGTTGCAAATGGCGTGGTTGTTATTTGAATTTGATTGATTGACGAGATTTTTTTGTTTGGACAGGGAGGTTCAATTTTTGATGAGGTTATCCAGAATATATTTTTTTTTTTGTGAATAGCTGATTGTGAACGATGTGAACAATTTACAGAGTTTTGAAAATGTATATAAAGAGAATTTAAAAAACTGATATTAACACACAAAAAAAGAAATGGATTTCGAAATGAAAGAAGCTGATGTTGCGGACCAAGCAGCTTTGTACCGCGCATTGATCGAGGAACGAGATATGCAACGGGACCCAATACCAATTTGGTACGATTTCATTCCGAAATACTTTCTAGTTCTTCGACCTGGAGATCCAAAAAAAGTTTATTTAGATTCCGAGTATGACGGAACAGTAGGATTCTCTGATGACGAATGTGAATTGCAACAATTTAGAAACGTGTGGAGAAACAATGAATACTTTGAAGACGCATTATATAATTTTATTGTACAATACGTTAATGCTAGATTCCTTCAAGAGTGGGACTTGAATACAGAGGATTGTTTTGAAAATCCTTACTTAAAAGTAAAAAATAATATTTTCAATGCTGATTTAATGTCAGCAAGATATGACATAATAATGTGTCCACCAATTAATATTGATTTTAATATTACTTATGAAGAAAAAAAAATATGGACATTTCGATATTAATTTTAACACATTTAATTTGTTTAAAGAAATTTAAAAAAAAAAAAAAAAATAAAAAAAAAAAAAAAAAAATCTTATTTTTTTACTACTTTTTTAACAGGTTTGACATCATTTAATTTTTTTATTAAAAAAATAAATAAAAAAAAAATAAAAAAAAAAAAAAATAAAAAAAATGTTTGTTTTCTTTTAACAGGTTTTAGATTATTTCATTTATTTATTTATTTATTTTATATTACTTAACATCATAAAAAAAGAAAAAACATAATTCAAGTAGTAGTAAAAAAAATATTAATTTTTTTATTTATTATTATTATAAACATTCAAAGAATTAGTATATATATTTTTATAGGGATCCATAAGTAGTTCTGCTTCTCGTTCAATCTTTCTTTTATATGCTTCTCACAAAAGCTTTTAAAGCAGTTTTTAATCTCTCATAATGCAAAATACATGCACATATATTTACAAATTCAGATTTTTTAGCTAGCTCACAATCATACTTATGTAAACCGGATTTAGTTATTATAAAAAAATGTAAATGATTCAATTCACATTATTTTAATTCTAAAATAATTTGTTCTATATATTTTTTGTGTTCCTTATCAATATTCAAGCTTCCCTCTTCTAACAATGTAGTTAAATCATCTGATGTAATCATTTTATTGGAAAAAAACAACTCTGGAAAAATTGCGTTTGATTGTAATCAGAATATATATGTAACTGAAATAATTTTTGTTATCAGTTTCTATATATGTAAAAAAATGATGTTAGTGTGCACTGAGATTGTATATAAATGTAAATGGTTTTCGTTCCGATTAGTTTAATTCCATATTTATTCTTGCCTAAAGAACATTTGCTCACAGTTTCCAAAAAAAGAAAAGTAATTTAAAAAAATGAATTTCCTTGAAAAATATAATCAAATTAAACCAACTAATATCTTGTTACCTATATTAACGCTAATGGATTTTCCGTTCGATACTTCGTTTGAAATCGTAAAAGGAGAACGTAAAACGACCATATTCGGACCCAAAGTAATGTTAACGTTGAACGAATACGTCGTGTTTTTACCTACTCGATATAATAGTTTGGAGGACGACGCCATTGAGGATTTCTCTTCGGGAAATTATACAATTAAAAAAATAAAATTGAATCAAGCTAATTATTCTTTTGAATTTGGCAAATCAACTTAAAAAATGGAAAAAAAAATGTCGCGTTTTCTTTGTGAATTCTGTGGGATCGGATATAAAACTAATAGAACATTAAAAAAACATTTGTCAAAAGAACATAATAAAACAACAGCGTCAACATCAACAGCAACAGCAACATCGAGCGAAGATAATATAAAAATTTGTATAGTGTGTAATGAACACATTAAAAGTACAAAATGGTCTCAACATTTACGAACAAATAAACACAAAAAATTAACTGCTCAACAAATAAATGACAATTTAAAATGTACAACTTCTGTTTTTAAAAATAGAATTCAGACATATATGTTTACAAATAGTGATAAACAAAATTTGGATGTCAAATCATTTTTAGTACAATTAAATTTCAAGTTATTCAAATTCTTCAAAAAGCTATTAAAGAACACATAAATATTAAATTTAACTGTGAATTATTTTGTGAATATATGATTGAAAACGAAATTGATAATATTTGTAGAATTGATTTAAAGTCACATCAAACATTAATGTTGATGTTAACATCATTAATGACAATTGATGAAATATCTGAAATTTTTTCTAATCAATGTGAACTTTTACTAACGAAAATGAGCGAGTTTCAGGAGCGAGATAGCGGTTGGGCTCTAACTGAAATATCACATTTAGAACTTAACATAAATAAATATCAACCTTTAAGAGGTTCAAGATACATCCCCTTACCGCAGACAATAGGAGCAAGAAAAGCTTGTATTAATGTACAAAATAACGATGATTATTGTTTTAAATGGGCAATAATATCAGCACTAAATCCTGTTGAGACTAGAGTACACAAATGTTCATCATATAGAATTGTAGATATAACATCAGATAGCATTTTGCTTTCCAACAACATGCTTTTAAAATTCGAAAATCTACAATTTCCACTATCGATAATAAATATTAAACGATTTGAAGAACTAAATCCCGAGATCAGCATTAACGTTTTCGGTTTGGAAAAAAATAATAAAATAATTGGACCTTATTATTCAACTCAGCTGGAAAAATCACATCATATAAATCTCCTTGTTCTCGAAGACGGAGAAAACTTTCATTACGTTTGGATTAAAAAATCTTGAAAAGTAAGTAGAGTAGATAACAAAAAAAAAAAAAAAAAAACGATAACTAATTACATATATATACATTTCATTAACAGGTTAATCCACAGTCAATTAACGAAGCACACTTCGAGAATATTTCTTTGCAACACTTGTTTACTCCATTTCCATGATGAGAAGAAATTGAACAGACATAAAGCTGAATGTAATAAGGTAGTAACAGAGATGCCTGCTGTAGTTGATAAGTTTATTGAATTTAAAAATTTCAAAAAGCAAATGAATGTTCCATTTGTAGTTTATGCTGATTTTGAGTGTATTTTAGAGAGCATTGATATACAAAATTCTACAAAAGTAAGATCTGTTCAAAAACATATACCGTTTGCTTATAGCTATTATATTAAATGCTCATATGATCAAAATTTGGATAAATTTCGAATATATAATGGTGAAGATTCAGCAACAAAATTTTTCAAAATTTAGTTATTGATTGTCTTACAATTTTTAACAACATTTTGCGCGTATGTTAGCCGATGAAATCTTTAACTCCTTTACAACTCCTTCATCATACATATACAAATATATGTTTTATATGCAATCAAAATATTCTAAATGATAATGATAAAGTTCGTGATCATTGTCATTTGACAGGTGAATATAGAGGACCTGCACATAATAGTTGCAATTTAGAATATCAATTACCTCACTTTATACCCATTTTTTTTCATAATCTGTCATCATATGACTGTCATTTATTTATAAAGGAGTTAGCTTCTATAAAGGGCAATATAAATGTAATCCCCCTTAACAAAGAGTTATTCATATCAATATCAAAAAGAATTTTTTTAAATTCTAAAGAAAGTATTGAACTTCGTTTTTTAGACTCTTATAGATTTATGCCCTCAAGTTTACAAAATTTAGCAAATTATTTAACAGATGATGATTTAAATGTTGTTAAATCAAATTGTAAAAATGATGATGAATTTCAATTAATGAAACGTAAGGGAATTTTCCCCTACGATTACTTAAACTCAGTAGATCGTCTTAAGGATGTACAATTACCATCTCGTTCAAGTTTTTTTAATAAACTTAATAATGAATCTTGCAGTGATACTGATTACGAACATGCACAAAAGGTGTGGAATGTTTTTAAATGCGCAAATTTATTAGATTATTCATTATTATATTTAAAAGTTGATGTCTTATTGCTTTGTGATATTTTTGAAAATTTTCGAAAAATTTTTAAAAATATATATAATCTAGATCCATGTCAATATTTTACTACACCTGGTTTATCTTGGGATGCAATGTTAAAGACAACAAAGATTTCATTAGAACTTTTAACCGATATCGATATGTATAATTTTGTTTTAAAAGGTATTAGGGGGGTATTGTTCAATGTGGAAAGCGGAATTCTATAGCTAATAATAAATACGTTAGCGATTTTGATTGTGATAAGGAATCAAATTATTTAATATATTTGGATGTTAACAATTTGTATGGAATTGCTATGTCGCAATATATTCCATATAATAATTTCACATGGGTTCAAGATATTCAAAATTTTAACTTAAATACTCTTAAAGATGATTCACCTGTTGGTTACATTTTAGAAGTAGATTTGGAATATCCGCAAATATTGCATGATTATCATAATGATTTACCATTTTGTTCACAAAATAAAAAGAATAGTCATATGAAAAATGTTAAATTGATAACCGATTTAACTGATAAGACAAATTATGTGATTCATTATAGGATATTGCAACAATGTATTAAAAATGGTCTTGTTTTAAAAAAAATTCATCGAATTTTACAATTCAATCAATCAAATTGGTTAAAAAAGTATATTGATTAAAATAATCATCACAGGACTATAGCAAAAAATGTGTTTGAACAAAATTTTTTTAAATTACTCAATAATGCTGTTTATGGTAAAACAATGGAAAATGTTGATAAGAGGAAAGATATAAAAATTGTTTCTGAATGGGAAAGTAAAGGAAGAAAATTAGGAGCCAGAGCTCTTATATCGAAATTTAATTTCCATAGTTTACAAAAAGTTACTGATGATATGATTACAATTGAAATGCGTAGAGTACATACCGTATACAATAAACCAATTTACATTGGTTTTACTGTATTAGAATTATCCAAATGGAAAATGTATGATTTTCATTATGATTATATGAAACCAAAATATGGGGAAAACGTAAATCTAAATTATATGGATACAGATTCGTTTATTTATGATATCAAAACAAACGATTTTTATGAAGATATTCGCAATGATATAAGCAAACATTTTGATACCTCAGCATATCCAGAAAAAAACATTTTCAATTTACCATTAATGAATAAAAAAGTTTTGGGTATGATGAAGGATGAGTGTAATGGTAAAATTATTAAGGAATTTATCGGTTTACGATCGAAAATGTATTCGATCAAAATTGACGGAGTTGATAAAGAAATACAAAAAATAAAAGGTGTTAAACAATGTGTAACAAAAAAATTAACGATAAATGATTTTCGCAATTGCTTACATGAAAAGACAATATATTCAGATTCAATGTATATATTTCGAACAAAAATACATCAGTTATATACACAACATATTACTAAAATTGTACTTAGTTATTTAGATGATAAAAGATTTATAACAAATAATAATGTTGACACCCTTGCATGGGGTCATTATAAAATACCTTAAACATTTTTGTATATTATTTTATATTATATTTTTTAAATAAAAATTTTAAACATAAATGACCACAATTAAAAGTGTTAAATTTTTGTTGACGATTAAAGTTATATTCTATGGGGATTTTCAGATAATTTATTACTTCAATTGGTGGTTGTAAGTCACCAAAACTATCAAAGTATTCTTTATAATTATGATTTTTATAATAAGCTACCCAATGTGTTCCGTTACCACTTGAATTATCTAAATTAATAATTCCACATTCTTCTGTTAATGGTTTTCTAGGTAAACAATCACGCATAAAAACACCTCGAAAATGTTTTAGATGTTTACCATATTTAAATAAATCAACATCTGTCAGCGGTCTATTGGGTAGATTAACTAATAGTTTTTTGGATATGGACTATAAAAAAGACCATATCCTTTTTTATACGGCTTAAGAAATAATCCTTTCCCCATAGCAATGGATTCCATATATCTATTATGACGTGTTGCCTCAGTTAATTGCTCTTTTCCATTTTTGACAGCATTTACAGCTTTTACAATGGCTGATCCACCAGTAGCTAAACCTCCGAGAGCAGATAATGCTGTAAAAATTGGTATCAACGGCAGGAATCCACCAATCTTTGGAAGTGGAATTATTCTTGGGATAGATTGTATTGATTTGTTGTTTTTCTTCTTCTTCTTAAAGCTTGATGGAATTGAACTTTGCGCTATTTTAACTGCTTTGTATAGATCGTTAGGTTTTCGTTTTTTTAACATATTCCTTGTTTTTACAACAATTGTTGAAAATAACTTTCTTCCTCCTCTATTTGAAGGTTTTTTAGATTTTTTTTGTTTAATATTTTTCTTCTTCATTCCAAGTCCAAATTTAAGTTTTGTTTTCATTGCGTTTGTAACGAACCACGCATCTGCACGTTCTCTTAAACCACTATCTTTAGACTTAACACGTTGCCAAGCACTTTCTGCCAATACTTGATCAGCTTGATGTCTCTTATCTAAATCTTTTGATTGAGAATATGCAATATCATGTTCTTTGCAAGCTGCATCCAATGGATTTATTCAATTCTAATATCAATTGGTCCACTTTTGATTGATTCATTTTGATGGGTTACATCTACAACAATAATTGGTGCCATTGTTTTGAATTGATCACGTGTTAATATTGGTAATGGATCACGTCCATAATAGCTTTGTTGAAAATTTAAATACATTTGATATAAGATAGCAAATCGATTATATTCAAATTTAAGATTAAGATCGTCATAAGGATACACTTCTGAATTTAGATGTACTTTAATATCAGATAATTCGCAATGTACATATTTATTATTATTTCTAAGTGCTATAATCAGAAAACGTGGTCTTTCATTTTGAGAAGATAGTTTAACATTCCATATGAGTGATGTGCTTTTTGGTAATAAAGGATTAAAATACATATCCCAACTTCTAAAAGCTATATTTAATGGTCGACGTTGATTAATTGTTTTAAATATAGCTAATTTGTATGCATCAGATAATTGTACATGTGGCACTTTCCAAGTAATATTTATGAGTTTTAATGTTGATAATAAATCTGGAGATAAATGTTTATAAACATCAACATTGTCTTTAGCGCGAAGTAATATCAGTTCATGCTTAGCATTGAGTATTATCTTATTATAATCTTCAGCAAATCCAAGCAAAAGATATAATGGTACACAAAAATTAAAATGACCCTTAGCAAGAGAAATATGATTTTCAAATGGTGACCAACCAGCATTATAATGTTTTACGCTATTTGGTAAATTAAATGATAAAAAAATTTTTGATTTCAGTTGTTATACCTAAATGTCGTGTTCGATCAATTTCAATTCCATTAAGTTCATATCGAATTTCGCTAAATAAATAAGCCATACAATTATTTAATAATTGTACTTGATCTGTAAGTGTTAAATCAGATTTCACGATATATCCTTCAATATATAATAGACTTTCGCTAGGTAAAATATATAAATCTTGGTTTTGAATTGATATACGAATTTCATCATTGTTCTCAAAGGATTGTAAATAAGATGTGTAACTGTGAAAATCTTTTTTAATAATTGAATTATCAATCATGGGCTTTTCCAATACATTAATTATATCACTCATTGTTTGTCAGTTGAAAACCTAAATTACGGAGAAAATCCTTGTTACACCTTGTTAAATTTTTTGTTGTAGTTTTAGTTATTTTTTTACCACAAGATGACTTTTGTTTTGAATCAAATGGTGGTGTTAAGGCGAATGATGAAGGAATTAAAATTTGCTTTCTATTATATATAATCATTATTATTCAACAATTGGCTTTAAATGTAATCTTATTGTTATCTTTTCACCACGAAAATTAATTAAATCACCGTCTTGATCAACAACTCTTAATATGATCGAATTTATTATACTCTGTACCGAAGGTACACAGAGTATATTGGGTTTGTGCAAATGTATGTAACAGCCAGAAGGAGGCATCTCCGACCCTATAAAGTATATATATTCTTGATCAGCATCAACAGCCGAGTCGATATAGCCATGTCCGTCTGTCCGTCTGTCTGTCCGTCTGTCCGTATGAACGAAGAGATCTCAAAGATGGTAAGAGATAGAGGTTTGAGGTGTATGGAACATATATTTCTTATACTTGCAGGCAGATCAAGTTTAGTTTTAATTTTTGCCACGCCCCCTGCCTCCCCCGCAAATTAAAAAAAACGAAATAACTCCCACAATTTTCAAGATAGATAGTTCGAACATTCTAGACATATATTCTACTACTTATTTTGAATCGACCCGCCATACATCGTTTTTCGATCAGATGAACGATATTAGAGCTATATGTAAAAGAAAATAAAAACCAACGACAACAACAACACGACAACTTACGAGAAAGAGAGAGCGAGAAGGCAATAGCTAACTGGTAATTTCCCAATTGGACCTTGCTATGAGAGGAGCGATGTAAATGAGATGGCCTGCGGTCAGAAATCACGCGTGATTTCCGCGTGACTAATATAGATACGTTTATGTTAATAGGAAATTATACACAAATTTTATAATTTTACGAGTTATGTACGTACATACATGGTTTTTCAACCAGATGAACGATAGTCGAAAGAGTTGCCACCCCCAGATTTGAAAAAACCTCACACTTTAAAGTTATTAGTTTCGTACAAACAGGTACAGAGTATATTACAGTCGGGCTTGACCGACTTTCTTACTTGTTTCTTTTGTATTTACTGGTAAATATATTACATGTTGTGGTACTTCTGTTATTTTATAACCTGGACTAACGACAAGTGAAAACTGATGTAATATATGTCCCGCTGAGTTATTTATATATGAACCGCATATAATATTACATTCAACACACATTGAATTTATTTTTGTTATATCTATTGCTCTGTCTGAAGAATGTTTGATTCCAGGAATTAGTTCTTTTGATGTAAACCCTAAGATTGGTGCAATTGTTCGTTCTTTATTGAAATATATTTTCTGATCACTCTGAATTTCGGTTTTGAGAGTATTATAATTTGATAAAATCTCAATTTTTCCATCATTGTGTTTTTTTAAATATGTTTCTCGTATGAGATCTGCAATATCAGATATTTCATATGCTCCAATTGGTAATTCTATCACTTCATTACCAATATGAAATAAATTGTTATGTTTATCAACATTTGGTATTGAATGATATGTATCTAAACTTATTAATCCACAAACATAGTCACTTTTAAGTTCAATCGGGGGAAAATAATTTGTAATGGGTGTTGAACTATTACTGTTTAAAGTTAGTGTTATTGACATCTTTAGATCGTACAAATGAATAAACCAAATCACTATAGCTAATTGTTTTTATATTTTAGACTTTAATCCAAGAATTGTGTTCTGATGAAAATCCCAACCATTTGACAAACATCATGTTTTTCTTTCTCTTTAAGATTTTTTCAATTAAATATATATCTGGGAATTTGGTTAGCAACAGCTCATGCTCATAAAATCCTCCTTTTATTTCATTTCCTTGATAATCTTCCAAAACATATGTTACTGGATTTGTATGTTGTATGATTTTGATTGTAAAAATCTCTGTAGTCCAATTAGGTGTATATCCTTTTTTAAATATATGTTTGTATTTACTTATTCGAACATAATCACCAATTTTAAATTTAGGTTTCTTAAATATTTTAATATTATTATAAATTGTATCTAAGATCACTTTTTCATTTAAAGGATTTACATCATTTGGAGTTGTCTTTATAGTTTTATGATAAGTGTTATTGTATTCATTAATTAGTTTTTTGTAAATATTAATCCATTGATATGTTCCTTGATAGCTAAATTCTTTCCACATCATATTTTTTAATGTTCTGTTAAATCTTTCTACTATACTAGCCTTAACAACACTATATGTTGAATAATGATTAATATTATTGAATTTCATCAGATTTTGAAATGTTTTATTAAAAAATTCTTTTCCATCGTCAGTTTGTAGATTTCTTGGTATTCGTTGATTGTTATTAAAAATACTTTTCATTGCATTTGTAACATCTTGAGCAGTTTTGGATTTTATAGCTCTTGCCCATGCTTTTTGGAAAAAGTATCAATTACAGTTAAAAGATATCGATAACCTTTATTAGCAGATTCATAATTAATCATTTCAACTAAATCAGCTTGCCATAAATCATCAATACCCTTTATTATAACATGTCGTCTTTTAAAATTTTTTCTAGCTTGTTTATGTAATTCGTTAACAACATTTCTTTTATATACATTTATTTTTGCACTCATATTGATAGTGTTATTAAATATTAAGCTTTAATTAATGGATAATCAATTTTTTCTATTATAACCTCACTTTTTGAAATTAAATCAATCATTTTAAATATATATGACTCAATGTTTGATATTTTTTGTTCAACACCTTTTAAAGAATCCTTATGTGCGTTTAAAGCTTGATCAATAGCCAATTGAATAACTTTTAAATCATTGTCAACATCAACCTTAATTGTTTCATTTATTTGTACAATTTGGCTCTTAAGCACATTTATTTCTTTTAAATTTTGATCAATTTGAATATTTAATAAATCCGTTTTTTTATCAAGATAAGATCTAAGCTTGATTTCAATAGATTGTTTTATACTACTTTGTTGATAAGGATTATTAGAGCTTTCACCAAATTTATTAATATAACTCATTTTATAATATGAGCTTCTTTAAGTTCATCAACAATTGAAATAATTTCGTTTTTATGATTATTATGACCAGCACTTTCTGAAGATAGAAGTAATCGTAATCTGTCAACTAACTCATTGGGATTGTCCCAATATATATAGTTGGATTTGGATTTAGAAATAGACTTCATTAACAATCCATTACCACCAATGTATAGTTTAGCTATAAACAGTTTTTTTATTATATACTGATATTTATACGATTTTGTCCCTTTCATTTGAGCATTGGGTTTATAATTACGTTTATGTGCGTTTGTTGTTATTAAAATTTTTTTTATATTTTTGCAAATCATTCTTAGTGTAATGAAGAGGATGACTGTGAAATAATAATTGAAACAAGCCAGGAGTTATCAAATATTTTTCATTATTTATAATAATAATGTTATCATTATATTTTAGTTTATTATTAGCATAATACCACTGTCCATTTTTGTGTATATTTAATCCATATATCATATCCAATTGTTTATTATGCTTTAATAATTCAATTTTTTTCAAAAAGATGATTTATTTGTAACCTTACATTCGTCACGTAATAATTTATTTTTTTCAAAAATGATTCTTTTAATTGTTGTTCTCCTTTTTGTTTTCGCTTATCATTTAAATTCATTTCTTTAAGCGGTGTAAAGACATTTTTTTCTAATCTAAGTCGTTTTTTATCAGTATTTAGTTGTGATATACCTTTTCGTTTTGAAAAAATATGGAATTTTTTAGGTTTTTTTATAAAATTTTCATTAAAATTAAGTAATTTTTTATTGAAAAGACCACGCTTGAGATTTCTTTTTTCTGTTGTATTCATTTTTTTAATATTATTTAACATCAAATTTTTTTATTGTCATTAGCGTCAACATTTTTAATTTTTTTATTATAATATCTATGTCCGTTGATATTAAAAGATTTATGTAAGATTGAACTTTGTTTATCATTTGATATACACTCATCAGTTTTAAATTTTTTTTTATTTTTTTCCATCATTGTCCGAATCTTTTAGATTTTTTTAAATATTTTCGAATTTTATGACTTGTAGATGGTGAATTATCCTCATCTATTTGATTTTGTAAATAATCAACTTTTGTATCATTTTGTGAAACGTTTGTATTCTTTTGCATTTGATTATCTGTTAAGGCTATTAAATCATCATCAACATTATCATCAACATAATCTTTATCATCATCATCATCATCATCATCAACAACATTATCTGGAATGTTCTTTATTTTTTTCAATTCTCCTTGATTATTCAAGTTTTCAATCAAAATATTTTCTTTATTATCAAGTTGAGATACATTTTTTTAGTATTATAATATCTAGGACCATTAATATTACGACTTTTAGTTAACATTGGAATACTTTTATCTAATTTAAATCTTGTCATACGTAGAATTTGTTTATTATCATTATCATTATTATTTAACCTTTTTGTTGAGATTTTATTTAAGTTTTTTATATATAATTTCTTTCGAGGAGTCATTTCATTAATCAATTTATTTTCCGTATTATCTTGCATATTCTCAATAATCTTATTTAAAGGTGTTGTAATTGGTTTAAAAGTATTTTCTAACATATTTACTCGTTCCATCTCATTAAATTTCATACTTTTTAATTTATCTTTTAGTATAGATCTTGTTTGAACAAGATCTTTTAACAATTGAACTTTCTTATTACTGTTCTTCATTGTTGTTGTTGTTTTTTTGTATGTTATCAGCTTAATCATCAACCTTGAACTGTTTACAATATTTTGATTTAATGAAATTATATATTAAATTTTAGACCTGAAGTATAGCTGATATATACCTGATCCTAACCTGATTCTAAGCTGATCCTAACCTGATCCTAACCTGATCCTAAGCTGATCCTAACCTGATCCTAACCTGATCCTAACCTGATCCTAACCTGATCCTAACCTGATTTAAACCTTATCTATAATTTATCCAAACATATTAATGTTCAATTAAACCAAATTTGTTTTGAATTATTATTATTATTATAATTTAATAAAATTATCGAATCCCTTCCTATATCTTCCATTATCTATTGCATCATCTTTGTTAATAACAACAAAATCATATTTATTTTTCCAACATTCGCTACAAATTTTTAAAAAATGTTTAAATGACATATCACCATGATCATTATAAATATGTTTAATATTCATTTCATCTTGTTTAAATATAACTATTAAATTTGCATTATCACGAATAAGATGTTTAGGAATTTTTGTATATGTTTGACATAAGTAAAAGGAATCTATATATTTATGTCTTCCCATACAAAAGTAATCTCTAATTGTATTTTGCTTATCACAAATTACGTCATCAAATATCATTATTGAATGTGGTTTTGCTTGACTGGGGCTTATGACTTGTTCATTTTCTGAAAATGTATAAAGTTGAATTCCTTTTATTGGTTTAATTAATTCTTTTAAATAACAATATTTTGGTTGATATAACGATTTTGAATATATATAAATATTTTTAAATTTTAAACCATTTGGACTTTCTATTAGACTTAACATAACGTTTGTCTTTCCACAATTTGATGGTCCTACAATTAAAGCGCGTATTGAGTTTGGCAATAATGGACTATGTACAATTAATTTGTTTTTATTCAGTTCACAAGCATTATCTGCGTTTCGTACTTCAATTTGTCTGTCTTGTTTAATGAAACGCATTTTGCTAACTGCCAACATTTATCATTTTAAAAAAAATATATATATATATATGTTTTAAAAACAATTTTTATTATCAATTCGAATGTTGAGCTAATAAGTTACTGAGATAAGCTTTCTTTTTTTATCACAATGAAATTTTTCAATATATTTTTGTTTGTTTTTATATTAAATGTAATATTTACAAATTCCTCTCCCATATCAAGTATTCATGATGTTAATCTGAATTCAAACGTAAAAAGTGTAACTTTTAACGTAACACTCCCTAATAATGATATTATAAATATAAATATATCATTTCAAATGATGACTAATAGTAGAATTTTAAAAACTGATGATTTACTGGAAAAAACAACATCAACAACATCATCAACATCAACAACTTCAACAACAACAACACCACCAACTACAACAGAAAATAGCAAAACTGTAACAGAATCACCGCTTTTGAATGTTTTTACAGTAGATGATGCAATAATCGCATTTCGTCAATATCTTATTGTTAAAGAAACAGAAATTGGTGGTATATTAGAAACGAAGGAATCATTTTATAGACATTTTAATCTTCAATATAGTAATACAGATATACCAGTTCGTTGTACCTATGAATCTAGCTTTAAAGAGAAACAATTACAAATAAGTTGTTACGAATATCGAGAAACTGAGACTGTAAGAGTTCTAAGTAACGGTGAATTAGAAACGATAAAAATACCAGACTTATCGAAGAAATTGCAAAATGTTATAATCGTTGACATTCATAACTATACTCAAACATATAAAATGAATATCATTTAAAATTTAAAATTTAGTTTTCAACAATTCATTAAGAAGGAAACAAAAAAAAAAAAAAATGTTGAAAAGCAATATTTTTATATTAATCCTAATTATCAGCAATGTTATTTGTTATAACCATTTCAATGAAAAACATATAAATTTTTCTATAAATATTCCAAATAGAGAAATAGAATTTAGTGTATATTTATCATTTCAACTTCTAAATAATTTATCAATAAATACATCGGCAAGAGCAAGGAGATCAGCTTCTAATATTAATCACGATCACAATATATATTCAAGAAATAGAGGTTTCACCATAGACGAAGCAATTGAAGCATTTCGTAAAGATTTAATAGCTAAAGAAAGTTATATTGGCGGCATTATCGAAAGTCAACATCCATTTTATCGACATTTTAATCTTAAATATGAAACATGTGAAATAAGAATAAGATGTAGTTATTATAGTAATTATTCACGTCGACATCTTAACATTAATTGTTATGAATATATTCCTAAAACCAACGAGATTGAAAATCAAACAGAAAGACAATATTTAATGACTCGTAGTCAAACAAGTGAAAATCATATAAAAACGCTTGATATTAAAAAATATAGTCAAACCTTACAAATGACTATTGAATAATAGTCATCACTGTAAAAAAAAACAAAATAAATTTAAAATGATTCCAAAGGAAATATTAGATTTCCTCAAAAAATTCTCTAATATCATTTTACCAGAAGATAAACAAAAATTGAATCATATTCAAGCAAAACTTGAATATGTACAAAATTTACAAATTATCATCAATAACAATGGAAAGCACTATGAAGATTGTACCTTATCAAAAAAAGGTGTAGATATTGTTGATGGATCGAATAGATGTATTTGTTCACAATACAATATACAAGTAATGGAGAATGAACGAGAAGCAGAACTACTTATGGATCCCTATAAAAATATATATACTAATTCTTTGAATGTTTATAATAATAATAAATAAAAAATTAATATTTTTTTACTACTACTTGAATTATGTTTTTCTTTTTTTATGATGTTAAGTAATATAAAATAAATAAATAAATAAATGAAATAATCTAAAACCTGTTAAAAGAAAACAAACATTTTTTTTATTTTTTTATTTTTTTTGTATTTATTTTTTAATAAAAAAATTAAATGATGTCAAACCTGTTAAAAAAGTAGTAAAAAAATAAGATTTTTTTTTTTTTTTTTTTTTTTTAATTTCTTTAAACAAATTAAATGTGTTAAAATTAATATCGAAATGTCCATATTTTTTTTCTTCATAAGTAATATTAAAATCAATATTAATTGGTGGACACATTATTATGTCATATCTTGCTGACATTAAATCAGCATTGAAAATATTATTTTTTACTTTTAAGTAAGGATTTTCAAAACAATCCTCTGTATTCAAGTCCCACTCTTGAAGGAATCTAGCATTAACGTATTGTACAATAAAATTATATAATGCGTCTTCAAAGTATTTATTGTTTCTCCACACGTTTCTAAATTGTTGCAATTCACATTCGTCATCAGAGAATCCTACTGTTCCGTCATACTCGGAATCTAAATAAACTTTTTTTGGATCTCCAGGTCGAAGAACTAGAAAGTATTTCGGAATGAAATCGTACCAAATTGGTATTGGGTCCCGTTGCATATCTCGTTCCTCGATCAATGCGCGGTACAAAGCTGCTTGGTCCGCAACATCAGCTTCTTTCATTTCGAAATCCATTTCTTTTTTTGTGTGTTAATATCAGTTTTTTAAATTCTCTTTATATACATTTTCAAAACTCTGTAAATTGTTCACATCGTTCACAATCAGCTATTCACAAAAAAAAAATATATTCTGGATAACCTCATCAAAAATTGAACCTCCCTGTCCAAACAAAAAAATCTCGTCAATCAATCAAATTCAAATAAGAACCACGCCATTTGCAACAATGTAACATACAAATAAATATGAATTTTTTGTTTTTTTGTTTTTTTTTACACCATTCGACACTAAAAAAAAAAAAAAAAAAAAAGCACCCCAAACCCCCCCACGCCCGGCCCCCGGCGCCCGGCATCTCGCGCCCGGCGCCCCGCGCCCCGCGCCCGACCCCTTGCCCAAGCGCCCAGCGCCCAGCGCCCGGCGCCCGACCTCTTACCCAAGCGCCCAGCGCCCGGCGACCGACCTCTTACCCAAGCGCCCAGCGCTCGGCGCCCGACCTCTAACCCAAGCGCCCAGCGCCGGCGCTCAGCTCCCGGCGCCCGACCTCTTACCCAAGCGCCCAGCGCCCGGCGCCCGACCTCTTACCCAAGCGCCCAGCGCCGGCGCCCCCGACCCCTTGCCCCAAGCGCCCAGCGCCCGCCGTCCGGCGTCCAAGCGCCCGGGCGACCCGACGCCCTATTATAGAACATACAATAGAGTCTGGGGGAACAGGGTCCCAGAGCCCAAGCAGCAGTGGATTTTTGCAACTGCGCCCCAATCCGTCAAGCGCCCAAACCCCTACAGCGCCCCTGTAATGTTTACACAAGACGCTGTCCAATGAAACGCTCACAGATAAGAGCTAGCACCCATCTCCCTCCCACATACCATAGGGGTAGAGGCACCTATATGACTCATAATACTGACTACCAGGCACCCAGAGCCGATCGCCAGCATCCCAAGATTAAGCCCCACCCATAGAGATAAGAAAATCCACGCCGCGTCATACCCAACCAACATCTACGACGGGCACAAATCGCTGATAAGCCCAAGCTATTATTGACTCAGCCGAACATTTTTTTTTGTCAGAATCCGTGGACAGCCACTTTTTTACTACTAATTAAATATTTGTCTTATTATTGGAGCATCGCTCAATAACCCGAAATTGATATTTCAGCTGCAGCAACTCGTCGTCGAACAAATAATCAACAAACTATCTAAAGTTAATTGGCGCCCAACGTGATTACTTTTTTTAATTAAAGTGAAAATCGAATCCACAAAACAAAAATATAAATATTAATTGGTGAAAAAAATTGTTTAACCAAAATCCAAAACAGTGAAAATCTAACAAAACCAGCAAAAAATATTTTAAGTGAAAAAAAAAACAAAACAAAACAACGACCAAATCAAACTAAAAAATCTTCAAATTATTTGTAGCTCTCAGTGAATCACAAAAAACATTCCAAACCAACGCTCAGGAGGAGAGAAAAAAAAACAAATAAAAACAACAAAAATATTTTAAGTGAAAAAAAAAACACAAAACAACAACGTGGAAACCAAACTATGAAACACAAAAAACATTCTCAGAAGAAACAAAAAAAAAACATTTAAAATTAAAATAATATAGAAAGAAAACGAATTTATTAATAAATTTAATTATAATACTACGATAAGCCCTATACGGACTTGCGAAGTAAATAATTTTTCTTACTTCGGCATATATTACGTCAAGGTGGAACATAAGTCTAGTGGCCTTTTATTTTTTATTAGTAATTCAAACCCTTGTTAAAACGACTATTTACGACTGTATTAAATCTTCAACACAATCGAAATTAGATTTACCTTTTCGTCATAAATTTAATTTCAGCAGTTTGCCGATGGTTTCAATGCAGAAGTAGGGTGAAGTAACATTGTTTGCATCAATGTTTCTTCAGTTGCTTGAAGTAAAATAAAGCCCACATAGTTAACATAGGATCCAATCATGTGCTGTTAAGCACAACAGTACTTCTCAGCTCCGTGTGCGCTCGAAGTAAAGGGTGAAGAAATCATTACTTCTGCTTCTTCTTCCACAAATTTTGTATGAAACTTCACGTTACTTCGCAGGTCCGTATAGGGCTATAAAATGAAAAATCAGTAAGTAGAGCAAAAATTATATTTTATTGTCCAAATAAAATTACTAATTTTCAGAAAAATTTTTGAAAAAATTTAAGAAAAGGGGAACCAGAGTTGTCAAATAAAAAAATTTTTTTTTTTTCCCCTATCTGTGAATCTTTGCATGGGTTACCGGTCAAATAATATTTCGGTAATGATTTTTTTCTCTCAAATAATTTTTATACACTTGAAAAGTGTATATTAATTTTGCCCAGAAGTTTGTAACGCATAGAAATATTCATTTCCGACCCCATAAACTATATATATTCTTGATCAGGACAACAAGCTGAGTTCATTTCCGCTTGTCCGTCCGTCCGTCTGTCCGTCTGTCCGTCTGTCTGTCCGTCTGTCTGTTTCTACGCGAACTAGTCTCTCAGTTTTAAAGCTATCGAGCTGAAATTTTGCACAGAGTCTTCTTTTTACTGCACGCAACTAATATGTCGGAACCGGCCGGATCGGATTACTATATCATATAGCTGCCATAGGAACGATCGGTCTAAGAACAAGTTCTAGTTAGAAAAACTTTTTTGTTTTAAATCGTAGCGTCCCCAATCTTGGTATATGTTAGTTTTATATGCTTCCACATAATTCTGGAAAATTGAATCAAAATCGGATCACTATAGCATATAGCTGCCATAGGAACGATCGTTCGAAAAATAAGTCGTTGTGAGAAAAACTTTTTTGATTTTCATCGTAGCGGCTCCAATCGTAGTATATATTTGTTTTATATGTTTCCACACAATTCTGAAAAAATTGATCAAAATCGGATGACTATAGCATATAGCTGCCATATAAACGGTCGGTCAAAAAACCACTTTTAGTCAGAAAAACTTTTTTGTTTTTTATGGTAGCGTCCCCAATCTTGGTATATATTAGTTTTATATGCTTTCACATAATTTTGAAAAAAATTATCAAAATCGGATGACTATAGCATATAGCTGCCTTAGGACCGATCGGTCGGAAAATGTGTTTTACTAAGAAAAGTTTTTTTTATGGTATTAAATTTTTATTATCAATGATTTCATAATTTTAAATATCTGATATCTATATCCTATATATATTTTACCGGTTAAAGCAGTTGAAGTAAAGTTTTTCAAGTGTATTAAAACTTCGGCACAGTCGAAGTTAGCTTTGCCTTCTCGTTTTAGTTCTGTGCAATTTCGTTTCTATTAAATTCACATGACGGAAGAGTTAAATCATGAATTAGATCAGGTTCTCAAAAACTTAGAAGGGCTTAGCGCTGACAGAAGAACCACAAGTACCGTTAACAAAAATAATTGGTGGAAAAACACAACAAACATGGCAATGAGCGCAGATCGGGGGCAGGCATTGGTTAACACTGCCGTCAACTCCACTCTTATGACTCAGGAAGAACATTTTGAAAGACAATTGAGTGTTCTAAATGCACACTTCGACAGTGTAACAATCGCGACCCCTGAGGTCAAAACATATAAAGAGGTAGAAATAGTACCAGGAAGGCTATGTAATGTTTCACTAGACCTTATACAGTCTTTATCTTGCTTTGTATTTCAGGCTATCGGCATCATAAGAAATAAAATAAAGGGATCTGCGGATATGGTGTTATCTTCCTTCGGTACCCTATAATTACCGGTACCCGGTAATTAACCGTCTTGACTTCACTTATGCTGACAAACGACCTGTTTACTTTATAGAACAAGAAATGTCAACCCTCCGCCAGGGAAACATGTCAATTTTGGAGTATTACGATGAGGTAGAGAAGAAATTGACATTAATTACTAACAAGACTGTTATGACCTATGACGGGGTAATAGCTAAAGCTATGAATGAGAAATATAGGATGGATGCACTACGTGTGTTCATATCAGGAACTCGAAGGGCATTAAGCCAAATAATTTTTTTCGGCAAGACCGAAAGACCTGCCAACTGCCTTGGCGCTAGCACAAGAGGCTGAAGCGAACCAAGAACGATACATGTTTGCAAATAACTATTCTAAGTGTCTTGAGGACAAAGAGAGCAGAAATTTGAACAGAAACACCAACTTTCGAATTCAGCTACAGACGGCGGGGCACAGTCGAACAAAAATCCCCAATTTGGTAGGCGACAGAATTTTGGCAATCGACCTCCTCAAAGACAAGAGCCACCTGAACCGATGGAAGTTGATAAATCTTCACGTTTCAGGCAGCCAACTAGATTTAATCAAAACAATAATGGGCCACCCCAGGGCCAACATCAAAATAACCAAGCACAGTACAATGGCCCTCCCCAGGGTCAGTACTACAACAATCAATCTCCACAACAGCATTATCAGGGCCAAGGGTATGGCCCAAATGCAAAGAGACCGCATAACGGTTCCGCCAGATTTACGGGACCAAAGCAGCAGAGAATTAATCATATCTCTCAGCAAAATCCTCCACTCAGTCAAGAGGACCAAGATTATCAAACGGCGACGGATGCCGCAGCATCAGATATCGATGACGAAATCGAATTTGATCAGCTTAATTTTTTAGGCCTAACGCAGGACATTACTTCTTGTCTTGTCTTGAGAAAGCTATACGAAGCTAATATGAGAGTTTCCCGAGAGAAGTCGCATTTTGTTTTAAGGAAAGTGTCGAATATTTCGGGTTTGTCGTGTCGAGGGGTGGTATCACTACCACCCCTGACAAGGTAGAAGCAATACGAAACTACGAACAGCCATCCACGTTGTTTAATGTAAGAATCTTTTTAGGACTTGCAAGCTACTACAGATGTTTCATCAAGGAGTTTGCGTTAATAGCAAGACCCTTAAACGACATCCTAAAAGGCGAAAATGGTAAAATAAACGCTTCAAAATCCAAAAAAAATCAAAATTGATTTCAATGAAGATCAGGTACGGCTTTTAACTGGCTTCTGAGGAAGTGTTTTTACTTTACCCAGATTTTAGTAAGCCATTCGATCTAACGACGGATGCTTCAGCCTTGACTATAGGAGCTGTTTTATCACAGTCCGGAAGGCCTATCACTATGATTTCCGCGAGTTTCTAGCCATTGTCTGGGCTCTTCAGAAGCTTAGAAATTACATCTACGGTGTAAAGAATCTAAGTATTTACACCGATCATCAGCCACTCACGTACGCGGTTTCGGATCGAAACCCGAACGCCAAACTCAAACGTTGCAAATGCTTTGTGGAAGAACATAATTCGAAAATTTTTCACAAGCCAGGAAAAGAGAATTATGTCGCTGATGCTCTGTCGCGACATAACATTCATACCTTGGAGCAAGAGGCACATTCGGACCAGGCCACTGTCCACAGCAGGTCGAAACAACTGACAAACCTCTTAATTGTTTCAGAAACCAGATTGTCATAGAGGAAGCTCAATCCGCACTCAAAAGAAATTTCATTCTTTTCTCAGAGAAAACACGTCACATTATTCATTTCACCGACAAAAACACTCTTATCGAGGACGTAAAATCCGCGGTAAATTCCATCGTGGTAAATGCTATCTACTGCGACTTGCCAACTTTGGCCAGTATCCAACATGAGTTGGTTCGATCATTCCCAGCAACCAAATTCTGGTATTGTAAAAACATGGTGGCTGACATTTTTGACAAAAATGACCAAAGAGAAATTGTCACCATCGAGCACAACCGTGCCCACAGAGCTTCTCGAGAAAATGTAAAACAGATCCTTGATGATTATTACTTTCCGAAGATGGCTAAATTGGCTGCCGAAATTGTAGCAAACTGCAAAATTTGTTCCAAGGCAAAATATGATAGGCATCCACAAAGGCAACAATTGGGTGCAACCCCAATACCGTCGTATGTAGGAGAAATGTTACACATCGATATATTCTCCACTGAAAAAAAATATTTTCTCACATGCATTGATAAATTCTCAAAATTTGCTGTAGTACAGCACATTCCTTCCCGCACAATTTTGGATCTAAAACCACCTATTTTATCCCCTATGAATTTTTTCGTAACGGACAAGAGACCAATTGACATAGTCCACGCAACACCAATCGAGCTTAGGGACGAAGTAACGAGGAGAATTTTCCAAGCACAGCAAGCTCAACTGGAAAGGAACAACCTTTCCAGGCAAAACCGAGTTTTCGATGTTGGGGAAAACGTTTTGGTCAAGAATAATAAGAGATTAGGAAGTAAATTAACCCCTTTGTACACGGAAAACAGGGAAGAAGCTGATTTGGGAACCACGGTTCTTATTAAGGGGAGGGTGGTCCAAAAGGACAACCTAAGATAAAATTTTCGAGTTTCCCAGGAAATCTCTTGTTTACTCTAATTTTTTATATTTTCTCTTATTGGGTTAAGTTAATAATTAGGGTTTTTCTTTGCCACTTCCAGGATTCTGATCTTGATACTTCTCATCCGGACTTTGACAGGAAAGTTGACGGACTTTACAAACTCGGACTACATTCCCATTGCGGACGGCAATGTTATTATTTGGAAGGACTACAATTACTTACAGCACAGTACGAACTTGTCTACTTATGTTGAAATTACTGAGGACACTAAAAGGCTTACGACTCATTTTCTTTTGTCTCATATGGTTAAGATTCTGGAGTCTGGCGTTAATCATATAGGAACACTTTTACAATCTTTAAACGTTCACCACAGACATGCCAGGAGCCTCAACTTTTTAGGCACTGCCCTTAAGGTGGTTGCTGGTACACCGGGCTTTGCCGACTGTCATAAAATCACATTCACACAAAAGGAACTTGTAGATTCAGAGAACAAACAGATACTGATTAACACAAAAACTCAGGACCACATAAACAAACTCACAGAAACAGTCAACGTCATTTTCACAAATACAAAATCTAATCAAATCGATACAGGCCATCTTTACGAAAAGCTACTTGCCAGAAATAGAATAGTAATATCCGAACTTGAAACATTAATTTTGGCTTACCATTGCAAAGATAGGTATGGTCAACCCCGCAATACCAGATTCAGATGATTTAAAAGAAATATTAAACAAACGCTCTACAAACACAACTGTAACTGATTTAATGGAAGTATCCCGTATTAAAGTTCTATTAGACAATAACTATTTGTACTTTTTAATTAAATATCCTGGGCCCAGATTAGAGTGTAAAAAAGTCATCTTATTTCCCGTACAACATAACGGAACGATCTTGCACTTCGCAGAAGACAATTCTCGCAATTGGGAGTTGTAGTGCGGCACTCACATCAACATTTTGCATGGAACTACCAACACCCACTTGCGCTCAACAACTCCATTCTGGAACCTTAGCTCACTGTAGCACTCGACCCAGCCACCTCGATCCACTGGTAATAGTTATTATTATCAACGACAACACCGCCGAAATTACGACCAGCGAAGGCTCAGTAAAGACTGTCTCCGGAACCTATATTCTAACCTTCAATGATGAAACCCTCATTAATGGTTCTAGCTACAAGAATCCTAAGGGCCTGCTGAAGAAGACACCGGGCTCTGCGGCAGCTACCATTCTAAACATCACTAGCCACCAAGAGATACTTAGTCTTCCGTACCTTCGACGGCTGAACATCGAAAATCTTCGCTACATTGGAGAAGTCAGAGGCAAACTTGTCGCGGGCCCAACAATATCAGGCCTCGCTACTACCGCCATCATAGTCGTCTGTCTTATCGTCATTAAGCTGCGTCTGAGACAAAGAAAGCAACGTCAGCACCACGACATCCAGGTTGCCATCGCCAGTTATAGGGAGCCCGAGGACGGCCCTCACTTAAGCGAGGAGTTAACACAATCAGCATTCCTCAGCAGCAGCAATCGCCAAAATGCAGCACAAGCTCAACGTGACACTTCCGCCAAACCATGGACGGTTGTCAACCCCCCAACTCCGCTGCGTCAGCTCCAGACGCTCCACTACATCGTTGGGCAACTGAAACCCAATATCCTATACGAGGCGCAAGATCAGCACTTTTAGGGCTAGCTTAGCTCGTAAGCTTGTTTGTCACTTATCTTTAGTGTGATTCTGGCAAATGAAATAAATGGTCACAGCTCATTGCTACAAAGCAATTAAATATTTGTCTTATTATTGGCGCATCGCGCAATAACCCGAAATTGATATTTCAACGCGTCGGCGAACAAATAATCAACAAACTATCTAAAGTTAATTTATATACGCACGTATATCAGAGGCTGAGATCAGCTGACATTGTATAGCTGTTTTTTTTACATGCCGTTATTTCTGATGTGCATGTGTTGAAATTGTCTTGATAAAAATATATAATAATTTGAACGGACTATGGAAGGTCATAGCAAATTTAAATGCTTTGAGTAAAATTAAAATCTCTAATTTTTGATGTTGGTGTGTGTTAGCAGTAAGTGTGTGTGCATAAACTAAATCAGCTGATTCCAAATCTTGGTACACTATTGTTCAAACTTTTCGTTTTTGTTTTTAGTATTAAAAATTAAATTAATGAAGAACCAGTATTGAAATATGGTTATGCCATTTAACCCGAACATGGGACTTTTCTATATTATTCTAACTCTATATATATATAAATATTAATCCCACATATAAAACCACAAAGGTTAATGAAAATTGTTATGTAAAATTGTATAAGATAAGTTGTTTTGAATATTGAAAAAAAAAGTTTTTCCAAGTGAAATGAATTCACGATCATCAATAAAAGTTTTGATTGAATTAATATTGAATAAGGTATAGATATAATGTTGTGGTAAATTGAAATTAATATTCCTTGTACGGTATAAAGGGTAAATAAGATGTCGTAAATAAAAATGGGATTTTCTTCATATAAAATCACTATTAGAAAATCATTTGGTTGGGAGGGTAGAGATGTGACGCTACAATATCACCTGTAGTGTGAACTGGTGTGTGCAATGATCTATATAAAATCTTTTTCTATCTTTGAGTTTTAGTTTTACAGTATAAAGTGTGCTCTAGGGACTATTTAATTATGCAGTGTAGGTGTTAAGTGTGGATGGTCAAAGAACCCCCCCACAGGCTGTTTGCTTGTCGATTGCCTAGAGTCCCACCCGACTTAATCCCTCACACAACATTAAGCCTACGCTCTTCAAGTCTTATATCTGGACTGTGCTGATCAATCTGTTGATCAATGTGTATCGAATGACACCTAATACAACTGGGACTTGGAAAGATCGTTCGTTTAGTTTGAAGTACAGCTTAGCTAGCGCATGTAATGCAGCTGGTAGTGTTTTTTTAAGACTTGAACATTATACAAGCTTCCGTAGCGTCGGAAAGAAGGTCCTTCTCCGGAGAAAATTGCGCCGCCTTGCTCTTGAGTCCGCTCACTTCCTCTTTCTTCCTCAATAATCTTTATTTCTTCGTTAATTTTATTAAAACATAATTAAGGCAAAATATTGCCGAAAATTAAACACCGAATTATTTTGGCAAATTCAAATTTAAATTTAAGTTTTCGTTTCGTTCGCCTGCCGTTTGTTCAAGTGGAACTTTCCTAGCTCTGCACGCCTCACACCCCCTCTTATAGGCTCGCCCACCGGCTGTTGTGCCGCATCCCATTGTTTCAAGGGCAATGCCCTAATTGAATTCCACGACCTACTTAACAGGGAATATGGGTGCGACAGGGACTGCTCCAGTTACACCAGATCGATCCCTCCTCTCCCTCATACCGTGGGCCAGAGGGACCTATCTCCCCTTCCTACGATCAGTAAAAGCGAGCTGCCAACTCGCCGCAATCTTGGCTCGTTTAAGTTTGGCGCCCTCAGCTTTTTCTATCGATTATTGTGGAATGCAACACAATTTTCAGAGAGAATATTTAATATACCTCTTAACTCATTAATAAAATTACGAGTATTAACTTTCCTGCACCAAATAGTAAACTCTGGGAAACCTTCCTACCCCTTCCAATTTATAAACTTTGCAACCTCCCAAAGGACAAAGAATTTAATTGCTACAAGAAATAACCTTGTCACATCCGATTTGCATTTCTTTCCTAATGCTATTCGCCTCTGGAACCAGCTGCCTAACAATCTCAAAACATTAAGAAGGGCGCACGTTTTTAGAAAATCAGTTGAAAACTACCCACAGCTATAGGTTAATTTTAATATTTTTGTTTTTTTTTTTAAATTCTTTTTACTCTAAAACTTTTACTCATTTTTTATACCTTTGCAGAGGGTATATTAAAATTGTCACGATGTTTGTAACGCATAGAAGGAAGCATCTCCGACGCCATAAACTATATATATTCTTGATCAGCATGACGAGCTGAGTTCATTTCCGCATGTCCGTCTGTCCGTCCGTCTGTTTCTATGCTATCTCCTCCCTCAGTTTTGAAGCTATCTAAACCAAACTTTGCAAAAAGTCTTTAAATACACATAGGCTGCACATTTGTCGGAATTGGCCGGATCGGATGACTATATCATATAGCTGCCATAGGAACAATCGGTCCATAAACTAGTTCTAGTGAGAAAAACTTTTTTGTTTTCTATCGAAGCGTCACCAATCTTGGTATATATTAGTTCTATACCCCTTCACACAATTCTGGAAAAATTTATCAAAATCGGATGACTATAGCATATAGCTGCCATATAAACGGTCTGTCAAAAAACTCGTTCTAGTGAGAAAAACTTTTTTGTTTTCCATCGAAGCGTCACCATTCTTGGTATATATTAGTTTTATACCCCTTCACACAATTCTGGAAAAATTTATCAAAATCGGATGACTATAGCATATAGCTGCCATATAAACGGTCGGTCAAAAAACTAGTTGTAGTAAGAAAAACTTTTTTGTTATCAATGGTAGCGACTTTCAAAAACTGCAAGGGTATTTAAAACATCGGCGTAGCCGATGTTAGCCTTCTATTTTTTATTATACCCTTGCAGAGGGTATATTAAAATTGTCACGATGTTTGTAACGCATAGAAGGAAGCATCTCCGACCCCATAAACTATATATATTCTTGATCAGCATGACGAGCTGAGTCTATATAGCCATGTCCGTCTGTCCGTCCGTCTGTTTCTATGCTATCTCCTCCCTCAGTTTTAGAGCTATCTTGACCAAACTTTGCAAAAAGTCTTTAAATACACATAGGCTGCACATTTGTCGGAATCGGCCGGATCGGATGACTATATCATATAGCTGCCATAGGAACGATCGGTCCATAAACTAGTTCTAGTGAGAAAAACTTTTTTGTTTTCTATTGAATCGTCACCAAACTTGATATATATTAGTTTTATACCCCTTCACACAATTCTGGAAAAATTTATCAAAATCGGATGACTATAGCATATAGCTGCCATATAAACGGTCAGTAAAAAAACTAGTTCTAGTGGGAAAAACTTTTTTGTTTTCTATTGTAGCGTCACCAATCGTGGTATATATTAGTTTTATACCCCTTTACACAATTCTGAAAAAATTGATTAAAATCGGATGACTATAGCATATAGCTGCCATATAAACGGTCTGTCAAAAAACTAGTTCTAGTGAGAAAAACTTGTTTGTTTTCCATCGAAGCGTCACCAATCTTAGTATATATTAGTTTTATACCCCTTCACACAATTCTGGAAAAATGTATCAAAATCGGATGACTATAGCATATAGCTGCCATATAAACGGTCGGTCAAAAAACTAGTTGTAGTGAGAAAAACTTTTTTGTTATCAATGGTAGTGACTTTCAAAAACTGCAAGGGTATTTAAAACATCGGCGTAGCCGATGTTAGCCTTCTATTTTTATAAGTATCGAATTCAATGTTTCATTTTAAGCTTATTGTAATCAACCTATCGGTTTATGTAATTGTCGTAGTGATTAGTGCTTCAAAACAAGTCCTGTACTTATAGCACTAAGAACAAAATATCTAATAAATCTAAAATATATCGTAAATTTTCCGGAATTTCCCTTGTGGGTGGAGTTTCCACCAACAAGAAATCACATGCCTAATTATTTTGCATATTATCCTTAAAAACCCGAGTTTAAAGTCAATCGAAGAAATAATGCTTATTTCCGTATAGAATTTTCCGGGAATTTCCTGACTTTTCGGGAGGATTTTCCAACATTGAAAGTCTAATTACACTAGTTTACAGCGAAATAGACGAACTGAAGCCATTATTTTTTAATGATGTATTTTGGAATGCTAAACGCAAAAATGAATTTCATAAATTTTTGTATGGATACGTTTTTGAGTTAGAATTTTTTTTTTAGTTTTTCGGTAGGTACACTTACATTTTAAGCCATATCTCAAGTTAGAAAATTAAGATAGAGTCAACCAAGGGATTAATCAAAAGGGTGTTATAGTCTAGTTGACGAAGACTTTCCAATCGGTTTAGTAGTTTAAAAGTTAGAAGCAAAAATATTTCGAAAAAAAATTTATTTTTTCTCAAAAACGTGAAAAATTTGATTTTCTAAATTCTGTAAGTGGTTGAAAATTAATTCAAAAAATTGTTTTTTTATTTATTCTAATGAATTGCACTATTATGAAAAAAATAATGTATTGATGACGAAAATCTGTGGATAAATAGCGAAGTTTTGAGCAATTTTGTGAAAGTACTAAGAGTCAAATTTGACTATTTATAACTATTTATAAAAAATATTTTTTTAATTTTACTTCGTTTTTTGCTCAATATACGAGTTCCAATAAAAGCTTAATCACAGAAAAAAATTAAGAGCAAGGCCAAAAACTTGGAAAAAATAAAAATTTGTTTTAATAAAACCATAAAACACTGAAATCTGACTGTTAGTACTTGTACTTAATTGCCCACAACTCCTTTATTTATCCATAGATATTCTTTAATACCTATTTAATAACTTATTTTTTTCGTAGAAGTGATATTCGTAAGAACAAACGAAAAAAAACAATTTATTTTTATCATTTTCAACCTTTCACAGATTTTAGGATTTTGAGAAAAAATTTGAATTTTTCGAAATATTTTTGCTTGTAGCATTCCAAGTACTAAACCGATTGGAAAATGATCTTAAGTTAGATTATTAAAAATTGCATACCCTTTAGATTAATACCTTGCTTGACGACATCTAAAGTTTCAATCTCGAGATATGTCATAAAATGTAAGTGTACCTACCGAAAAAACTAAAAAAAAAGTTCTAACTCAAAAACGTATCCATACAAAAATTATTGAATTTCATTTTTGACTTCAGCATTCCAAAGTACGTAAGAAAAAAATAACAGCTTCAATGGGTATTTAAATTTTTTTAATTTTTGTAAACTAGTGTTATTCTGCTTACCATCCTCACAATTATTTCGCTTTCTTTACTTACAAACCAAATTTGAAGTCAAATGAATGAAAATCAAAATTTTCTCCATAGTAACTCTTCCCCTTAGGGGTGGAATTTTTCAAAACCCCGCCCTAGTGCCCACTTTCAAAACATATGGAAACATCTGTGAAAATTTCAGTTTTCTATCTCTTACCGTTCAGCCTCTGCGTAGATTGCCAATCAGTGAATCAGTCAGTCAGTAAGTGAGGACAAACTCTTTTATATTTAGAGAGACTAGCATTTAACCCGGCTCGCTTCGCCACCTTCAGTATAGCAGCCAAAATGATTTCAAAATCGGAGTTATTTTTTAATATTTTAATATATGTTTCTTCCGCAGAGCTTGCAAATTGAATTAACTCCAAAACCCCTCCCCACAGTAAACCACTCCCCATTTTTCCACATGTTGGGTTAGTTTTAAAAAACCATATTTTAATTAGATCTGCTTGAAAAAATCGTTTGCCAATGAACTCACCATCGCCACCCATTTTCCGACCTTCAGAAATAACAAAATAATTTTCCACCCCGCCTTAGTGCCCACTTTCAACTCATATGGAAACTTCTGTGAAAATTTCAGCTTTCTATCTCTTACCGTTCAGGCTCTGCGTTGATTGCCAATCAGTCAGTGAATCAGTCAGTCAGTCAGTCAGTCAGTCAGTCAGTGAGGACAAACTCTTGTATATATATAGCATATAACCCGGCGCGCTTCGCCACCATCAGTATAACCGCCAAAATGATGAAAAAAACCGTTTGGCAATGATACTACCCCGCCCCCCATTTTCCGACCGTCAGAAATGAGAAAATTATTTTCGACCTATTTGGCCTATTGAGCGTACAAACACTGAAACCACTCCCGCAACCCCTTTTGCGCAAAGCTAAAAACTTTATTCTATTAAATTAGCCCATAGAGCTTTCAACACAAATTTAACACATATCGACCAACCCTGCACCCATATTCCGACCTTTGCAGGGAACTTCCCGAAATAAAACAAGTAAGAAAGTCGGTCAAACTTTAAAGAATGAGGTTTTTTCAAAATCTGGGGGTGGCAACTCTTTCGACTATCGTTCATCTGGTTGAAAAACGATGTATGGGGGCTCGATAAGCAATGATGAGTAGAATTACCCTAGTACATAACTCGTAAAATTATAAAATTTGTATATAATTTCCTATTAACATAAACGTATATATATTAGTCATGCGGGAATCACGCGTGATTTCTGACCGCAGGCCATCTCAATTACATCGCTCCTCTAATAGCAAGGTCCAATTGGGAAATTACCAGTTAGCTATTGCCTTCTCGCTCTCTCTTTCTCGTAAGTTGTGTGGTGGTGTTGTTGTTGTCGTTGGTTTTTATCTTCTTTTACGTATAGCTCTAATATCGTTCATCTGATCGAAAAACGATGTATGGCGGGTCGATTCAAAATAAGTAGTAGAATATATGTCTAGAATGTTCGAACTATCTATCTTGAAAATTGTGGGAGTTATTTCGTTTTTTTTAATTTGCGGGGGAGGCAGGGGGCGTGGCATAAATTAAAACTAAACTTGATCTGCCTGCAAGTATAATAAATATATGTTCCATACACCTCAAACCTCTATCTCTTACCATCTCTGAGATCTCTTCGTTCATACGGACAGACGGACATGGCTATATCGACTCGGCTGTTGATGCTGATCAAGAATATATATACTTTATATGGTCGGAGATGCCTCCTTCTGGCTGTTACATACATTTGCACAAACCCAATATACTCTGTGTACCTTCGGTACAGAGTATAAAAACACGTCTTTCCATTTATTCTGACCCTAGATCATACAAAACGAATTTTATTCAGATCGGCTCACAAATAGCCATTGTCACTGAACCGAAACACGCCCACCACAATTCTTGCCTGTGGGCGGAAATTCCACCACCGAGAAATCAAATGTCTAATTATTTTCTATAATGTGTTCACAAACCGATTTTGGAGCCAATAGGATTAAAAACATGTTTTACCATATTGAATTTTCCAGGCATTTCCCCACTCTTGGGGCGAATTTTCCAACATCGGAAAATCTTATGTCAACTTATTTTTGTATACTAACCCTACAAATCGAGTTTGAAGTCAATCGGATGAAAAATAGTGTTTTCCATATAGAATTTTCCGGCCATTTTCCTTGTGGGCGGATTTTTCAACATTAGAAAATCTCATGTCCAATTATTTTGCATACTTCACTTACAAACCGATTTTGAAGCCAATCAAATGAATAATAGTTTTTTACATATGGAATTTTCCGGGAATTTCCTGACTTTTCGGGTGGATTTTTCAGCATCGGAAAATCTCATATCCAATTATTTTTTCATACTATCCTTACAAACCGAGTTTGAAGCCAATGGGATAAAAAATAGTGGTTTTCATAAAGAATTTTATGGGAATTTCCCGACTTTTCGGCCGGATTTTCCAAAATCGGAAAATATCATGTCTAATTAATTTGCATACTATCCTTACAAACCGAGTTTGAAGTCAATCGGATGAAAAATAGATTTTTCAATGAAGAGTTTTCCGGGCATTTTCCTTGTGGTTGGATTTTCCAACATTAAAAACTCTCATATCCAATTATTTTTCATACTATCCCTACAAACCGAGTTTGAAGCCAATCAGAGAAAAAATGCTTCTTTAGTTATAGAATTTTCCGGGAATTTCCTGACTTTTCGGGCTGATTTTCCAACATCGGAAAATCTCAAGTCTAATTATTCTGCTTACCATCCACACAAACCGAGTTTGAAATCAATCGGATGAAAAATAGTCTTTTCCATGAAGAATTTTCCGGCCATTTTCCTTGTGGGCGGATTTTCCGAAAATCTGGGAAACAGGTGTCCAATTATTTCGCTTACTTTATTTACAAACCAAATTTCAATTCAATCGGATGAAAAATAAAATTTTCCCCATAGTAGCTTCCCCTTAGGGGTGGAATTTTCCAACTCATAAGGAAACTTCGGTGAAAATTTCAGCTTTCTATGTCTTACCGTTCAGGCTCTACGTTGATTGCCAATCAGTGAATCAGTCAGTGAGGATAAACTCTTTTATATGTAGAGAGATGAACTCAGGTAGGCTGCCTATACCTACCCTTTGTTGGCATATATTTTGATTCTTTTTTCTTTGATTTACAATTTTGAGCCTTTTGATAATTATAAACATAAATATAACTTGAATTAAGTAATAACATAATGAAATTCTGGTTTAATTTGATTCTGAAATTATTCAGTAGTTATGCTTTAACTGGTTCGTCGGTGTCTGATACGGAACAACAAGCATTCATCTGATTTGAGGTCTGAAAAAAGGGTAGTCATACAACATTCCTAATATGCTACCAAGGCAGGGGGGGTATAGATTAGGGTAAAAACAACATTTCAATTACCCTGAACGTCGATCAGCCATACCTATAGCTTACCGTTATACCTGTGTGGTATATATCTAGATTTTTTCCCTTTGTTTTATTTAATTTTTGTAAAATTTTATAAAATGCACTTATTATTGTGCTAGTGTGTAGTATGGTAGGATAAGAAAAAAACCCACACCCCATCCAGCGAGCTGAAGTCAGAAAAACACTAGAAGTGTACGACCTCCGAAGTCTTACTGTACACTAGATGGTGGCATAACACGTCCAATGTCCCAGTGTAAAATTGTTGTCCAAAGTGGCAATTGGAAGATGAAGATTTTGAGCTGGTCAAATCTTACAAATATCTAGGTGTCTTAATTCTTCACAATGCTCAATTCAACTATCAAAACTAAAAGATTCGAAAGTGGCGATAAACAGTACGTGGAAAACGGTACTAGGCATAAAAGAAGTTCCAATCAGCACAAAGTTCAAAATCTTAAATGCTGCAGTGAGGGCAATAATGTGTTATGGAGCACAAGTCTGGGGAATACGACCTGACCTCTTCAGAGGTATCGCCTACCACAAAACACGTCGAACGGAATGCTCTATCTGCAGACGGGCCTTGCACCACTGCATCTCTATACAGCTATCCAGCATTTTGATTATATGCAAAAAGCTATAAACATGGAGGAACAAAGAATACCCAGGATTTTGGCTGAATATTTGCGGAAAGAAAGTCTGCAATGTTTCAGAGAGTGGGAGAGATTAGCCGCTGAACATGACGTGGGTAAAAGATAGCGCAACGTGGGAATCTTGGGCTAGTGAAATTACTAGAAAAATAGATGAAGCTTTTAGAGTGAGATATACGTGGGTTGCTATTCAAGTTTCTGGCCTAGATCACTTCTAGCCATTTTAGGACCAATTGGCCTTTTCCCAAAAAAAAGTTTGGACTTTTATCGATAAAAGATCCATACAACTCTAATATGTGTGACCACTTTTTATATCGATTAACGATTAATCAAAAACTTACATCGGCAGAAAAATGGAATTAACTCGTGAAAATTTTCATGCAATCATTTTTCACAACTTTCGACGTGGATTATCACGACAAGAGTGCAACGATGAACTTAAATCTTTGTATCGCAATGAAGCACCCTCCTATAGCACTGTGAAAAATTGGTTTAATGAATTCAATCGCGGGCGACGCTCGCTCGAAGACGAAGGTCGTCCAAAAACAGTCGTAGTGCCAGAAAACATTGATGCCGTGCGTGAACTGATAATGTAAGATCGTCATGTGACATACCGTGAGATAGAAGAATCCTTGGGCATTTCTTCCACCAGCATACATTCGATATTGCATGAACACCTGGGCGTAAAAAAGGTTTGATCTCGTTGGATCCCGCACAATTTGACAATCGCTCAAAAAAAGGCTCGTGTGGATTGAAGCAAAGAAATGCTGAAAAAATATAATCGCGGTGTTTCAAAAGACGTTTATAAGATCGTCACAGGTGACGAATCATGGATCTATGCTTATGAGCCCGAAACAAAACAGCAATCAACCGAGTGGGTCTTCGAAGACGAGCCAAATCCAACGAAAGTCGTTCGTGGAAGAAGCACTTCGAAGCAACGTAGGACAACGTGTGCAATTCTGAGTGGTACACCACAATTTGTTTGCCTGAAGTCTTCGGAGAAATTTGAAAAACGAACAAGAGAAGACAGATCACAAACGTCAAAACGTCGAATTGATGGGTCATCCGCCGTACAGCCCTGACTTCTTTTTATTCCCGCTCATCAAGGGAAAAATGCGTGGTCAACGATTTTCGTGCCCGAAGATGCTGTTGATCAGTGCAAAAACCATGTATTGAAAGTGTCTCAATCGGAGTAGAAAAAGTGCTTCGACAATTGGTTTAAGCGCATGCGAAAGTGTATAAATCTTGCTGGAGAATACTTTGAAAAACAATAAAACCATTTTTGATCATAAATATTCGCGTTTTCATTATTAGGCCAGAAATATATATAGCAACCTTCGTATCGAAGAGTCGCGGAGAAGCTCAGGGCGATTAATACATAGACAGCTTTAATACGATCTAAGAGAACAATTATATTTCCGAGGAGCTTTCCGTTGAAGGAATTAGAAGCATTTTATGGCTCGAAGCGAAATTCTAAACCAAAATTTTATTCCAAATATCAGGAGAATCGAATCCAACTGCCCTTTGTGCAACATGAGGGAGCTCGAAATGTCATTTATTTCATTGGAAGTTGCCCCATACTGCGAAAAATTAGGATGTCAGTTTTCGGAAAAAGCATCTAAATGCCGCGCGAAGTAATAGCAATCATTAACGGCGTGGACCGGTCTTAGTTGCAGAATTATGTCATCAGAGCTTAAACGTATAGGAAAGGAATAATTAATAGTTCATTTCAATATTAAAGTTAATTTTTTGTCAAGCTTACTTTTTATATTTATTTATTTGTTAACTTATTATTATTATTTATCTATTTATTTATTTATTATAGTTTGACAAAGTGCTGTCTAAAATTGCGGCGAACGATTAAAATAAGACAATAAATTATTTCTTACATCTAACATAAAAGAGTGAGCTGAGAATAGATGGTAGTACATATTACAGTTCAAACATAAGTTCCGAAAAGGTTCATAATGAGCATAATTTATAAGGCATGGCTGTAGGTAGATCGGAAAGAAGTTCCTGGTGAGACGGAAAGGAATATCAAGATTTATTTGGCTAAGCGGAGCACTAGAGTCTATCTCACCTGATAGAAGTTTATGAATAAAAGCACACAATGGCAAGTTCGGCGGTTCTTAAGTGATGGAAGATTGATTAAGAGTAATCTGTGCTCGTTAGGCGGTAGATGGCTGGTAGTATCCCAGTTGAGGCCACGGAGAGTACTGCTCGGCAGTATTTCTAGATGTTCGACAAGCATTTGACAGAGACTGGCTTGAGGGCTTAATTTATAAGTTAATGCCGATCTTACCGGAGTATCTGTGGAGGTTTCTTGTCTCATTTAAAAAAAAAAACAGATGCTTTTGTGTGGAAGTGCGGGAAGCGTGCTCTGCGCTACATCCTATTTGTGCTGATGTCCCACTAGGAAGTGTTCTTGGCACTGTTTTGTTCACAGTCTATACGGCTGATCTTCCCACCCTTGATATAAGAGGTTCACTTACTGCTACCTATGCTGATGACACAGTGTTTCTGGCTTCGAGTTCCAGCCACAGATCTGCATCCAGGCGTGCGCAGACATTTCTGGATGAATTTGAGTGTTGGGCGTCCCGTTAAATATAGGCGTTAATGTGGAAAAGACACAGCACGCAACTTTTGCACCTTCCAGGGGAAAAACATCTCGGCTCACCCTGGAAGGGTCAGGATCTCACATAAGGATACAGTTACATAGAAAGATGGATTGGCTTCTCCGGCCGGAGAGCGGCCTTTCTTTTAAAGCCAAAATCAGACTTTTTAATTGTTCTCCCTTCTCTTAACTTGGGCTTCATATGTTGGGGGACGGCCTGTAAAACTACAGTGAAAAGAGTTGAGGTGTGCATGAGCAAGGCTTTGCGCCACATTTTAAATGCACACCGGTATGTCTGCAATTCGACAATTTTCCGGGAGTTGTGGATAGAGACATATTCCAACCGATAAAGGCTACGTTTACTGTCTCACACTAATCGTCTGGCTACTGGCCTGGCTAGGTCACGAAGACATCGAAGGCTGAAAAGGACACACCCGGCAGACCTGTGGATATTTGGACGGGCACCTCAGGGTCGCCTGATCTAATTTGTAATTTGTTATTTTTTTTATCAGCTTAGAAGCAATCTTGCAATCTGCGTGCGAAGCGCTATAAAACTATCAAAAAAAAAAAAACGAGAAGGCAAAGCTAACTTCGACTGTGCCGAAGTTTTAATACACTTGAAAAACTTTACTCCAACTGATTTAACAGGTAAAATTATATAGGATATAAAAATCAGATATTTAAAATTTTTATATCATTGATAATAAAAATTTTATGCCATAAAAGAAACTTTTCTTAGTAAAACAAATTTTTCGACCGATCGGTCCTATGACAGCTATATGCTATAGTCATCCGATTTTGATCAATTTTTTTCAAAATTATGTGAAAGCATATAAAACTATATATATACCAAGATTGGGGACGTTCCGATAGAAAACAAAAAAGTTTTTCTCACTAGAAGTAGTTTTTTGAGCGACCTTTTCTATGGGAGCTATAAAATATAGTCATCCGATTTTGACAAATATTTCTCGAATTATGTGAAAGCATACAAAACTAATATTTACCAAGATTGGGAACGCTACGATAGAAAACAAAAAAGTTTTTCTCACTAGAAGTAGTTTTTTGACAGACCGTTTCTATGGGAGCTATATAATATAGTCATCCGATTTTGATAAATTTTTTCTGTATTATGTGAAAGCATATAAAACTAACATATACCAAGATTGGTGACGCTACAATGGAAAACAAAAAAGTTTTTCTCATTAGAACTAGTTTTTAGACCGATCGTTCCTATGGCAGCTATATGATATAGTCATCCGATCCGGCCGGTTGCGTGCAGTAAAAAGAAGACTCTGTGCAAAATTTCAGCTCGATAGCTTTAAAACTGAGAGACTAGTTCGCGTAGAAACAGACAGACAGACAGACAGACGGACAGACGGACGACGGACGGACGGACAGACGCAATTGAACTCAGCTCGTTTATGGGGTCGGAAATGAATATTTCTATGCGTTACAAACTTCTGGGCAAAATTAATATATGTACACTTTTCAAGTGTATAATTAATGCGTTCCAGTGGTTTGTCATCAATAATATATTGATATGTATACGGCTGTAAACGATGAAAACTCATACATTTACACTTTTCTGCGTTAATGGGAAGACCATTAACCAAACACCATGTATGAAGAGCATTTAAGTCCTGCTGTAGAAGAAGAGGAGACACCGGATCATTATAAGTGAAACAGAGTTTTAGGTCAAAAGGTAAAAAGATTAAAAAGTACAGGTCCCAAGTGACTGCCCTGCGGAACCTCTAAAGATACATTAATGGATTTGGAAAGTGCCGAATTGAAACGGACTCGTTGGATACGATCTTTCAAATAAGCCTTAATCCAATTAAGAAGGTTCGGAGGAAACCCCAGCAAGGACAGTTTGTGCAAGAGGAGCTTGTGATTCACGGAGTCAAAAGCCTTGCTGAAGTCTGTATAAATTACATCCGTTTGATGTTTCTGAGTAAATCCCCTATTCACAAGGTAAAATCGAGCAAATTTGTCGAAACAGATCGTTTAAAAGATCGGCAAAAGTGTTGAATTCAATAACAACCGCTGACCAGGTCAGACGTGTTTTTCTTGTGCTCCGCTATAAAACAGTCTAAAAGTGTTTTTTAAAAAAAAGTGAATAAATAAATCACCTACCTCCCGCGACAAAAGACGCTAGTGGGCATACATAGGCACTTGTGCTTATGATGTCCAATAATAACTAATAGTTTAAATTTAATTTAATTAAATTAACTAAATGACAACGTGAAGAAATACAAAAAGTGCAACTGGTAAAATTACCAACAACACCATGAGTCAGAGAGACCTCAATGTTCAACTGCAACAACAGCAAGACGAACGCCGACTTTCTGTCCAGCGCAACAATGCTTACTTTGCAATAGTTTCCCCAGAGCCCACCAGCACGCTAAAATCAACTAATAATGCAAACGTAAGCTCCCTTACTACCACTCCGACTTGGAGTGCCCAATGCGCCTCCCTCTCCCCTCAACCCGCACTGATCACCGTTTCATCAAGTGCAACAACAAGTACGGTAACTCTTACTACCGCTCAATCAACATCAACCAGCACAACAACAAGTATGAAGACTGCAGCGATTACCACGAATCAGTTTCCAATAATGTCAACGCAGCACGCACTTCCACTAACACATACCCAAGGTACCGCCACACCAACAACCCGCTCATATGTGCAGACTGGCATCGATCGGTATGTACAAATAAACAAACGAAAATTAAGCCCACAAAACAAAAAAAGCGGCAACACCCCGAAAATCAACAAGACAAGCGATAAGCCTATGGACAAAGATCCCCTCTCTGGAAATAGGTTCCAAATTCTTGGTCAACAGCTTGACGCTGAGAGCAATAAAGTGGCTCCACAAGTCACAAAACTAAAGCCACCACCAATCTACATAAGGGACAACAATTGTGCAGCCCTGGTAACAAAACTTGTCCCGCTAATAGGCAATAATAACTTCTATGTAACATCCGTCAGCAAAGGAAATATTCGTGAAACAAAGCTCCAAGTTAATACTGAGGAAAATTATCGCGCAGTCGATAAATACTTAAGAGAAGATAATAAAAGCTTCTACACTTACCAACTCAAAAGTAGCAAAGGCCTACAAGTCGTTATCAAAGGCATTGCATCAAGTGTACCATCAGAGGAAGTTGGTTTTGCCTTGGTTGAACAGGGTTATAAGGTAAAATCCGTAATAAACCTTATGAACAGGGACAAGAAACCTCAACCACTATTCAAAGTGGAACTAAGCCCGGAAGACAAAGCTCCCAAAAAAAACGAGGTACACCCAATTTACAAACTACAGTTTTTGTTGCATCGCAGAATTACTGTAGAGGAGCCGCACAAACGTACAAGTCCAGTGCAATGCACCAACTGCCAAGAATTTGGGCACACTAAAGCCTACTGTGCTTTGCGATCAGTTTGTGTTGCATGCGGAGAGCTTCACGAAACTGCTTCGTGCCCTGCAAACAAGGAGGATCCGACCGCGAAAAAGTGTAGCAACTGTGGAGGTAACCACACTGCAAACTACAGAGGCTGCCAAGTCTACAAAGATCTGAAGAGCAGGATTAATACACGCATAGAAACAGCCCGTTCGTATGGAAACGTAAATCTGTTTACACCCTCAAACTCGACACCGGGTGTTTTCTTCACCAAAGCTGCTAGATCGTCATTTGCCCCAACAAGCACCACCCAAGGCGTTTCCTTTGCAAGCGCCCTCAAACTCGGAACAGATAGATCCGCACCCACAACTAATATTACACACGAAGCACAAACACAGCCGACTCTGCAAATTGAACAAAACCAAGCGGAACAATCATCAATCTTTAGTAAACTAGAAACAATGTTTCTCTCGTTGCAGCAAACTCTGAAAGATTTTATTGTATATACGCAAAACGCAATGCAAGAACAAATGAGAAATCAAGGCATTCTCATTCAAATGCTCGCTGCGCAACAATCAAAACAGAGTTCCTCCTAAAAATTTCTCTCTGGAATGCAAATGGCATTTCTCGCCACAAACTGGAGCTTTTAAAGTTCCTACAAGACAATGAAATCGACATAATGCTGCTTGCAGAAACTCATCTTACGGAAAGATACAATTTTCAATTATCGGGGTATGCCTTTTACGGCACTAATCACCCAGATGGTAAAGCTCATGGCGGAACTGGCATCCTAGTCAGAAACCGCATTAAACATTACCAACTACCTGGATTTGTGGAAAACTACATGCAAGCTACATCGATATGCGTGGCATCAAAGCGAGGAAATATTACTGTGTCGGCAGTTTATTGTCCCCCACGTTTCGCAATATCGGAAAATCAATTTATAGACTTCTTCAATACACTGGGTCAACGCTTCCTAGCTGCAGGTGACTATAATTCCAAACATCCCCACTGGGGCTCTAGACTAACTAACCCCAAAGGAAAGCAACTATACAACGCACTCACGCGAGCATCAAACAAACTCGACTATGTATCACCGGGTAGGCCTACATATTGGCCAGCAGATCCAAAAAAATGCCCGACCTTATAGACTTCGCCATAACAAGAAAAATTCCACGTAACTTGGTTACTGCAGAAGCATTAGCAGATTTGTCGTCAGACCATTCCCCAATTATTTTTACCCTTCTGGAGAGCCCTCTGATCATCGAATATCCTCGGCGCCTGACATCCCACAAGACGAACTGGCTTAAATGCAAAAAATATATTAGCAGTCACATCGAACTGAGCCCAACCATCAACAGCGAAGAAGACATCGAAAATTCCGTCCAAAAACTTAACTCCATCATTACAGCTGCAGCTTATCACTCGAACCCTCAAACAGCAAAAACAACAACATCGAAGGAAGGTAGTAGATTAACCAACAGCTACATAGAGCGGCTCGTCACTGAGAAACGCCGTGCAAGAAGAGAATGGCAGAGCAATAGGTCACCTGCTGCAAAGAATCGGCTGAGAGAAGCAGAACGCAAACTTAGCAGAGCCCTCGAAACTGAAGAACAAAAAGCCCAAAGGCGTTACATAGATAAGTTGTCGCCTACACAGAGGGAAAAAACCGAGAACATTGGACTCAAGATGAGCACAATCGTTACCAAAAACAGTGTAAGAACGGGAAATCTCATATGTAGTAGAATGTTCTCACTTCAAGAACATTTTTTTGAGAACGCAAAAACTTGAATTGAGTTGTTTTTGTTCCGTTTTCAAGAACACTTTTTACTTTATATGAGAACAAACAATACTCATTTTAAGTAATTTCGTTCTCACACAGAAAAAAAAACTGTGCCATTCGGGCTCAACTCAACGCCAAACGGGCTCAATAATGTCGGGATAGTCGCCCGATAAAAGTTCATAAAATTTAGAAACGCCCGAGAGATTTTTTTTTTCTTATAAATTTGCATATATATTAATTAATTGTATATTTGGATTCACTTAAGACTTCTTTAATTTGAAGAAACATATATAAATAAATTAATAAGAACTTACTTTAACTTGCCTTGTCTGGGAATCGAACTCGGGACCTCGGGTCTGCGTCTCAGCGCACTCGACCGCGCCGCGCTTGCCAGACTAGGCACCCAATGACATACAAGAGCGTTTGCTTCAGACGACAAAAGAGAGAAGCCAAGAGAGCGAATTTGCTGTTGCTCTCAGCTTGTTCGCTCTCTCTGTTTTTCAACCCCCGTATAGTTGCGAAACACCATAACCCAAAGCCAATGTGGCACGCGCTCACGGAATTGAAAGTCAAAAAGGCAATTATACTCCGATTGAGTTGAATTTTGCTCATTTCAAGAACATTCTGAACATTTGTTCTCAAAAATTTTGAGAAAAATCTGTTATTGTTTTGAGTTGCCGGCAACTTATATTCTGAACAGGTTTTTTCCCTCTGTGTACAAGCACAAAATTTCCTTTATGGAGAGCACACGAGAGCATAAAGCCACCTGCAAAGATAGACACGCCTTTGAGGGATGAGAGAGGAAGATGGGCCCGTAGTGACGAAGAAAAGGCAAATGTATTTGCACTTCACCTTAAAAATGTTTTCATGCCTAATCCACCAACAAATGGATTTGCACTCCCATCAATTTCAACTGCCGCACAAGCTGACCCAATCAAAGTTCACTCGTCTGAAATAAGAAACCTAATAAGAGAACTTAATCCGAGAAAAGCACCAGGACATGATCTCATTACGCCAAAAATGATTATGGAACTTCCAATTCCAGCCATTAACTATATCTCCAGACTTTTCAATGCTGTTCTGCGATGTGGATACTTTCCAAATAACTGGAAAAAGTCCACAATCATAATGATTCACAAACTAGGAAAGGATAAAACACAAGCGTCGTCTTATAGACCCATTAGTCTGCTACCTTGTTTATCAAAATTATTCGAGAAGATCTTACTCCGCAAAATTGATTCTCATGCACAAAATATCATTCCATCTCACCAATTTGGGTTCCGGGCAAAACACGGGACCATTGAACAAGTCAACCGCCTAACTTCAGATATTCGGACGGCGTTTGAGCACCACGAATACTGCTCCGCAATTTTCCTAGATGTTGCCCAAGCATTTGACCGTGTCTGGCTGGAAGGACTTATCTTCAAAATTAAGACACTGCTTCCGCCGAACACACATAAGCTCCTCGAATGCTACGTCAGTAACAGAGTATTTTCTATACGTTATAACGAGTACACTACGCAAGAGTTCACCATTGGAGCCGGAGTGCCACAGGGTAGCGTTCTTGGCCCTTTTCTTTATGTATTATACACTGCTGACATCCCAACAGACCCCCGACTTACAATATCCACATTTGCGGATGATACGGCAATTCTAAGCAGATCACGATGTCCAATTAACGCAACAAGACTTTTGGCAAGCCACCTAGCTGAAGTAGAAGAGTGGCTGGCCAATTGGCGCATAAGGATTAACGAGCAAAAGTGTAAACATGTCACGTTCACATTCAACAGAAGCACCTGTCCCCCACTATACCTAAACGGGACCTTGATCCCACAATCAAGTGATGTTGTATACCTCGGTATTCACCTCGACAGAAGGCTAACTTGGCGCAAACACATAGATTCGAAAAAACTTCAAATAAAGCTGAAGGCGAATAGCCTCCACTGGCTTATTAACTCCCGTTCCCCATTAAAACTGGAATATAAAGTCTTACTGTATAAAACCATCATAAAGCCTGTTTGGACGTACGGCTCCCAGCTATGGGGAAATGCCTGTGCGAGCAGCGTGGAAATCCTCCAAAGAGCACAATCACGAATTCTTAGAATCCTCACTGGAGCGCCATTGTACATTCGAAACGAGTGTATACACAACGATCTCAACATCCCATTGGTCGATACTGAAATAGCCCAAATAAAACGCAAATATATCGAGAAGCTCCATGCCCACCCTAATCAACTTGCCCAATCTCTCACCCTGCAAGCAACGCATACCCGACTCCGAAGAAAAGACCTCCCAACCCAGCGATTGTACTAAAGGGCCGCTGAACACAAAACTACATCCAATTGGAGATAGTTTTCTTATAAATAGTTTTTTAGATTAAGATTTGCAAAATTATTGTTAGTCTCATTAAGAGAAGATTCAATAAATACCAAAAAAGCTTAAAAAAAAAAAAAAAAAAAAAGAAGTAGTAAGCATCTCAAAGAGTTTAGGAAAATCAGAAAGTTTGGAGATACCCCTGTAAATTGATATTGTTAATTTGGATCCCTTTTTGTGGATAGGAATGACGAACGATTCCTTCCAGTAGCTGGGAAACTCACCAAGTTGAAGAGATAAATAGAACAGTTTTAAAAGAGGGTCGGATAAGGAACTAGCACAATTATTCAATACGCAGCTGGGAACATTATCTGGTCCGGGGCCATAAGATGTAGTAAGAGATCGTAAACCAATAAGACTCTGTAAGTCTAAGACCGGTGGAAAAATGCTATTGGAGTGGGTAATAGGATAAGGATACGGATTCAAGTTGCTGAAATTCGAATCTGATACCGAATAGAATATTATTGTATGAAATCACATGTTAGCACTACACTCAACCCAGAAGCACATGGCTTACTTAGCTTTGCTTACGCTCTCTTTAATTAACACAATCCGCGAGGCAGTTACGTTTTTGCACAATTTTTTATTTTTTTTTTTTCAAGCCCCTATTTCATTCTACTAAACAAACCCAGCCTGTGATCGCAGTTTTAATTCATTGGTAAGTAAATTTTTGGATGAGTTGTAAAAATTTATTGGTTTAATTAATTTAATGCGCGGTCTAAATTTAAAAAAAAAACATTTTAATTAATTATATTATTTTTAAACAGCTTTTGTTGAAACGAGCATTTTAAAGTGTATTAAAAGCAATTAAAGTGACGAAGTTTTTATTTATTTATTTATGTACAACGAGGTTCAAGTTTTAAACTATAAACCTAGCTTATTATTAAACAGCACTGGCTACGATGGTCTTCGGCTATATTATTGTAATATTACAATCTTTTTTTTAAACAATATATAACATAATGTAGCATAACATAAGTTTTAACTGAGAGTATCATATTCATATTTTTAAGCTAAGTTTTAAGATTAAGATGTAGGGATATAAAAAGTAAATAGGTTAAGATTAAGATGTAGGGATGTAAAAAGTAAATAGGTATAAAAATGTAAATATAAAGTGATTTTTTTAAAATTACATTTAGATTGAATGGTATTTTTTATTTTTATTTTATTTATTTATTTTCTAGTCATCCTAACGCTTCAAGTACATTTTACTTATAATTTATCGCGCTAGTCACAATTGATTAACTTAAAGAACATTTAAAATCCCTACTTAAATTTTATCTAAAATCTAAACATTAAAAAATATGTATTTTTTTCAAATTAATTTTAACAGATCATTTATGTTTAAATACCTAACATTATTGTTTACATTATTTATTTATTTTGTATTTGTATTTATTTGTATTTGTTTTTCCTACATTGTTAATTGTTTATGGTTCGAATATGAGTTAGATTGATTTATTTCAAATATTTTATAATTTAATCAAAATCAGTTTTTGAAGGGTTGGAAAGTAATACAAGTGGATTACTATTAGAAAAGATTTGGTTTCGTATGTTTGCAAAATGTGGGGATGTGCAGTCTTTAAGTAAATGTGCTATTGTCATTGGAACGTTGTTTTGGCGGGTGCATGCAATAACGCCCAGTGCGATAAGGCCCGTGGGCGTAATCGCACACCCAAAAGTGCTATAACGCCCGTGGGCATTATAGCATAATAGAAAGTGCGATTATGCCACTGATGAGTGTGCGCCCGCGGGCGTAATTGCACTTTTGAAAGTGCGATAAAGCCCGTTCTTTCTAAAATCTCTTAAATTTGCCTATTATTAATCAAAATCAAAACAAAATACAAAAGTGAGTCGTCACTAAAAAACTGTTTATTTAGCAACATGCATTCTCCGCGCACTTATCTTATTATCAGATCCTCGATTATCTTTGATATGACATCACCCTCATGGGTGGATAATAAGTAAAGTGAGAAACAAAATGTAATGCGATAAATATATTGGAGAAGGAGTTTAAAAAAAAAATCGGCTGCCGATTTTTTGTTTTTGCTTTGTTCATATGGCAGACAAATAACTAAAAACCATATTCAAATATTTCATTAAAATCAATCTGTTAACATTCTTTTCAATGTTCTCATAGACTTGTAATATTTTTTCTTATTTATTTTTGAGTATATTGCTATTGTATCTTTTTCCATATTCGAAGAGAAATAAATAAATAAGCATATATATGGGGCATTCTTTCTCAAACGTCCCAGTCAAAAAATTAAAATTTTTGGATTGGCTTCATACTTTGGTGAATTGTTATCCTATATAAAGGTAATAAATTCCCAAAATATTAACTCATTTGAAAAAAATAGAAGGCTAACATCGGCTACGCTGAAGTTTTAAATACCCTTGCAGTTTTTGAAAGGCGCTACCATTGATAACAAAAAAGTTTTTCTCACTAGAATTAGTTTTTAGACCGATCCTTCCTATGACAGCTATACGCTATTGTCATCCGATTTTGATTAATTTTTCACGAATTGTGTGGAATCATATAAAACTAATATATACCACGATTGGTGACGCTACGATAGAAAACAAAAAAGTTTTTCTCACTAGAACTAGTTTTTGGACCGACCGTTTATATGGCAGCTATATTTGATAAATTCATCCGATTTTGATAAATTTTTCACGAATTGTGTGGAAGCATATAAAACTGATATATACCACGATTGGTGACGCTACGACGGAAAACAAAAAAGTTTTTCTCACTAGAACTAGTTTTTGGACCGACCGTTTGTATTGCAGCTATATGCTATAGTTATCCGATTTTGATAAATTTTTCCTGAATTGTGTGGAAGCATATAAAACTAATATATACCACGATTGGAAAACAAAAAAGTTTTTTCCATTAGAACTAGTTTTTGGACCGGCCGTTTATATGGCAGCTATATGCTATAGTCATCCGATTTTGATAAATTTTTTCGAAATTGTGTGGAAGCATATAAAACTAATATATACCACGATTGGTGACGCTACGATGGAAAACAAAGAAGTTTTTCTCACTAGAACTTGTTTTTGGACCGATCGTTCCTATGGCAGTTATATGATATAGTCATCCGAACCGGCCGATTCCGACAAATGTGCAGCGTATTTGTATTTAAAGGCATTTTGCAAAGTTTGGTCAAGATAGCTTTAAAACTTTTTCTTTGCTATCTTTTCCCTCAGTTTTAAAGCTATCTTGACCAATCTTTCCAAAATGTCTTTAAATACAAGTACGCTGCACATTTGTCGGAACCGGCCGGATCGGATGACTATAGCATATAGCTGCCATAGGAACGATCGGTCAAAAAACTAGTTCTACTGAAAAAAACTTTTTGTTCTTTCATTGTAGCGTTACCAAACTTGGTATTTATAAGTTTTATATGATTTCACACAATCATGATAAAATGTATCAAAATCGGATGACTATAGCGTATAGCTGCCATAGGAATTTTTTAATAGTATACAAAAACTGCAGGGTATTTCCTAAACTTATTGTTGTCCCACTATCATATTTACACATTTTATTGAAAATAACCTAAGCTTTTAAAAAAAATAAATTTTTTTTTTTAAATACCCATTTGGGACAAAATTAAAAAATAGCGGTTAATTTTGGAAAATAGGGGGTGAATTTAAATTTTTTTTAAATTTTGTTATTATTTTCAAAAAGTACATGAAAAATGCTTTAAAATGACATATTCACAATTTTAAATCGGTAACGTTTATTATACACTTGAAAAGTGTATATTAATTTTGCCCAGAAGTTTGTAACGCATAGAAATATTAATTTCCGACCCCATAAATTATATATATTCTTGATCAGGACGACGAGCTGAGTTCATTTCCGCTTGTCCGTCCGTCCGTCTGTCTGTCCGTCTGTCTGTCTGTTTCTACGCAAACTAGTCCCTCAGTTTTAAAGCTATCAAGCTGAAATTTTGCACAAAGTCTTCTTTTTACTGCACGCAACTAATATGTCGGAACCGGCCGGATCAGACGACTATATCTTATAGCTGTCATAGGAACGATCGGTCGGAAAATAAGTCTTAGTGAGAAAAACTTTTTTTATTTTCTATTGTAGCGTCACCAATCTTGATATATATTAGTTTTAGATGATTTTACATATTTGTGGAAAAATTTATTAAAATCGGATGAATATAGCATATAGCTGCCATAGGACCGATCTGTTGAAAAATGTGTTTTACTGAGAAAAGTTTTTTTTATGGTATCAAATTTTTATTATCAATGATTTAAAATCTTTAAATATCTGATATCTATATCCTATATATATTTTACCGGTTAAATCAGTTGGAGTAAAGTTTTTCAAGTGTATTAAAACTTCGACACAGTCGAAGTTAGCTTTGCCTTCTCGTTTTTTTATTATTATTATTAATTCAATATTTCCTAAAGTTATGGTTGTCCCACTATCATATTTACACATTTTATAGGAAATAACCTTAGCTTTTCAAAAAAAAGTTAAAATTTTTTTAAAAAATACTCATTTGGGACAAAAATGAAAAATAACGGTTATTTTTGGAAAATAGGGGGTCAATTCTAATTTTTTTAAATTTTGTTATTATTTTCAAAAAGTACATGAAAAATGCTTTAAAATGACATATTCACAATTTTAAATCGGTAACGTTTATTTTTTTATTATTATTATTAATTCAATATTTCCTAAAGTTATGGTTGTCCCACTATCATATTTACACATTTTATAGGAAATAACCTTAGCTTTTCAAAAAAAGTTAAAATTTTTTTTTTTAAAATACCCATTTGGGACAAAATTGAAGAATAACGGTTAATTTTGGAAAATAGGGGGTGAATTTTAATTTTTTTTTATTTTTGTTATTATTTTCAAAAAGTACATGAAAAATGCTTTAAAATGACATATTCACAATTTCAAATCGGTAACGTTTATTTTTTTAATTATTGTTATTAATTCAATATTTCCTTAAGTTATGGTTGTCCCACTATCATATTTACACATTTTATAGGAAATAACCTTAGCTATTCAAAAAAAATTAAATTTTAAAAAAAAAAATACCCATTTGTGACAAAATTGAAAAATAACGGTTAATTTTGGAAAATAGGGGGTGAATTTTAATTTTTTTTTAATTTTGTTATTTTTTTTCAAAGAATACATGAAAAATGCTTTAAAATGACATATTCACAATTTTAAATCGATAAAGTTTTGTCATAGTTATACGATTTTAAAAATACCAATGTCACTTAAAATGTCAATGTCGAACTAGAACTAGTTTTTGGACCGACCGTTTATATGGCAGCTATATGCTATAGTCATCCGATTTTGATAAATTTTTTCGAAATTGTGTGGAAGCATATATAACTAATATATACCACGATTGGTGACGCTACGATGGAAAACAAAGAAGTTTTTCTCACTAGAACTTGTTTTTGGACCGATCGTTCCTATGGCAGTTATATGATATAGTCATCCGATCCGGCCGATTCCGACAAATGTGCAGCGTATTTGTATTTAAAGGCATTTTGCAAAGTTTGGTCAAGATAGCTTTAAAACTTTTTCTTTGCTATCTTTTCCCTCAGTTTTAAAGCTATCTTGACCAATCTTTCCAAAATGTCTTTAAATACAAGTACGCTGCACATTTGTCGGAACCGGCCGGATCGGATGACTATAGCATATAGCTGCCATAGGAACGATCGGTCAAAAAACTAGTTCTACTGAAAAAAACTTTTTGTTCTTTCATTGTAGCGTTACCAAACTTGGTATTTATAAGTTTTATATGATTTCACACAATCATGATAAAATGTATCAAAATCGGATGACTATAGCGTATAGCTGCCATAGGAATTTTTAAATAGTATACAAAAACTGCAGGGTATTTCCTAAACTTATTGTTGTCCCACTATCATATTTACACATTTTATTGAAAATAACCTAAGCTTTTTAAAAAAAAATACATTTTTTTTTTAAATACCCATTTGGGACAAAATTAAAAAATAGCGGTTAATTTTGGAAAATAGGGGGTGAATTTAAATTTTTTAAAATTTTGTTATTATTTTCAAAAAGTACATGAAAAATGCTTTAAAATGACATATTCACAATAATGCCCGCCGGGCGTAATCGCACTTTTTATTGTGATATAATGCCCATGGGCGTTATAGCACTTTTGGGTGTGCGAGAAATTCTAGATGTAAGATTTTGGTCTAATTTTTTGGTTAATTGATCAGCTGTAATTTTGTTTGGATTGATAAATTGAAACCAGGCCGATGTCTGTTCTAATTGCGTTAATTTGTCTTTTAACGTGGTTATTTTATTTTGTTATGTGTGTATATGAGGAACATTTCTAAAGCTGTTTTTGCTTGTTGGTCTGCTAGTTCGTTTCCTTTTATGTTCTTATGGCCTGGGATCTAGAGTAGTTTTATTTTTGGGTAAAATTGCATTAATTGAGATCTGATGGCAGATTCATAATAGTTGTAGTTATCAGTGTTGGCTATACCTTGAAGCGAGGATAGGGAATCGGGGCATATTACATATTTACCAGGGGAATATTTTATGATTTGTATTGCTTCAAATATTGCAATAATTTCAGCTGAATAAATGGAAGAAAAATTTTGTAGTAAACCGATTTTTACAGTGGAACTTTCAGTAGTGATTGCAAATGATGTAGTATTTATTGTTTTTGATCCGTCGGTAAAAATAAAGTTATAAATTTTTAGATGGTTTTTAATGTGAAGAAAGTGTTGTTGGTATATAGAGTCATGCACTCAGAAAAAAATTACGTTCTAAAAGGCAGCACAAATTTCTTGCTTTTATACCCGACTCGTTCTTGTTTTTTCCGTTCTTGAAATAAGCCCACGTTCCACACTGAGCTTAGGCACGACATATTAACTCGGTACGGTGGTGGAACTGTTTAAGATGCCTGTCATATATAAAAACATGCAGAAGGCCGAGGTTCAAGTCCCTGGGCCAGCGAAAAAAAAACGAAAAGGCAAAGCTAACTTCGACGGTGCCGAAGTTTTAATACACTTGAAAAACTTTACTCCAACTGATTTAACCTGTAAAATATATATAGGATATAGATATCAGATATTTAAAAATAGTAAATCATTGATAATAAAAATTTGATACCATGAAAAAAAAACTTTTCTTAGTAAAACACATTTTCCGATCGATCGGTCCTATGGCAGCTATATGCTATAGTCATCCGATTTTTATAAATTTTTTCAAAAATTTGTAAAAGCTTATAAAACTAATATCTACCAAGATTGGTGACGATACGATGGAAAACAAAAAAGTTTTCCTCACTAGAACTTGTTTTTTGACCGACCGTTCGTATGGCAGTTATATGCTATAGTAATCCGATTTTGATAAATTTTTCCTGAATTGTATGGAACCAAATAAAACTAATATATACCACGATTGGTGACGCTACTGTGAAAAACAAAAAAGTATTTCCCACTAAGACTTATTTTCCGACCGATCGTTCCTATGGCAGCTATACGATATAGTCATCCGATCCGGTTCCGGTTCCGACATATTAGTTGCGTGCAGCAAAAAGAAGACTCTGTGCAAAATTTCAGCTCGATAGCTTCAAAACTGAGGGACTAGTTCGTGTAGAAACAGACAGACAGACAGACAGACGGACAGACGGACGGACGGACAAACGGACAAACGGAATTGAACTCAGCTCGTCGTCCTGATCAAGAATATATATAGTTTATTTGGTCGGAAATGAATATTTATATGCGTTACAAACTTCTGGGCAAAATTAATATACACTTTTCAAGTGTATAAAAATGCAACATTAAAGAACTTGCTTTACTGCGAAATTTGATTTATTTGAGAAGTGTAAAAATAAGTGAGAGAGAGTTTGGTGTAGGAAGGGGGGTGGGCGGCGGGAGGGGGTTGCGGAGGAGGTCCGGAATAAATTTGTTTCCGTTCCGAATTCAAGACCGGATGGTTCTTAGACGCAGAACGTCCGGTCTTAAAAAAACGTTCTTAACTTAAGCCCGCCGTTATCGGTTTAAGAAAAAACGGACTTACCCTACTATTGACAACGAAAAACACGGTTTTTTGTACATTTAGAACGGATTTTTTTCTGAGTCTGGGTATTATTTGTGCCTAGCTTAGTAAGTTCCGTATTTATTGTGTCAGATTGAAATTTCCAGAAAGGCTGTTTAGTCTTAATTTCTGGTTTTAATACAATGTTTATGTTTTGTTTTGCACAGTGTTGTACTGAATAGGTTATTGCTGAAGTTATTTTATAATTGAAGTTATGTCTATTTTGAAAAGATTTGGAAATTTTGCGAAGGGGTGAATTGTTTGCAAAAGATAGGTTTTTTATTAATTTAGCTTGTAAGAAGTCTCGTCGATCTGCAACTGTGTTTATGTTTGCTTCCATCAATAGATTTAAAATAAAAGCTGTCCTTACAGCACAATTTAAGATGGTTTGGACTTTTTTCAAGCTAGTTCTAGAAGAATTTCCATAAAAAACAAGCCCGTAGTCAATTTTCGAAACTATTAATGCTTTAATGTAAGGCTGCGTTCACACTATTCGACGCATGATTATCTAGATTATCATGACTCATGAGTCGAACTAATTAATGTATGTGTAATTGATATGATATGATAGTAATTGATATTAATGTATGTGTATTACATTTGAATCTATTACTCGAGAGGCATATTATTATGTTGAGTTTGTTAGAAAGCGAATTGACAAGTTCGTCTATGTGTCTATTCCATCTATATTTTGAGTCAAAAGTAAGTCCAAGTATTTTCACATACAGCCATGTTCTGAATTCCACTTCCACAAAAGTTTTGTGATTTCAAACCGGTTTTTGCACCAAATTTGGTCTTTAAATCACAAAACTTTTGTGGAAGTGGAATTGAGAACATGGCTGATAGTCTACTTTTGCAATGCTTTGGTTTTGCGTTGAGATCGTGCATTGACAGTTATGTTTACGACATACATATATGCAAATTTTTGCACTTATCAAGTGATAATGATGAACCTGAAGAGGAGCACCATTCGTTAATTTTTTGAAAAAGACTGTCGAGGTTAATGTTTTCTTGTGTTTGGTTTTTATTAAACTCAACTATAATGTGAAAATCATCTGCGTATGCTGCAAATGTGAGATTTCTTTGGATTGTAATGAGGTTTGCAAGCTCATTATAAGCTATCAAAAATAAAATTACAGATATCGGGGATCCCTGGGGAATTCCGTTACGTAATGGAAAAGTATCGGAAATATTGTTAGAGACTCGACATTTGATTTTTCTTTTAGTCATAAAATGTTTAATGTAGTTTAATATTTTTGGGGCTATTTTCCTATCTTGTAGCTGTGTTGTTATTGCATGTAGTCCAATTTTATCAAAGGCTTTGCTAAAGTCCAATGATATTATTGAAGTATGTTGTCTGTGGGATAATGCATCTGTTATCAGATGATCTAGGTACGCTAGATTGTCTGTAACCAATTTGCCGCGTTTGAAACCAACTTGATTTCTATGTATATATTTGTTTGTGGTAACAAACCACCACAACCTTTTGGCTATGATTTTGTCCAAAACTTTAGCAAACCAAGAGCTTAGAGAAATTGGGCGGTATGAGCTTATTGATGTTTTGATGGAACCGTGTTTAACTATCGGAATGACAAGACTTGTTTTATAAGTTTGGGGTATACAATTATTTAGTATATTATTGTAATGATTTAGGATTCGGTTTTTAACTGTTAGGGAGGTGTTTGCTATCATTGGATAGGAAATTCGGTCAATACCAGGTGTATGTCTCTTCAAGCTTGAGAGTGCAGAGTAAAATTCTATTAAAGTTATATCGGATTCTATTTGTTGCGCAGTTTGTGATGGAAGTGAGTTTTGGTTTGAGAAATTGCGTATTTGTTACTGGTAAATATGGGCGGAAAGTTGGAGTCTTCTGATTGATCGGACCAGAACTCCGCAAACGAATTTGCAATGGAAAGGTTATCAGAAATTGTAGGTGAAGTAGCTGGATGGATTATTGTATGAATATGTTTCATATTATTAATTACGCAGAAGCATCTAATATTTGACCAGGTTTGACTTGTTTTTGTAAGTGGTTGAATTTCAGAGGTGAAAGACGAAAGTGCTTTAGTTTTAGCTAATTTAAGTTCTCTTTTGAATTTTGCTGCTGCTCTACGTAAGTTACAATATTTGTTGTTGTAATACACTTTTTAAGATGATTCCAAGCCTGTTTCTTTTCATTGTTTAGTGTCTGCAGATCTCGGTTCCACCAAGGGACATTCTTGGCATGATTGTTTTTTGAAGTTTGTGGGATTGTAAGATGGGCACTTTGCTATATTATTTTATTAAGACTTGCCGATTAAGGGAGAACTTTGAGTATTGAAATAATCGGTTTTTATATAAAATGCTTCCCAGTTGGCTAAGTTTATCTTAAAAATTGGATTGCTTTGCATTATATTTTGATTGTTGTTATTAAATAGAGTAATAAGCATAGGAAAATGATCGCTTCCGTGCAGATCATCTATGATTTTCCAATTAGCGTGATGGAATAGGTCTGGAGAGCAAAAGGATAAATCAATATGTGTATATGTATTGTGTGTGGTGAAGTGCGTTGGAGAATTGTCATTTAATAGTATAAAGTTAGTGTTATTTAGGAATTTTGTTATGATATTGCCTATAGAGTTATTTTTGGGGGATCCCCAAAGATTACCCAACTATTAAAGACACTTAATATAAGTGTGTTTGAGTTTAGATTAAGAATATTTTGTAGGTTTCTTTCATTAAAATTTTGGTTTGGTAATATGTATGCAGAAATTATTTTAAATTTTTTGCTTGACTCAACTTCAATAGCAGTTGCATCGAAGACAGAAGGTAATTGTATTTCGTTTGATTGAATTGAGTTGTGTATCAAGATTGCTGCTCCACCAAAATTAATTGAATAGTTGTTTGAGTATAGAGAAAAATTAATAGGTATGGGTATATTGTATACATTGAATATATATAGCCACGTCGGTTCCATTGGATGATTTACAGAGTCATTTTTGAATAGAATTTTTTCTTTTTTAAATATTAGTATAATGAGCAAATGTGAGTTTATAATTATTATTATTATTTATTTATCATCCTAGCGCTACAAGTCAGGAGAGACTTATAAATTATTGCGTTAGTCACAACATGATCAGTTAATAATTAACATTTAAATTTTAAAAATTATTAAAGATAAGCTTAAAATCTATATAAGTGAACTTAACGGGCTTACAGTCTAACAAAAAGATTCACAAATGGTTTAAAAAAAAAAAAAATAGAAAAATAAAACAAAAACATGAATAACAAAAATAAAATTTAACGAGAAGGCAAAGCTAACTTCGACTGTGCCGAAGTTTTAATACACTTGAAAAACTTTACACCAATTGATTTAACCGGTAAAATATATATAGGATATAGATATAAGATATTTAAAATTTTTAAATCATTGATAATAAAAAATTTGATACCATAAAAAAATCTTTTCATAGTAAAACACATTTTTCGACCGATCGGTTCTATGGCAGCTATATGCTATAGTCATCCGATTTTGATAAAATCTTTCAGAATTGTGTTGACGCATATAAAACTAATATATACCAAGATTGGTGTCGCTACGATGGAAAATAAAAAAGTTTTTCCCACTAGAACTAGTTTTTTGACCGACCGTTTATATGGCAGCTATATGCTATATTAATCCGATTTTGATAAATTTTTCCACAAATATGTAAAATCATCTAAAACTAATATATACCAAGATTGGTGAAGCTACAATGGAAAATAAAAAAGTTTTTTTTCCTTTCCTTACTTATAATTCTATTGCATTTTGCAGGTGTGCTGTTAATTTTAACTTAAACTGCGTGGTATTTTTAAGTTTATGGGGAGACTATTCCAACTGCGAACAGCGTATATGAAAAAGTGTCTTTCAGAACTAGCTAGCTTGTATCTGGGGCAGATTATATGCGATTATTATGAGTGAGAGCAATTTTTTTTTTAACAACAGTGAAAAAAGTATATACCCGAAAAACTCGGTCTCCCAGTGACTGTGTGAATTGTTGCCCTGTCCTGCAGTACAACAGGTCACACAGCCCCAGGGAGACCAAGTTTTTGGGTTCTGTGAAAGTTGGTTATTTAGTCTCCACTATCCATGTCTTGGACGGTGAATGATGTTGGTTTTTGGTTTTGGTTGGAATAAAAAGGGTATACTAAGTTCGTGCAAATGTATGTAGCAGGCAGAAGGAAGCATCTCCGACCCCATAAAGTAAATATATTCTTGATCAGCATCATTAGCCGAGTCGATATAGACATGTCCGTCTGTCCGCCTGTCCGTCTGTCCGTCTGTCCGTCCGTCCGTCTGTCGTTCATCTGATCTTAAAATGATGTATGGCGGATCGATAGGTAATGATGAGCATAATATATGTCTAGAAGGTCCGAACAATCTATTTTCAAAATTGTGGGAGATATGAGGTTTTTTTCATATTGCGGGGGCGGGAGGGGGCGTGGCAAAAATTTGAAACAAACTTGATCTGCGTGCAAACAATACAAGTCTACACTGAAAAAATGGTAGCTCTAGCTCTTATAGTCTCTGAGATCTAGGTGTTCATACAGACAGACGGACAGACGGACAGACGGACAGACAGACAGACAGACAGACAGACAGACAGACGGACATGTCTATATCGACTCGGCTATCGTTGCTGATCAAGAATATATATACTTTATGGGGTCGGAGATGCTTCCTTCTGCCTGTTACATACATTTGCACGAACTTAGTATACCCTTTTTACTCTACGAGTAACGGGTATAAAAATACCTCATATCTCCCACTATTTTGAAGAAAGATTGTTCGAACCTTCTAGACATATATTTTAAACATAATTAATTATCGATCCGCCTTACGTCATTTCACGATGAGATGAACGATAGTAGAGTTGACTCCCCCGCAATATGAAAAAATCATCATATCTCCCACAATTTGGGCATGTTGTGATCTAATATAATATTCTTAAATAAACGTTACCCTGAGTAACGGGTATATCGAAGTCGAGCAGGGCCGACTTCAACTTACGCTCTCGTTTTTTTGAGGTTTACGTTACATACACGGACACAGTCAACGATTTCATACAACGGACGACTAACATACAGCTGAACAACGTCAGCATACATATGGACGGTACAGTTACTTAAAATAAAATGTTATTAAACAAACAAACAAACAATTGACGAAGCATGTGGTTTTATGTCTAAGAACTCCATATGGTCTCTCTAGCACTGTACAAGTTTATTAGAACTTAGTCACTTTCTTCTTACGATACATTTCAGGAATATCGGAATCACTCGTGTAATCAGAATCTGAAAGGGGTTGCAGATTTCCATCTTTATCGCCAAAGAGTTTTCGTTCAAGATACTCAATTTGGACACGCATGATGGCAACCAGAACATACGCTCTCTCCATACGCCGCTTATGATCCCTGTGTAGTACAAAATCATCGACTTTCTTTTCGACATAAAATCTATTTTGAGCTTCACGATATTCGCGTTCATCCAATTTCTGTTCAATGTTTTGAGATACAGTACGATCGTTCTTGTTATAGGTTTTACGCAAACAACGGCATCTAAGACAACAGTGCAGCAGATCAGCATATTCCACACGTAGAAACTGAATAAAATTTATGTGCCGCGACTTGTTTTCCCTACGGGTCTGCTCCGCACTCTCAAAATAGGCATATATGATAGAAGCAAACACGTTAATAAGAACTACAGCTACAACGAAAACTAAGATCAAATATAGGACAATACCTAAAATTACGCCGCCAAAGAACATATCGCTGGGCTTTACATGCGAGCTAAATCCCATAGCGAAGCACATACAAGTCACAATGCTCTTCACAAGATGATGGAAGCTAAGGCTATTGTTCCCGTTGATTATAACAACGGAAATGCCAAATGCCACTAGAAAAACTATAATGATAATGCCAGTGCTGGCCATAGCGGGCCAAGCTAGGTACAATGTTTGCGTAAAGACTTGAAAGACGCTGGCGAACTGTAGGATCTTCCACAATCGCAAGGTGGTTAAGCAAATAAGAAATCCCAACACCATGTTGTTTAATAAGTACAGGCGTGTGGGACGTCGGAAGTCTAAAAATTCCGATTTGGTGGCGGATTCCACCAAGTTAAGAAGCTTTGACACCTCCGCCTCGCGCAGCACGGCTAGCAATACCAAAAATACGTTAAGTAAGCAAATGACTAGATCCAGCTTATTCCAAATGCTGCGAATTTGTCGCGGATCGTACCAAAGTTTTACCAATAAGCATCGAGAGAACTGAATGACTACCAGAAGGTAGAGCAGAAGTACGATAAGACCCATGTGTGATTGCTGATCCAGGCTCTCTAGTAGTTTAGCACTCTCCACTTTCACTTCAGTGATTTCAATGCCGAATGGAGTGTGTTCGATCATCATTGTGCAAACAGTGAAAACATTCGCGTCCGCATTGTACATTGTAAAGTCCATAAAAATGGCTGAGGTGTTATGATCTAGCCAGTTGTACTCTTTGAGGAATTGCAGCACTTTCATGCTGTTCGCCATATTACTCGTGAGCAATGCCACATATCCGACTAGCTCGGGGTAGTGTTGAAAGTAGCCTACATGGTCAAAGTTCAACAACAACCCGTCGACTAGACTGGGTGTATGGGAAATGGGCTGCCACGGCTCGTAAATGCGCCAAAATTTTTCAGTATAGTGCAGTCTACGGTAGGGCAATTGCCATTCTGGTAAATGCGTTTCGCTTGTCCACCTCGGATCCCCAGTACCTATGTGCATTTCCTCCAAACGCAATTGACGCAGCCTGACTACTCCCAACATCTTCATTTGCTCGATTTGTCTCCAACTGTCATGATGGGTTTCGCTAACGTTGACATGAAAAGACTTTACTAATGTCAATTCAATAAAATCGTATGTCTGACCTATGAAGAATAGAGTTCGCAGCCCCATGGTGTCGGTCTGGTTATAGCCAAACAGGCGTTCCACATGATTCGTATTGAAATACAAGGTGGCATCCTGCTGCACCAGCACCAAAAGCAATAGCAAAACGAAGTAGGTGCCATATAACCATAAATCCTTGGCTATGTGATGATATTTCTCGTTAAGCTGCTCGTTGCGGTGTTCCTCAGTAATTAATAATTGGGAGCGTAAGCTTTTTAAGCGAAGTTTTAGATAATCCAAGCGATTGAATGGATTTCCATCCCTTTCGGCAGTAAATTTTCTTTGGTTTTTTGTCCAAGTGGCAGCATCAATAGCAAGTACCGCAAATTTGATGGGATCACAAATAAGAAACTGGAAAAGCAGGACCAATACAATGGTAACCACCATTGTTTTAAATTTTTTTGTCTCGTGTTCGAAGCCAGAAAATATGGCAATCAATATTAGGCTTATCAACATCACTAGAACTGTGACAGTGCAGAATATCGCGTTGTTAACTTTATTGGATATCATTTTTCTTTGAATAAACTATTATGCTTGACTACTTTTAGCTCGATTTTGTTGTTTTCTGCAAGCGTTACTATATACTAAAAATAAACCTAAACATTACTTACTCCAGACGTAGAGGGTCTGATTAGTGATTACTAGGCTGATAAATATAAATTTTTTTATGGACTTGGCTTGTTCTTATTGCCATTTCGTGTAAGTTGATTTCGGTAAAAATTCGTGCTTCAAAGTCTTTAGTGTTCCGGTGTGCATTTGGGTGTCTTCCCTCTCAAGTGAAAAGGGATTGGCCTTCTATCAGTTGGTGGAATAATACTAAAAAAAAGAGTTTATTTAAAATTATTTAGCGAAATTAAAAGTTTTTCATACTAAAATGTAGTTTTCGGTCGATCGTTCCTATGGAAGCTATATGAAAAAGTAGTATGATATTATAAATTCATATGACATATAAAATTTTATGTGTTGTGTAGCTATATAAAATACCGTTTTGTTGTAAATTTCGTTCATATAATTTCTTTACGCTTGCTAGGACTTATTATTCGCTAGCTTGACCGTTTTGCCCATAGTGGATTGTCGGGGTTCTTTCTCGTCTGAACTATACGATTGTACACTAACACATTTTAATAAGTGCGCGTTTAATAAACCTAAATATAAATTATAAGAGATGGAAAGAATCGAGCTATTCTGTAGATTAATATAATTGCGCCGACACGTATAATCAAATCCACTGAAATCTAGTTTGTTTAGGGAGCATTAGTTGTCCCTTTTCTGTAGCCACCCTTCCATAAAATTGCTACCGATTTTTGCAGTGTCCCATGGTTAAGGTTCAAATTCCTTCAACACATTTTCTCATAACATTTCAGCATGAGTACTCGACAAAAATGGTTCTGACCCATATCTATGAAGTTATTGAAGCTCTGAACTTGAAATTTGGGGTGTAGGTAATTTATATGAACACTAATATTTCACATATTCAAAAGTGATTCAGAGACATATCTTTGAAATTATGAAAGCTATGAACTTAAATATTGGTGTTTATGTTGGTTATATAGAGACTGACATTTTACTGGTTCAAGACCGGCTCCGAACCCGCTGAACCGGTTCAAAAGTAATTGAGAGTCAAAATAAATAAAGCTATAAACTGAACGATTTTTAACTCTCGTTTTAAAATCGATATCGCGTCTGGTTGAATCAGCTTAAAAGACATTTATTGTTGTTATTGCCTAAGGTTCAACAAAGTTCAGTCAAACCTTACAGTGAAATTAGAAATTAAGATTAGACAAAATGAACTTATATTGAAATTTCTAATAAGCACTAGAATGTCATAGAAAATTCTAGAACTTTCCGGGTTTTTCTAGAACTTGCAAGAAAGCTCTAGAATGTTCTAGAAATTTCTGGAACTTTCGGATTTCTGTAGATCTTTCTAGAAGTCTATAGAATGTCATAGAAAATACTTGAACTTTCCAGATTTTTGTAGAACTGTGTTCAGTGTTTTGATATTAATTCTGTTTTAGTTAAATTTAATTCATTTAAATTAATTTAGTTAAATATAATTAAATGTATTTAATTTAATTTAGTTTAATTTAATTAATATTATTTTAATAATTCATTCATATGAATGGGAACTAAGAGGCATGAGTTGAGCCAGTTTTTATTCGTAAAGCCAACTGTAATTTCTGTAACTGTAATTCGCAAGCGAATTTAATTGAAATAAAGTGAAAGTGAATTAACTAAACTTTAAAATATATATTTTTACATGCCTCAGCAAAAATCCTAAATTGGGCAACATGGTCCGAGAGCCTTGAGACGTCAATCTCAGAGAGTGTTGGGCCACTTTGCATATATTTTACATTATTTACATATTCTCATATACACTATGAAGTTGTTTAACCATGTTTAATTTTTCCTGAATTGCTTATCTAATTGAATCCACTGTAACCATGTACACATAACTGTAAGCTGCTATAATCCTCTCTTACGTTTTCGACTTCTGTTCGCTTAGGCTATGAAAGCTGTTAGTTTTAAGAATAAATTGAGTTCACTTTGCATACGAGACGCGACGGTTGATTCTTTTGGAGATTTTAACTAAATTGCACCGCCCATGATCTGAAGTTTCATGCGGTTAAGAAAACGCTCTTAATCATTCCAACATTCTGGCGCCCAACGTGGGGCAGTGTTATTTAAAAATCTACAAAAATTCTGGAAAAATTCCGATCCCTCGTCACTGAATTCCACCTTGAACTTTGACGAAAATCGCTCGCCCCGTTAGGACACGTGGCACGATTTGCACTTTGGATTACGTCGGTCGCTGCTTAATCAACGGGACACGCACTCATCCAAAGTACAGCAGCACACCTGGTCATTACAAATTGTTGAAGTGGTCGCAGGTCTGCTCAGTCCACCTGGACATTGCTACGCGGTTCAAACGCAGCTACGCGCACATCGCGTCATCAGCAGCAGACTTATCATCGGACAACCTTGGCTGTAAGTCTACTCAGTCCCCTTGGACACCGTTCGCCCCTCATCTATATCATCGTTGGAAGCCGTTGCCGACCCCCTTGTCACCAACGCCGCTGTCCATAACCCGCTACATCATCGCCGTTATCCGTCTCTTCTCTTCATTCGCTCCACATAATTCGTAACCATCAACATAACCTTGTGAGCATAGCTCGCAAAAATCGCTCAACACTTTCAGGGTGTCTGCAAGAAAACAATCTTTGCCGAACACTTTTAAAAGCTGGAAGCCAAAAACACTTTTCGTTCTGTTTCTGTTTCAAGCGATCACCGCTCTGAGCAGAAACCAGTTTAGTCGTTTTGTCTATGGATCTGTTTTTGAAAAGCACACTTTGTCGAGAGCAGACGCCCAAACTGTTTTTTGCGTATGTGTGCGCGCCTCAGTCTGCCGAATCTTCTTGCAAACCAGAATTTCGTCTTTACGTGCATACACACACACACATACATATATAGCAAATAAAACGTGCTCTCTCTTTCCCTCTCTAACTGGCTGCCTCTGTAATAGCAGCTCAACAACAAAAACAAAGACACTTGAACGAGACCCTTCATTCGTTTGGGTCGCTCAAAAACACTTTTCGTTGTGCAGTTGACGAAAGCGCTCCTGTTAAGTGCACTCTGTTAGACAGATCAGTGCTTTTGCTCAACCCAGAGCCACTGAGCAATGAGCGCGAGCGCAGTAACAGAACTGTTTTTGCTCTGAGCAAAACAGGTTGGGCCTAACATTTTGTTGTCTCTGTTATGAGAAGAGCAGAACGAAAATAATTGTTGACTGTTAAATGCGACCTCTGCTTGTGAGTGCATGTATATGTGAAGATCACACACACAAGCACAACAGAAGTCTTGGAAATCGAGGTTCACCGCTGGTCACATTGGAACTAGTTCTCTGGTTCAACATCGCAACTTTGGCGTTGCCACACTCGTCCACTGTGCTCATCGTAAGTTCAGTTTGCAGCTTCATTGTAGAATATCGGCAAACTGGCAGCTCTGCAACTTGTCGCCATTCATTTGATGCACACAATTATAAATTTTATAACCTTCTCGCAATTAATAAATACATTTGGGTTACATTCAAGTCTGAGGTATTCTGTATAACAATGGCAACTTCAACATTAGAATCTCTAAAACAAAAACGTTCCAATCTCCGCAGGAGCATTTCACGCATCAGCGCTGCAGTCAATCCAGATTAGAAATCTGAAAAGCCGCAGCCGCCACTGTCGCCAGCTGAACTCACCTGTCGTCTATCAATCCTAGAGGCATACTTCACCCAATTCATGGTTGTTCAATCCGAAATAGAGCAGCAAGACACAGATGATTCACAGGCTGACTATCGCAACGAACTGGAGGATTTGTATATCTCTATTAAGGTTTGCATAAAGGAACAACTCGGGGATGACTTGCACAATGTAACTGTGGCTGAAGCACCCAATCCATCATCGGCGCATGTTACATCTATTAAATTGCCCAGACTTGCTCTTCCTATTTTCGATGGCAATTATTCGGAGTACAGGAATTTCATATCGACATTCAAGCAGGTTATTGATCAGCAGTCATCACTGTCCCCAATCGAGAAGTTTAATCAGCTGATTAATTGTCTACGAGGAGCAGCTTTAGAAACCGTGAGAGCTTTTCAGGTGACACCTGAAAACTATCCGAAGGCATTAGCACGATTAAAGGCTAGGTACGACAATCCAACGATCGTATTTCTGGACAACATCACATCGCTTTTCAATTTGGCTCCTGTCAAAACCGAGAATAGTACACAGTTACTCAGCCTTATTGATAACGCATCAGCATTGTTCAATTCACTAAAATCTTTAGGCTCAGAAGCTCAAATTGCTCAAGCTATGCTTATTGCCATCATCATGGAAAAGGTCGATGAAAGAACGAGACAAAAATGGAACGAATCATTAGACTTCATAACGATCCCTAATTGGAATGCATGTTTAAATGTTGTTGAGCGGCACTGCCAACATCTGGAGTCTGCCATCAAACCCAGTGCTACCACGTACAAGGATGCTGGGAAACCACGTCACCAACAATCACATCGCACGAGACATAGCTTTAACTGCGCCACGCAGTCTTGCCCAATTTGCTCCAGAACGGATCACAGGATCTTTAAGTGCATGCAGTTTCGAGACATGGCTGTTTCCGAGAGATTTGAGTGTGTTAGGAAACACACACTATGTATAAACTGCCTTGGCAAGGGCCATCAGGCAGCAAAATGCACATCTATCAACAGGTGCCGGCACTGTTCATAACCGCACCACACTATGCTACATCGTGATTCTGCTGAACTAATCACACCGTCTGCCAGACCGTCACCTCTCACACAGACTCAGCAACTAGCCTCTGGAGCTGTTGCTCACACACATATGGATAACCGCCCTGACCAAATTATCTTGGCTACCGGAATGGTTCTGGTTCAGGATTCCGCTGGCCAATTTATAGCAGGACGTGCTTTGCTTGACTTATGCTCTCAAGTTAATTTCATTTCAGAAGATTTTGCACAACGACTTCGACTCCCTCGTACTAAAGGTCACATGGATATTCGAAGTATCGGAGAATCACTAACGCACATCAAGCATCACACATCTACAATTGTGAAATCACACCTTGGAGGGATGGAAATGATCATACAGCTTTGTGTTACTTCACACATAGCGTATCAACCCGATTCAGAGATCGACATTTCTTCATGGGAGATTCCTGAAAACGCTCCATTGGCGGATGACAAGTTTTATCAATCTCGTCGCATAGACTTGTTACTTGGCACCGAAACGTTCTTCAATGTCCTATCTGTGGGACAAATAAGGCTCGGCCCACAATTACCGACCTTGCAAAAGACACTTTTCGGATGGATTGTTTCAGGACGTGCTGGGAACGTTGCCAATGCAAGGACAGCCAACACATTTCTCTCTCTGGATGAATCAATCAATCAAAATATGGAGCGACTGTGGCAGATTGAGGAAGTTTCAAAACGTGCAGACACATACACACCCGAGCAAAGAAAATGCGAAGAATTGTTTACGGACGCTGTTCGTCAAACTGAAGACGGAAGAGTCGTGGTTCATTTGCCATTCTGAGATGATCCTACTCTACTTGGCAACTCTCTCGATACGGCTCGAATGAGATTCATGGCCCTTGAGCGTCGACTGAACCAAAACAGAGATCTCAAGGCGCAATATATACAATTTATGGAAGAATATGAGCGTTTGGGTCACATGAAGTTGGTCACTAGTCCGCTGTTAGAGGAATCGCACTACTATATCCCGCATCACTGCGTGTTAAAACTAAAGAGCACCTCTACAAGTCTAAGGGTAGTTTTTGACGCCTCGTGCAAAACTACATCACAAAAATCGTTGAACGACTTGCTGCTAGTTGGACCAACTATACAACCTGATCTGTATTCTTTGCTGTTACGTTTCCGAACATTTCTGTATGCTATCACGGCCGACATAGTAACGAGAAGGCAAAGCTAACTTTGACTGTGCCGAAGTTTTAATACACTTGAAAAGCTTTACTCCAACTGATTTAACAGGTAAAAATATATAGGATATAAAAATCAGATATTTAAAATTTTTATATCATTGATAATAACAATGTTATGCCATAAAAAAAACTTTTCTTAGTAAAACAAATTTTTTCGACCGATCGGTCCTATGGCAGCTATATGCTATAGTCAACCGATTTTGATCAATTTTTTCAAAATTATGTGAAAGCATATAAAACTATATATATACCAAGATTGGGGACGTTCCGATAGAAAACAAAAAAGTTTTTCTCACTAGAAGTAGTTTTTTGAGCGACCTTTTCTATGGGAGCTATAAAATATAGTCATCCGATTTTGACAAATTTTTCTCGAATTATGTGAAAGCATACAAAACTAATATTTACCAAGATTGGGAACGCTGCGATAGAAAACAAAAAAGTTCTCACTAGAAGTAGTTTTTTGACAGACCGTTTCTATGGGAGCTATATAATATAGTCATCCGATTTTGATAAATTTTTTCTGTATTATGTGAAAGCATATAAAACTAACATATACCAAGATTGGTGATGCTACAATGGAAAACAAAAAAGTTTTTCTCATTAGAACTAGTTTTTAGACCGATAGTTCCTATGGCAGCTATATGATATAGTCATCCGATCCGGCCGGTTCCGACATATTAGTTGCGTGCAGTAAAAAGAAGACTCTGTGCAAAATTTCAGCTCTATAGCTTTAAAACTGAGAGACTAGTTCGCGTAGAAACAGACAGACAGACAGACAGACGGACAGACGCAATTGAACTCAGCTCGTCGTCCTGATCAAGAATATATATTGTTTATGGGGTCGGAAATGAATATTTCTATGCGTTACACACTTCTGGGCAAAATTAATATACACTTTTCAAGTGTATAAAAATGTACCGGCAGGTGCTAATAGATCCAAGCCAACGTAAATTCCAGTACATTTTGTGGAGAGACGCCGCTGACAAGGAACTTCGGACGTACGAGCTGACAACTGTCACGTATGGAACAGCTGCTGCGCCTCACCTGGCCATTCGCAGCATGGCATACTTAGCCGATCAACAAGCAGATAAATACAAAATTGGTGCCAATGCGGTCAAATCGTCCTTCTATGTGGATGATTTCCTATGCGGAGCAGATTCTCCCGATCGCCTTCGACAACTTCAAACCGAAGTCACAACCATCCTCAAGGCAGGAAAAATGGAGCTTGCGAAATGGCACTCCAATCACAAGGACTTCGTCAACGACACAACTATGAAAGATCTTAATCTAGACGATGATGCAACAACCAGTACTCTAGGTCTAAATTGGGATCAGCGACAAGATGACTTCAAATTCACTTTCAGGCCAAAGGCTCAGTCTGAGAGAATCACCAAACGTTTTATCCTATCGGTGGCGTCATCTCTGTTCGACCCACTGGGATTACTTTCACCCCTAATCATGATTGCTAAAATCTTATTGCAGGAACTTTGGCTACTGAAGTTGAATTGGGATGAGTCAGTTCCTCAGCCATTACATGAAGCATGGACAACATTTGTATCATCATTATCTTCGTTGGAGTCTCTGCCAATCCCTCGATTTTGCATGCAGGCAAAGACGCGAGAGCTGCAGCTACATGGGTTCTGCGACGCGTCTATTCGCGCTTATGGATGCTGCATTTATGCAAGAACTGTTGATGAGAATGGCAGGGTCATGGTTCATTTGGTCACATCCAAATCAAGGGTAGCTCCAACGAAGAAGAGATCGCTGCCTAAGCTCGAGCTCTGTGGAGCACATCTTTTGGCACAGCTGTATGCAAAGGTATTAGATGTCTTCAGCAATCGAGTCTCAGCCACGTTCTTATGGTGTGACTCGCAACTTGTCTTACACTGGATCCGGTAACACTCAGCGACGCTATCAACATTTTTCGGCAATCGCATTTCCGATATTCAAGAGGAAACATCGGAGTGCCACTGGAGGTTCGTCCCAACTCGTCAAAATCCAGCAGACCTGGTCTCAAGAGGATGCAAGCTGACAGAGCTCACACACTCCGCATGGTTTAAGGGACCATCGTTCTTACTACAAGATGCTCAGACCTGGCCTGCTGACATTCGTGCCAACATCGACATGGATGTGGTGGAGATGGAAAAGCGAAAATCGACATTCATAGCCATGAGTACTCCAAACTATCTTCTGGAACGTCTTTGCGACATAAGCTCACATCAACGCTGCTTAAGAGTAGTAGCCTTCGATTTGGCGACCTAGCAAGGAAATCGACTTCATCCAACACGAAAGATCCATCTCCAGAAGAACTCTAAAAAGCTTTACTCTGCATTGTTTGGAATTTGCAGCAACGTCATTTTGCCGATGAAATCTTCGCACTTCAAAAATGAAGGCAGGTTCGCAGTCACCTAAAGTCTCTAGCTCCTTTCTTACAGATTACAAATGGATTCCCAATACTCAAAGTAGGAGGTCGTCTGGAACTCGCTACGATTCCAGAGCCCCAAAAGCATCCCATAATGCTTTCCAAGAAGGATGTCTTCGTATTCAACTATGTCCGACACCTTCACCACACAAACTACCACGCTGGCGCAAAGGTGCTGGTTGGTCTGATTCGCTTACAGTTCTGGATAGTGAATGCCCGAGATGTTGCTCGTCGAGTCGTCAGGACTTGCATTCACTGTGTGCGATATCGACCCAAGATGTTACAGCAAGTGATGGGAAACTTGCCTGTAGAACGCCTAACGCTGTCTAGGTCCTTTGCACGCTGCGGAGTTGATTTCTGCGGACCAATTCCCACATATATGCGCATCAGGGGAAAGGGTCCTTACAAGAGCTATATCGCAATATTTGTGTGTTTCGCCACCAAGGCGGTACACATAGAGGTGGTGTCAGACCTCTCAACGGATGCATTCATGGCTGCATTAAAACGCATGATCGCCAGGCGCGGACTGCCCACCGACATATTCTGCGATAACGCCACAAATTTCGCCGGCGCTTACAATAAGTTAAAGGAATTAAGGGAATTTCTATTCAAACCCGAAACCCAAAATTCGATTACGAATTTCTGCACTAATGAGTTTATCAATTTTCGATTTATCCCTTCCAGGGCACCACACTTTGGCGGCCTCTAGGAAGCCGCGGTTAAAAGCGCGAAAGGCCTACTTAATCGCACCCTAATGGATGCCCGACTAACATTTGAGGAGCTCTCCACAGTAGCGGCCGAGACAGAAGCTATACTCAACTCTCGCCCACTGACTCCACATTCAACAGATCCCAATGACTTGGCTGCGCTTACACCTGGTCATTATCTGACAGGCGATGCATTGCGCGCACTTCCAGAACGTCCAATCTCAGATGAGCATCTTGGCCATTTGGAACGTTGGCGGCGAGTGAGCGCAATCAAGCAGCATATCTGGAGACGCTGGTCAACGGAATATCTCCACGAACTTCAGGCGCGAACAAACTGGACCAAGGCGTCGCCAAACATCTCCATCAACGACATGGTCATAATCCACGAGGATCATGTTCCCCCACATCGCTGGCTGCTGGGTCGTATCGAAGCAATTGTACCCGGCAAGGATGACTATGTACGCGTCGTTGATGTCAAAACCAACAAAGAAATCTGTCGCCGCCCAATACACAAACTGGCCCCTCTACCTATTGATTGAAACCAATTGGGTACTTTCAATGGGGCCGGGATGTTGGGCCACTTTGCATATATTTTACTTTATTTACATATTCTCATATACACTATGAAGTTGTTTAACCATGTTTAATTTTTCCTGAATGGCTTATCTAATTGAATCCACTGTAACCATGTACACATAACTGTAAGCTGCTATAATCCTCTCTTACGTTTTCGACTTCTGTTCGCTTAGGCTATGAAAGCTGTTAGTTTTAAGAATAAATTGAGTTCACTTTGCATAAGAGACGCGACGGTTGATTCTTTTGGAGATTTTAACTAAATTGCACCGCCCATGATCTGAAGTTTCATGCGGTTAAGAAAACGCTCTTAATCATTCCAACAGAGAGCAAATAAATCTTCTAAAGATCGTGAAAATCGACTTACTGCTATAGCAACCGAGACAGCTGAGGAACGAGAGGAACGCCTTTGAGGACACACATCTCAAGCTTTTACTGCCAGAGCTACTGAAACAGCTGAAGACCATGATCAACGTCGTGAACATTACCGTGAACGTAATGCAGGTAATAGAAGAAGGAATGATTTAATTTTATAAGAATTTAGCTATGACAAAGGCGTTGGGTATTTCGTTAATATTGGAGATATTAATATTATTTGTCCTTATTGCGATGCTTTGAAATGTGTTGTTCTAACGGGAAAGTTTTTTTTCGATACTTTTTTCAAAGTTGCCATCGCTGTATACAAAATGTAAACAAAAATAGCTGATTTGAATGTGCGTCAAATGTAAGAAATTGAATTTAATTTATAATTTATTGTATTTATCAGCCACCGGTACGCTCCAGGAATACCTGAAAAGGTTCGAGAACTGGGCGTACAGATGGAACATCGCAGTGAACCCGGAGAAGTGTGCAAATGTAACATATACGCTAAGGAGGGACATCAGCCCTGGAGTCTTCTTACATGGAGAGGTGCTACCTCACAAGACCAGCCATAAATACCTCGGGGTTACACTTGACAAAAGGCTCACATTTGGCCAACATGTCAAGATGTCTCCTTAACGCCAATAACAAGCTCTCGCTTAAAAATAAGGTTCTAATATACAAAGTAATCTTTGCACCAATCTGGCGGTACTGTGTGCAGGTGTACGGAATCGCTGCTAAGTCTCATCTAAACCGAATACGCACATTCCAGGCCAATATGCTGAGGAGCCGAGTGGTACATCCGCACACGTGACCTTGAGCGGGATTTCAAAGTCTCCATGGTAGGGGATATTATAAACACACAAGCAGCTCGGTACTTGGATAAGGTCGCGTGTCACCCAAACAATCTGGCAAGGGCGTTGCTAAGAAGGAGGAGGATCAACGGGATTCGAGCCAGGAGAAGACTGCTTCGCTTACACCCCACTGACTTAGCCAGTCGCAGGATTTGATCGCCACCACTTGGTTTGTGAGGATGGTAAGCAGAATAATTAGACTTGAGATTTTCCGATGTTTGAAAATCCGCCCGAAAAGTCGGGAAATTCCTAGAAAATTCCATATGGAAAAAACTATTTTTCATCCGTCCGGCTTCAAACTCGGTTGTAAGGATAGATGCTAAATAATTAGGCATGTTTTTTTTTAATGGTGGAAACTCCACCCACATGGAAAATGCCGAAAAATGCAAATGGAACAAACAATTTTTCATCCGATTGACTTCAAACTTGGTTTGCAAGCATACACTCAAAAAACAACTCGCCCTAAAAAGGCCCATTTTCGCCCTAATATTTAGAAAATCGCCCTAAAAAAAGGGCCAAAGGCGTCTCACCTTATTTTTTAGAAAAGCATTTCTAAAAATTTAAGAAATTTTTTTCTTAAATTTAAGGTAAAACGCCCTACAAAATAGAAAATTATTTCTAAATTATAAGTCAATTTTTCTAAAAATTTTGACAATTTTTCTTAAATTTAGGGTGAAATGCCCTAAGAATTAGAAAGTGTTTTCTAAAATATATGGCTCTTTTTCTAGACATTTAGACAATTCTTTCTAAATTTTAGGGTGAAATAATGCTCTAAAAAAATAGAAAAGGTTTTTTAAAAAGTATGGCTACTTTCTAATTATATATTTATTTCCTTTGTATTAGTTTATAAAATTATATTATTCATCTTAAGACTATTCTTATTAAATTATTAAAAAATAACATTTGGGCTTAAGATGTGTTTTCTTTGAAATATTGTCCAATAGGAGTCGTTTTGAATGTATCTTACTAAGAACCATGTGTTTTGCTATATTCTGGAGACATCACTTTGTTGTGAGAGCGTCTTCCACTTCTCCGTCCTACAGTTTTTTTTTCTGAAAAAAAAAAAAAAAACATTTTGGATAATATTTTTATAGAGAGAGGCTTTTATAGATTTTTAAGGAATCGTATCCATAATTATCCTTAACAGAGCAGCAATAGAATTGTGCACTTCTAGGATAGATGAAAATAACAACTAAATATTACAATGTTTTTAAGAGGTTGACCACTTTGAAACAATTTTTCGTAATCAGCATTCCGAAAAATATATTTTTTTGTGCAAATTTTGAAAAAGATTGTACGTATGTGCCTTAATGCTTAATGCTTTTTTCGAATTAACGAATAGTTTTGAAGAAAAAGACTGAAAACGGTCACATGCAAATGCATGAAAGGAAAGAATTTGTATTTTTAAATCGTGGCGATTTTTTAAAGTTAAAGGTACTATATTTCGAGATTTATGAGTCTTTCTTTTTTAATTCGAGCAGACTTTAAACTTCTTATTTTTGAGTTTAATAAAAAACAAAACCAAAATTAAAAAAAATAGTTTAAACACTGTGGAATTTAGCTGGTCTGATTTGAAATGCAAACGTTCACTAGAGATTTCCATGTCACCACCTATAATGTATGTTTGATATTGTTGTGTGTAAATATGTACTTACATAATCTTGCCATTTCTGTAAGTGCGCGAAAAAATTCAATCCCATTTGGTTGGTGTTTCGCGGCGAAACTGCTCCCACTAAAGGCACTTTAGGGTATCCACACTTAAGTTTGCTTCTGAAAATATGTGTAATTATGTAAACAGATATACATTTGTATGTGTGTATTAAATAATCTACAATACATATAAATAATGAAATAACATATGTACATTTATTTATATATGTATTTGATCCTCGCACAATGTAATTTTTGAATACTTACCGCTGAAATTTTCCAAAAAGTCTTCACCGCACAACTTTGACAAAAATTTGATACATTTTCTGGTGACGCTCACACTTAACTAAAACTAGCGCCTGTCAAAACAAACAGTAGATGTGTGAGTGTACAGACGCCAATATATTGACGCGTTGCGACGCCTGCTTCGTTAAAAACGAAACGACAGCACAGCACACAACAACAACTTCAACTACTTCTCTTATATTCTACGAAAAGAAGGATTAAGAAAAGTTTTCTTAAAACTAGGGCTGTATTTCTTTGTTTAAGGGCAAAGCAACACGAATTTTAGACACATTTTTTCTAAAATCAAAGGCAAAACTACCCTAAAAATTAGAAAAGGCAATAAACCAAATTCACCCTAAAATTTAGAAAAAATACTACTTTTCTAAATTTTAGAAAAATTTTCTTAATTATTAAAAAAATTTTCTTAACTTTAGGGCGATTTCAGTTTTAGGGCGATTTACTAAAATATAGAAAAATAATTTTCTGAGTGTAGTATGCAAAATAATTAGACATGTGATTTTTCGATTGTGGAAAATCCATCCACAAGAAAAATGGCCTGAAAATTCTATATGGAAAACATTATTTTTCATCCGATTGACTTCTAATTCGGTTTGTAAGGATCTTATGCAAAATAATTAGACATGAGATTTTCCAATGTTGGAAAATCCGCCTAAAAAGTCGGGAAATTCCCGGAAAATTCCATATGGTAAAAACGATTTTTAATCCGATTGGGTTCAAAATCGGTTTGTAAACACACTAAAGAAAAAAATTTTACACGTGATTTCACGGTGGTGGAATTCTCGCCCACAGGCAAGAATAATGGTTGGCGTATTTTGGTTCAGTGGCAATGGCTATTTGTGAGCCGATATGAATAAAATTCGTTTTGTAAGCTCTATGGTCAGAATAAATGAAAAAACGTGTTTTTTTATTTCGGGAAGTTCACTGCAAAGGACGGAATATGGGTGCGGGGGTGGGTTTTTAGCCGATATGTATAAAATTTGGTTTGAAAGCTCTATGGACAATTAAATAGAATAAAGTTTTTAGCTTTGCGCATATTCACCCTCAAGGTCGGATAATGGGTGCCGGGGGTGGTTTCAGCGTCTGTACGCTCAATGGGCCAAATGGGTGGAAAATAATTTTCTTATTTCTCAAGGTCGGAAAATGGGGGGCGGTGGTGGGATCGTTGCCAAACGGTTTTTATACACTTGAAAAGCCCAGATGTTTGTTACGCATAGAAATATTCATTTCCGACGCCATAAACTATATATATTCTTGATCAGGACGACGAGCTGAGTTCAACTCCGTCCGTCCGTCTGTCTGTTTCTACGTGAACTTGTCCCTCAGTTTTAAAGCTATCGAGCTGAAATTTTGCACAGAGTCTTCTTTTTTCTGCACGCAACTAATATGTTGGAACCGGCCGGATCAAATTACTATATCATATAGCTGCCATAGAAACGGTCGGTCAAAAAACTAGTTCTAGTGAAAAAAACTTTTTTGTTTTCCATCGTAGCGTCAGTTAACTTGGTATATGTTAGTTTTATATGCTTTCACACATTTCTGGAAAAATTTATAACGAGAAGGCAAAGCTAACTTCGACTGTGCCGAAGTTTTAATACACTTGAAAAACTTTACTTCAATAGATATCAGATATTTAAAATTATGAAATCATTGATAATAAAAATTTGATACCATAAAAAAAAACTTTTCTTAGTAGAACACATTTTCCGACCGATCGGTCCTATGGCAGCAATATGCTATAGTCATCCGATTTTGATAATTTTTTTCAAAATTATGTGAAAGCATATAAAACTAATATATACCAAGATTGGGGACGCTACGATAAAAAACAAAAAAGTTTTTCTCACTAAAAGTGGTTTTTTGACCGACCGTTTATATGGCAGCTATATGCTATAGTCATCCGATTTTGATCAATTTTTGTCAGAATTGTGTGGAAACATATAAAACAAATATATACTACGATTGGAGACGCTACGATGAAAATCAAAAAAAGTTTTTCTCACAACGACTTATTTTTTTCGACCGATCGTTCCTATGGCAGCTATATGCTATAGTGATCCGATTTTGATACATTTTTCCAGAATTATGTGGAAGCATATAAAACTAACATATACCAAGATTGGGGACGCTACGATTTAAAACAAAAAAGTTTTTCTAACTAGAACTTGTTCTTAGACCGATCGTTCCTATGGCAGCTATATGATATAGTCATCCGATCCGGCCGGTTCCGACATATTAGTTGCGTGCAGTAAAAAGAAGACTCTGTGCAAAATTTCAGCTCGATAGCTTTAAAACTGAGAGACTAGTTCGCGTAGAAACAGACAGACGGACGGACGGACGGACAAGCGGAAAAGAATTCAGCTCGTCGTCCTGATCAAGAATATATATAGTTTATGGGGTCGGAAATGAATATTTATATGCGTTACAAACTTCTGGGCAAAATTAATATACACTTTTCAAGTGTATAAAAATCGGATTACTATAGCATATAGCTGCCATAAAAAACGGTCGGTCAAAAAACTACTTCTAATGAGAAAAATGATTGTTTTCTTGGGATACATTAGTTTTATATGCTTTCACATAATTTTGAAAAAATTTATCAAAATCGGGTGACTATAGCATATAGCTGCCATTGGACCGATGGGACGGCAAAAGTATTTTACTAAGAAACTTTTTTATACCCGTTACTCGTAGCACTAAGCAACTATAACATAGAGGCGTCAAATCCCCTTTAGTAGCAGTCTAGGCTGCTTTGAATACCATGCGACCCCACAGGCCGACTGCTACTGCCAACCGTAGATTCGAAGTTCGACCGAGCGAAAAATTCGAATTTCGAGTCGGAGAACGAGAATCGGATTCAGTCTGAGAATGACGACAGAACGATAAGCATGGTCTGTGCCGCTCGCGTACCGCTGTGTATGGCAGGTATGACAGTGTTGCCAATTTTCATCAAGGCAGTGCGAAGGACAACAATAATGCACTTGTTATAGAGTTCGCATCCAATGAATTTTTTAGCTTAAGTAGTTATTTTTATTTAAAACTTTTTTATTTGTATTTATTATTTTATTTTTATATACATTTTAAATATGATTGGCAATCTAACGGTAATTTATAGAAAGTTAAAACTTGAACAGCAGTTTCTCTATATATGGTGAAAGTGGGAATTTGGGGTGGATTTTGGAAAATTGCATCCCAAAAGGAGATCTCGGATATCTATGAACGTTTTATCTGATCGTCTTCAAACTCGGTTTGTAACTAAAATATCTGAAATAATAAGACACGTGTCGGGCCGATTTAAGACAACTAGGAAAATTTACGTAAAATTCTCTATTGGAATACTTATTTTTCATCCGATTCTCTGCAAATTCATATTGTGGGCAAGTAAGCAAAATGTTTAGACAAGTGTTTTTACAATTGTAAATTGGAATTATAGAAATGTTAGAAAATGGGGCGGAGGTAGGAAGGCGGAAGTATCCAAGGTTGATGAAATACCTACTATAGAAATAAGCATTGCTAATGAAAGTGCATTACGATATTTAGCAGGATTTTTGTTACGTAAATCGCAACAAAAGTTTAACTGTAATTCCTGTAAAGATCTAATGAAAGAAGAAATTTTAAATTGCCAACAATCAGAGTTATTTTTGTTTAATAATAATTTCTCTAATTTGAATAATAATATTTTACTTAAAGCACCACAGGACGATTTTTTTAATCTTATAAATTTTCATTATACAATTTATCATGAATTTTTCCAAAAAAGTCCACATTGTGGAAAAATCAGAGAATATATTTATAACAGGTGTATATAGAAAACTGAAAGCAACAAAAAATACAAGTATTGGTGAGCATAGAAAATTTATTTTAAATTAATTTCTGCTCGTCTTTCTTCGAAAAAATTATGCGGCGCCTCTGGAAACCAGAAAAGTAAGCGCAAAATAAAAATATAAAAATCATAAAACTTAACGCTCTCCACTCCTCCACCCTATGCCCGTTTATTATGCACTTGCGAGGTGTATATTAATTTTGACCAGATTTTTGCAACGCATAGAAATACTTATTTCCGACCCCATAAACTACATATATTCTTTATCAGTACGACGAGCTGAGTTTATTTCCGCCTGTCCGTCTGTCTGTTTCTACGCGAACTAGTCGCTTAGCTTTTAAGCTATCGAGCTGAAATTTTACACAAAGTCTTCTTTTTACTGCATGCAACTAATATGTCAGAACCGTGCGGATCGGATGACTTTATCATATAGCTGCGATAGTAACGATCGGTCGTAAAATAGGTCTTTGTAAGAAAAAATATTTTGTTATCCGTGATAACGTTCTTTATCTCAGGAATTACGAATAATAAATGATTTTATGTTCTACAAAATTTGGTTAAGATCGGATGATCTTTAAAAGCTTTTACACATAAGGTCACCTTTACTGCTGTTGGCAGCGGGGCGTTCTCTTAGTGGGTGGAGTTGCCACCAACAAAAACTCACATGCCTAATTATTTCGCATACTATCCTTATAAACCGAGTTTAAAGTCAATTGGATGAAAAAAGATTTTTTCCATAAAGAATTTTCCGGCCATTTTTCTTGTGGGCGGATTTTCCGAAATCTGGGAAACAGGTGTCCAATTATTTCGATTTCTTTACTTACAAACCAAATTTGAATCAATCGGGTGAAAAACAAAATTTTATACATAGTAGCTTTTCCGGGAGTTTTCCACCACTTAGGGGAGGAATTTTCCAAAACCTCGCCCTAATGGCTACTTTCAACTCATATGGAAACTTCTGTGCAAATTTCAGCTTTCTATCTCTTACCATTCAGGCTCTACGTAGATTGCCAATCAGTCAGTCGGTCAGTCAGTCAATGAGGACAAACACTTTATATAGAGAGATTCTACCGATTAAGTCAGTTTGAGTGAACTTTTGCAAGTGTATTTAAACTTCGGCACAAGCGAAGTTAGCTTTGCCTTCTCGTTTGTTTATTATTAATCTATCCTATAGAGCTTACAAACCAAATTTCATGTAGATCGGTTCGAAAATGATGTTTGGCCTACAGCCCTCCCCCTACCTCCGCCCCATTTTCTGACATTTCTATAATTCCAATTTACAATTGTAAAAACTCTTGTCTAAACTTTTTGCATACTTGCCCACAATATGAATTTGCAGAGAATCGGATGAAAAATAAGTATTCCAATAGAGAATTTCACGTAAATTTTCCTAGTGGTCTTAAATCGGCCCGACACGTGTCTTATTATTTCAGATATTTTAGTTACAAACCAAGTTTGAAGACGATCAGATAAAACATTCATAGATATCCGAGCATTCCCCCCTCCTTTTGGGACGCAATTTTCCAAAATCTACCCCAAATTCCCACTTTCACCATATATAGGGAAACTGCTGTCCAAGTTTTAACTTTCTATAAATTACCGTTAGATTGCCAATCATATTTAAAATGTATATAAAAACGAGAAGGCAAAGCTAACTTCGACTGTGCCGAAGTTTTAATACACTTGAAAAACTTTACTCCAACTGATTTAACAGGTAAAATTATATAGGATATAAAAATCAGATATTCAAAATTTTTATATCATTGATAATAAAAATTTTATGCCATAAAAAAAATTTTTCTTAGTAAAACAAATTTTTTCGACCGATCGGTCCTATGACAGCTATATGCTATAGTCATCCGATTTTGATCAATTTTTTTCAGAATTATGTGAAAGCATATAAAACTATATATATACCAAGATTGGGGACGTTCCGATAGAAAACAATAAAGTTTTTCTCACTAGAAGTAGTTTTTTGAGCGACCTTTTCTATGGGAGCTATAAAATATAGCCATCCGATTTCGACAAATTTTTCTCGAATTATGTGAAAGCATACAAAACTAATATATACCAAGATTGGGAACGCTACGATAGAAAACAAAAAAGTTTTTCTCACTAGAAGTAGTTTTTTGACAGACCGTTTCTATGGGAGCTATATAATATAGTCATCCGATTTTGATAAATTTTTTCTGTATTATGTGAAAGCATATAAAACTAACATATACCAAGATTGGTGACGCTACAATGGAAAACAAAAAAGTTTTTCTCATTAGAACTAGTTTTTAGACCGATCGTTCCTATGGCAGCTATATGATATAGTCATCCGATCCGGCCGGTTCCGACATATTAGTTGCGTGCAGTAAAAAGAAGACTCTGTGCAAAATTTCAGCTCTATAGCTTTAAAACTGAGAGACAAGTTCGCGTAGAAACAGACAGACAGACGGACAGACGGACAGACGGACGGACGGACAGACGCAATTGAACTCAGCTCGTTGTCCTGATCAAGAATATATATTGTTTATGGGGTCGGAAATGAATATTTCTATGCGTTACAAACTTCTGGGCAAAATTAATATACACTTTTCAAGTGTATAATAAAATAATAAATACAAATAAAAAAGTTTTAAATAAAAATAACTACTGAAGCTAAAAAATTCATTGGATGCGAACTCTATAACAAGTGCATTATTGTTGGCCGTCGCACTGCCTTGATGAAAATTGGCAGCACTGTCATACCTGCCATACATACATGTGCCACATACATACAAAAACAAAACGGCAGCGCGAGCGGCACAGACCATGCTTATCGTTCTGTCGTCATTCTCAGACTGAATCCGAAAGTCGAATTTTTCGCTCGGTAGAAGTTCGAATCTACGGTCGGCAGTAGCAGTCGGCCTGTGGGGTCGCATGGTATTCAAATCAGCCTAAACTGCTACTAAAGGGGTTTGACGCCTCTATGTTATAGTTGCTTAGTGGTTATAGTTGCTTAGTGCGCGTAGAGTAAAAAGGGTATACTAAGTTCGTGCAAATGTATGTAACAGGCAGAAGGAAGCATCTCCGACCCCATAAAGTAAATATATTCTTGATCAGCATCATTAGCCGAGTCGATATAGACATGTTCGTCTGTCCGTCTGTCCGTCCGTCCGTCTGTCCGTCCGTCCGTCCGTCCGTCTGTATGAACACCTAGTGTAATAATATTAAGCGATAGTTCTTTAAGCTAAGCTGTTATCGATAGTTGTTAAGCATGTAGCCCTGAAATATTGCATTTTCATTCCCCATCCCTGAAAGAATGGCGGCTAAACACGTAAAGCTAATTTAAATAAAGACTTTAATTTTAATAAGTAAGCCTATTTATTACACGGTGTCAGAAGTGGAGAATTATCAGCATGATGAATTCAACAGTGCGCGCTGCCAGAAATTGACTGGACAGACTTACCATCCGAGTGGCCGCGATGGAAAAGTGCATTTCCTATGTACATGGTGGCGACTGGGAAAGACGCAGAAAATGAGCCGAAGAAAATAGCTACTTTTCAGTGTCTTGTGGGGACAAGAACAATGGAAACTTACAACACATTGTTTCCCAACAATGGAACTGCTGATGACATGGTTGGAAACCGACTAGTGACGTCAGCCGATGCAGGGACTAGTACCAGCAAGTCGTCCATAACCTATACTCGCACTTTGCAAATGGTACTGGACGCATTTGACAAATATTGCATCCCGCTTAGAAATGCCACAATGGAGTCGTTTAAGTTCAACAACATACTTCAAGGTGAAGATCAACCGTTCGCTGATTTTGAAACTGAATTAAGGAAGCAGATTCAACATTGCCAATACGTATGTGAATGTGGAAAATCATACGAGGATCGCCTTCTTGGCGATCGTATCATCATTGGAATTAACAACAGGATGTTGCAGCTAAAACTGTTGGAAAACAGGAACAAGTCACTTGTGGAGCTGACTAATGAGTGCAGAGTTTTGGAGTCAGCAACTAAGATTATAACGTTGCTGCATCGAAACCTTGGCCATGGGATAAGCACATCCGACATTAAGGAGGAATCTGGAGCGGTAAATGCAGTTGTGCGACGTTGTTACAATTGTGGGGCCGTATTCAGTCTGGATCATCGTAACGAATGCAAAGCCCGCGGGATCACGTGCCACACATGCACGAAAGTGGGTTATTTTGCCAAATACTGTAAGCAACGAGGGCCAAGGGAGGACCGAGACATAGCATCAACGCAGTAGAAGGTGGAAAACAGAAAGGCGATAGCATCTATAAAGTGGGAAGGATCAGGTAAATGCCCAAACGACAGTGCATCAGTCAGCGTAAATAAGTTTAATCCTTACCTTAGAATAAGCACGTGTAGACTTAACAAAAATAAGTGGAGGAAAACATATAAAATTGGGAACCGAAATGTATCGTTTAAAGTTGACACATGAGCTGATGTCAATTGTATACCGTTGAATGTAGCTAGCAGTTTGGAATCGGTCATATGTAATGAAAATATTCTTATTTACGATTACAATAATAAAAAGTAAGGAATTTTGGCACAGTACAACTTGAGTGCTGTGACGAGAAAAAGGGATTAAAACGAGTTTTAATACACTTGAAAAACTTTACTCGAACTGATTTAACCGGTAAAATATATATAGGATATAGATATCAGATATTTAAAATTTTTAAATCATTGATAATAAAAATTTGATACCATAAAAAAAAACTTTTCTTAGTAAAACACATTTTCCGACCGATCGTTCCTATTGCAGCTATATGCTATAGTCATCCGATTTTGATAAATTTTTTCAGAATTATGTGGAAACATATAAAACAAATATATACTACGATTGGAGACGCTACGATGGAAATCAAAAAAGCTTTTCTCACAAAGACTTATTTTTCGACAAATCGTTCCTATGGCAGCTATATGCTATAGTGATCCGATTTTTATAAATTTTTCCTGTATTATGTGGAAGCATATATAACTAACATATACCTAGATTAGTGACGCTACGATAGAAAACAAAAAAGTTTTTCTCACTAGAACTAGTTCTTAGACCGATCGTTCCTATGGCAGCTATATGATATAGTCGTCCGATCTGGCCGGTTCCGACATATTAGTTGCGTGCAGTAAAAAGAAGACTCTGTGCAAAATTTCAGTTCGATAGCTTTAAAACTGAGGGACTAGTTCGCGTAGAAACAGACAGACAGCAGACAGACGGACAGACAGACAGACGGACAGACGGACGGACGGACAGACGGACGGACGGACAGGCGGAAATGAACTCAGCTCGTCGTCCTGATCAAGAATATATATAGTTTATGGGGTCGGAAATTAATATTTCTATGCGTTACAAACTTCTGGGCAAAATTAATATACACTTTTCAAGTGTATAAAAAAAAGAAAGCCCCCTTCTTAGTTGTGGATAATGAACGTGAACCTATCCTAGGGTTAAACACTTCAATTGAATTTGGGCTTGTTAAATGTCTGAATGTTGATTCAATCAACTGCTTGTCTAAAACAAAGGAGCAATTTATAGAAGAGTTCAAACAGTTATTTAAAGGTTTAGGAAAGTTTCCCAATAAGCAGTCGATTATATTAAAAGAAGGGGCAGAATCAGTATTACATTACAAAAAGAGAATTCCTCAAAGTCTACTTGAACCATTGGAGAAAGAGTTAAATAAAATGGTTAGGGATGGTATCATTTCAGAAGTTACTTACCCCACTGACTCGGTAAACAACCTACAAATTGTGGAAAAAAGTAATGGTGAATTGCGATTGTGCCTAGATCCAAAGCCTCTTAACAAAGCTATTAAACGAGAGCATTTCCGTATCCCTACCATTGATGACTTTACATGTCAAATGCAAAATAAAAAAGGTATTCACAGTGTTAGATTTATCAAGTGGTTTCTGGCAAATGGAACTAGATGAAAGGAGTTCAGATTTAACAACGTTCATGACTCTATTTGGCCGATTCAAATTCAACCGTGTACCTCTTGGCATAAACAGTGCACCTGAAATGTTTCAGCAGAACATGATACAAATATTTGGTGACATACCAGGCGTGATAGTATACTTTGATGACATTGGGATTATGGGCGAGACAGAGGAGGAACATGATGAAATTTTGCTATCAGTTCTTAAACGCGCAAGAGAGAACGGAGTCAGATTTAACCCGAACAAAGTTCAGTATAAAAAGTCGCAAGTAGAGTTTATGGGACACATTCTTTCTGAGGGAGCTGTTAAGTCGCAGAACAAGCATAGGGAGGCTGTTTTAAACATTAAAACTCCTGAAAACAAACAGGATGTACTGCGAATACTTGGATTGTTGAAGTATCTTGCAAAATTCATTCCGAACCTGTCAAGAAAGTCAGCACATATGAGGAACATAACTAGGAATGATGTAAGTTTTGAATGGAATGAGAAGCACCAAAGGGAGTTAAAAGAGTTACTTAACATTATTGCAAATGATCCTGTACTGGCTGGTCTAAACCAGTTGTCTTCCAAGCAGACGCCTCAAAAGTTGGATTAGGGTGTGCACTTATTCAAGATGGTCGTCCAATTGCCTTTGCTTCCCGCACTTTGACAAAAACGGAGCAAAAGTGGGCACAAATTGAAAAAGAACTCTTGGTAATAGTTTTTGCCTGTCAAAGCTTTCACTACTTCATTTATGGTCGCGAGTTCCTAGTGGAAAGTGACCACAAACTTCTTGAAACTCTCATGAGGAAAGCCATTGACGAAGTAACTGTTCGATTACAGCGAATGCTGATGCTTCTATTAAAATACGGGAAAATTATTGTAACGTACAAGCCGGGAAAGGAGATGCTTATAGCAGATTGCCTGTCACGGGCCCAATTGCCTCAAAGCGAGGAACTTCAAGAGCTATCAAATGTCATTCACTCAGTCACACAGACAGTGTGCCAATCCGAAGAAAATTATAACTGTTATGTTTCAGTCCTGGAACGCGATGAGGAATTTAAGAAAATCTCTTATTTTGTGACAAATGGCTGGCCTCCATATCACACATTAAGTCAATTGGAGCGTAAATTTCATATAATTAAAACAGAATTGCATTTTGAAAACAAATTATTACTTCGAAACTGCAAACTAGTACTTCCAACAAAACTGCAAAGTCAAACAATAAAGCAACTTCACGAGCCTCATCTGGGTATAGAAAAGACTGTGGCTAGAGCTAGACAGCTTTATTATTGGCCTGGAATGAGTGCTCAAATAAAAGAACTTGTGTCCTCTTGCATTATTTGTGAAAAGTTCAGACGTAACAATCAAAAAGAGCCTCTTATGCAGGATGAATTCCCTGAATACCCATTTCACATGGTAGGGATAGATATATTTGAATTCACGGGAAAGAATTTTATCTTAGTCTTTGATGCTTACTCAAACTATTTAATGGTAGAACAACTACCTAATAAAACGGCCACTGGTATTATTAAGACCTTAAAAAAGCGATTTAACTGTTCGGGATATCCGTCCAAAATTAAATGTGATAACAATCCGTTTAACTCAGAAACTTTCCGTAATTTTGCAAATGAACATAATATCGCACTTGAGTTTTCAAGCCCAAATTATCCACAAAGCAACGGACTGGAAGAAAAGGGCGTTGCAATAGGGAAAAATATTCTGAAAAGATCTAGGGAAATGATTGAGCTTGATAATTATCAATACAGAATTTTAAAGTACAACGTAACACCAGTAGCGAGCATGCAATTAGCTCCAAATGAATTATTTCATGGTAGGTTGTGCAAGACGAGACTTCCAGTCTCAAAGGTTCTTTTACATCGTAAAACCCTACATGAGGAGCTAATCAAAGAAAAAACGAGAAGGCAAAGCTAACTTCGACTGTGCCGAAGTTTAAATACACTTGAAAACGTTTACTCCAACTGATTTAACCGATAAAATATATAAAGGATATAGATATCAAATATTTAAAAAATTTTAAATCATTGATAAGAAAGATTTGATACCATAAAAACAACTTTTCTTAGTAAACCACATTTTCCGACCGATCGGTCCTATGGCAGCTATATGCTATAGTCATCCGATTTTGATAAATTTTTTCCAAATTGCGTAAAAGCATATATAACTAATATATACCAAGATTAAGGACGTTACGATAGAAAACAAAAAAGTTTTCCTCACTAGAACTAGTTTTTAGACCGACCGTTTATATGGCAGCTATATGCTATAGTCTTCCGATTTTAATAAATTTTTCCAGAATTACGCGGAAGCATATAAAACTAATACAAACCATGAATGGTGAAGCTACGATGGAAAACTAAAAAGTTTTTCTCACTAGAACAAGTTTTTCGACCGACCCTTTATATGACAGCTATATGATATAGTCATCCGATTTTGATAAATTTTTCCAGAATTATGTGGAAGCATATAAAACTAACATATACCAAGATTAGTGACGCTACGATGCAAAACAAAAAAGTTTTTCTAACTAGAACTAGTTCTTAGACCGATCATTCCTATGGCAGCTATATGATATAGTCATCCGATTTTGATTAATTTTTTCAGAATTATGTGGATACATATAAAACTAACATATACCAAGATAGGTGACGCTACGATGGAAAACAAAAAAGTTTTTCTCACTAAAACATATTTTCCGACCGATCGTTCCTATGGCAGCTATATGATATAGTCATCCGATCCGGCCGGTTCCGACATATTAGTTGCGTGCAGTAAAAAGAAGACTATGTGCAAAATTTCAGCTCGATAGCTTTAAAACTGAGAGACTAGTTCGCGTAGAAACAGACGGACAGACGGACGGACGGACAGACGGAAATGAACTCGGCTTGTCGTCCTGATCAAGAATATATATAGTTTATGGGGTCGGAAATTGATATTTCTATGCGTTACAAACTTCTGGGCAAAATTAATATACACTTTTCAAGTGTATAACGAGAAGGCAAAGCTAACTTCGACTGTGCCGAAGTTTTAATACACTTGAAAAAGTTTACTCCAACTGATTTAACCGGTAAAAGATATATAGGATATAGATATCAAATATTTAAAATTTTTAAATCATTGATAATACAAATTTGATACCATAAAAAAAACTTTTCTTAGTAAAACACATTTTCCGACCGATCGGTCCAATGGCAGCTATATGCTATAGTCATCCGATTTTGATAAATTTTTTCGAAATTATGTGAAAGAATATAAAACTAATATATACCAAGATTGGAGACGCTACGATTGAAAACAAAAAAGTTTTTCTCACTAGAAGTAGTTTTTTGGCCGACCGTTTATATGGCAGCTATATGCTATAGTCAGCCGATTTAGATACATTTTTTCGAAATTATGTGAAAACATATTAAACTAATATATACCAAGATTGGAGACGCTACGATGGAAAACAAAAAAGTTGTTCTCACTAGAAGTAGCTTTTTGACCGACCGTTCATATGGCAGCTATATGCTAAAGTCAGCCGAATTTGATACATTTTTTCGAAATTATGTGAAAGCATATAAAACTAATATATACCAAGATTGGAGACGCTACGATGGAAAACAACTTAGTTTTTCTCACTAGAAGTAGTTTTTTGACCGACCGTTTATATGGCAGCTATATGCTATAGTCATCAGATTTTGATCAATTTTTCAGAATTGTGTGGAAGCATATAAAACAAATATGCACCACGATTGGTGACGCTACGATGGAAATCAAAAAAGTTTTTCTCACAATGACTTATTTTCGACCGATCGTTCCTATGACAGCTATATGATATAGTCATCCGATCCGGCCGGTTCCGGTTAGTTGCGTGCAGTAAAAAGAAGACTCTGTGCAAAATTTCAGCTCGATAGCTTTAAAACTGAGGGACTAGTTCGCGTAGAAACAGACAGACAGACAGACAGACAGACAGACGGACGGACAAGCGGAAATGAACTCAGCTCGTCGTCCTGATCAAGAATATATATAGTTTATGGGGTCGGAAATGAATATTTCTATGCGTTACAAGCTTCTGGGCAAAATTAATATACACTTTTCAAGTGTATAATAAAAAAGAAAAAGCGGAACAAAAGCATTATTTTGATAGAAATGCGAGGTCACTCTCCAAATTAAATGTTGGTGACAAAGTAATATTTATAAAGATTTCAAATGAATGGCATTATGGTAAAATTGTGAGCAAAGTTAACGATAGATCCTACATTATCAAAGATAATTTAAACAATCATTTTAGGCGAAACAGGCGATTTGTATCCAAAACTAAAAATAGTCTAAAGAACCCAGGTGACTTGCTATATGAAGAACATTTTAAGAGTGTCAGATTTAATGATAATCAACAGATGCAAGAAATTGAAATTGTATTACCACCTAATAACAACATGGAAATATGTAATGATAACTCAGGAGAGCCATCAGCGAGTCATCAACAAAGTTTATCCGATGAATATGAATATCTTGCTAATCATACTATAAGCCTAGAAGGCTCTCCTGAAGACTCACAAAGAGACGTTATTCTGCCAACTAATACGGAAAGAACGACTCGATATGGTCGTGTAATCAAATTATCCGATAGATATGGTTATAATTAAGTCAAAATTGAACGTTAGTTCGAAATTTATGAATCTGTCAATTACATTTGAAGTTAAAAATTAAGTTTAAAAAAAAAAAAAAAAAAAAAGCGTGTAATAATATTACGCGATAGTTCTTTAAGCTAAGCTGTTATCGATAGTTGTTAAGCATTTAGCCCTGAAATATGGTATGTTCATTCCCCATCCCTGAAAGCATGGCGGCTAGACACGTAAAGCTAATTTAAATAAAGACTTTAATTTTAATAAGTAAGCCTACTTATTACACCTAGATCTCAAAAACTATAAGAGCTAGAGCTACCATTTTTTCTGTGTAGACTTGTTTTGTCTGCATGCAGATGAAGTTTGTTTCAAATTTTTGCCACACCCCCTCCCGCCGCCGAAATTTGGAAAAACCTCATATCTCCCACAATTTTGAAAATAGATTGTTCGGACCTTCTAGACATATATTTTAATCATCATTGCCTATCGATCCGCCATACATAATTTTTCGATCGGATGAGTTATAGTAGAGTTACCGCCCCCGCAATTTGAAGAATACCTCATATCTCCCACAATTTTGAAAATTCATTGTTAAATCCTTCTAGACATATATTTTAATCATCATTACCAACCGATCCGCCATCGAAGTCGAGCAGGGCCGACTTCAACTTACGCTCTCGTTTTATTTCGGGAAGTTCACTGCAAAGGTCGGAATTTGGGTGCGGGGATGCGTTTATAGCCGAAATGTATTAAATTCGGTTTGAAAGCTCTATGGGCCAATTAAATTGGATAAAGTTTTTGGCTTTGCGCATACTCACCCTCAAGGTCTTATAATGGGTGCCGGGGGTGGTTTCAGCGTTTGTACGCTCAATAGGCCAAATAGGTGGAAAATAATTTTCTCATTTCTGAAGGTTGGAAAATGGGGGCGGGGGTGGGATCATTGCCAAACGTTTTTTTCCATCATTTTGACAGCTATACTGATGTTATATGCTAGTTAAATTTATACAAATAAATACATATAATTGTTTTTATTATTTTTGAATACCTTTCACACCTCCAAAAATTCTGCAAAAATTCCTCAAATTGTATCTTGATATGACAATTAACCATGTTAAATACAAAAGTGGTATCCCAACTAGAAGTCTAAAATAATTGGTGTTAAAAATTTCGCTGAAATTTGAAAGTCGCGGATTGCATTTTAAAAATATGAAAAATTATTCTGGGAGAGTGTTGACATGCCAGCTATTGCCATAAAAAATTTGAAATTTTTAGAATGAATAGTTGGCCCGTAAAAAGCTTGTGTTGGAATTGATAAAACCCGTTATTAAAAATTCAGGGATGGTACTAGAAGTTTATTCGATAATCGATAAACTGCATACTTGAAATTTGAATAAGATTGGGGGCAGCTACGCCTAGTAAGCCCGGCTATGCCCTTTAATTGATTTTCGCAAATATTCTCTTAGCCACTGCGAAAATTTTCTTTAACGGTGTATGGGAAAATTCTGTAAAATAATTTACTTACACCAGAGAAATTTTCTTGCAAATTTCGCAGAAATAAATAAATAATATTTATTTAAGCACAAAAATGCTCGCAATGGGGATGGCAGAGATATTTTCGGATTAGCCTTAACATTGATTGCCAATATCGAAAACAAAAACGAAATATTTTTCTTTTATACAAGGTCTAAAACTAAACCATTTACTTCAGCAGCCAAATCGAAAAGAACACGCCGGTAAGCTGATGATCGTTGCCAAACCTATCCTCAAGAGACGAAGAGAGCTTTATAGACGTTAAAGTGAAAGTTCTACTCTCTCAGAGCTTTTACTTATCGTAGTGCAAGCCTGATTATGCAGTCATTGAAATACGTTTGAGTTTAAATGACCGTTCTGATTCAAATAACCCATAACTAACTTAGAGCGTATATGATATCAATCAAATCTCAAACTGGCAGGAATTGGACATAACAGCTGTTCACACAGCGGCTAATCTACGTAATTGGTCACCCACAAAGGCAGTCTCCAACACGACACCATATGAGTTATGGACAGGTCGTAGGCTATCCGTCGGCCACCTACGTATATTTGGATATCTGGCAGTAGCGCTGGATAAGACGCAGAATAAGAAGTTTCGAACCAAGGGTAAGGTGTATATCATGGTAGGATATGCAGATCAAGCGAAAGCATATCGTCTGTTTAACAGAGCCAATGGGAAAATCATCGTAAGCCGATATGTATATTTTGTCGAATCTACAGTACAAAAGTTTACAATTGACATGCAAAATATTCCGAGCCAATTTAATTACAACGAAGAAATTACAGAAGGGCAACTCCAAGGTAGCGGCACCAACAGCAATGAATGCGGCGGAGATGGCACTGGTGATGGTTACGAAACATGCGACGACGACGAAGAGAGCGATCCAAAAAAGGAAGATGCCAAGGGATGTGATGTAGAAAACAGGAGCAACAGGCTCAGGCGAATAAGCGGTGTTGGATATCGACGACCGAACGAAAAACGAAATATGGTTAACTTGTTGAACTATAATGACGTTATGGTTTCAACAACTCCAAAAGAAGCCCTTTCTACTGAGCAGGCAACTGAATGGCAAAAGGCCATGGAAGAAGAATGTGGCGCGTTGACGGAAAACGAAACTTGGGAGCCAGCTGACTTGCCACCCAATCATAAGGCGATTGGAAGTAGATGGGTGTTTTCACTCAAGCGAGGTACTAGTGGCGAAATTAAACGATTTAAGGCACGACTAGTGGTCAGCAGTATGGCATAAATTACGAAAAAACATTCTCGCCCGTTGTGAGGTATGCAACGATTCAAATGGTGTTGTGCATAGCGGCTGAATTAGAGCTGCATGTACACCAGCTCGATGTGTCATATCGAATGGCGAACTACAGGATGATGTTTATATGAAGCAGCCCAAAATATTTGAAGAACCTGGCGTTATTGTTATACACTTGAAAAGTGTATATTAATTTTGCCCAGAAGTTTGTAACGCATAGAAATATTCATTTCCGACCCCATAAACTATATATATTCTTGATCAGGACGACGAGCTGAGTTCATTTCCGCTTGTCCGTCCGTCCGTCTGTCTGTCCGTCTGTCTGTCCGTCTGTCCGTCTGTCTGTTTCTACGCGAACTAGTCTCTCAGTTTTAAAGCTATCGAGCTGAAATTTTGCACAGAGTCTTCTTTTTACTGCACGCAACTAATATGTCGGAACCGGCCGGATCGGATAACTATATCATATAGCTGCCATAGGAACGATCGGTCTAAGAACAAGTTCTAGTTAGAAAAACTTTTTTGTTTTCCATCGTAGCGTCACTAATCTTGGTACATGTTAGTTCTATATGCTTTCACATAATTCTGGAAAAATGTATCAAAATCGGATCACTATAGCATATAGCTGCCATAGGAACTATCGGTCGAAAAATAAATCTTTGTGAGAAAAACTTTTTTGATTTCCATCGTAGCGTCTCCAATCGTAGTATATATTTGTTTTATATGTTTCCACATAATTCTGAAAAAATTGATCAAAATCGGATGACTATAGCATATAGCTGCCATATAAACGGACGGTCAAAAAACTACTTCTAGTGAGAAAACTTTTTTTGTTTCTTATCGTAGCGTCCCCAATCTTGGTATATATTAGTTTTATATGCTTTCACATAATTTCGAAAAAAATTATCAAAATCGGATGACTATAGCATATAGCTGCCATAGGAACGATCGGTCGGAAAATGTGTTTTACTAAGAAAAGTTTTTTTATGGTATCAAATTTTTATTATCAATAATTTAAAAATTTGAAATATCTGATATCTATATCCTATATATATTTTTCCAGTTAAATCAGTTGGAGTAAAGTTTTTCAAGTGTATTAAAACTTCGACACGGTCGAAGTTAGCTTTGCCTTCTCGTTCTCAAACTGAAGAAGTCCCTTTATGGCCTAAAACAGTCTGGCCGTATGTGGAACTTGAAGCTAGATGAGATGCTTACTCAAATTGGTTTTTCGGCATGCCCCAGTGATCCGTGCATTTTCACAAAGCATCAAGGAGGCCAAATAAACGTCATTGCAGTCTATGTTGATGATCTGATGATTTGATCGTCAGACATCGGTGAGTTGATCACCATTAAACAAAAGATTTCTCGTATTTTTGAGATCGTAGACAAGGGCCCCATACATCACTTTCTCGGTATTTCTCTCTCCCGCCCCCGCAATATGAAAAAAACCTCATATTTCCCACAATCTTGAAAATAGATTGTTCGAACCTTCTAGACATGTATTTTAATCATAATTACTTATCGATCTGCCATACATAATTTCCCTATCAGATGAGTTATAGTAGAGTTACCGCCCCCGCAACTTGAAGAATACCTCATATCTCCCACAATTTTGAAAATTCATTGTTAAATCCTTCTAGACATATATTTTAATCATCATTACCAACCGATCCGCCATCGAAGTCGAGCAGGGCCGACTTCAACTTACGCTCTCGTTTTATTTCGGGAAGTTCACTGCAAAGGTCGGAATTTGGGTGCGGGGATGCGTTTATAGCCGAAATGTATTAAATTCGGTTTGAAAGCTCTATGGGCCAATTAAATTGGATAAAGTTTTTGGCTTTGCGCATACTCACCCTCAAGGTCTTATAATGGGTGCCGGGGGTGGTTTCAGCGTTTGTACGCTCAATAGGCCAAATAGGTGGAAAATAATTTTCTCATTTCTGAAGGTTGGAAAATGGGGGCGGGGTGGGATCATTGCCAAACGTTTTTTTCCATCATTTTGACAGCTATACTGATGTTATATGCTAGTTAAATTTATACAAATAAATACATATAATTGTTTTTATTATTTTTGAACCCCTTTCACACCTCCAAAAATTCTGCAAAAATTCCTCAAATTGTATCTTGATATGACAATTAACCAAGTTAAATACAAAAGTGGTATCCCAACTAGAAGTCTAAAATAATTGGTGTTAAAAATTTCGCTGAAATTTGAAAGTCGCGGATTGCATTTTAAAAATATGAAAAATTATTCTGGGAGAGTGTTGACATGCCAGCTATTGCCATAAAAAATTTGAAATTTTTAGAATGAATAGTTGGCCCGTAAAAAGCTTGTGTTGGAATTGATAAAACCCGTTATTAAAAATTCAGGGATGGTACTAGAAGTTTATTCGATAATCGATAAATTACTTTCAGTTGATGTACTTTAAAACTGCATACTTGAAATTTGAATAAGATTGGGGGCAGCTACGCCTAGTAAGCCCGGCTATGCCCTTTAATTGATTTTCGCAAATATTCTCTTAGCCACTGCGAAAATTTTCTTTAACGGTGTATGGGAAAATTCTGTAAAATAATTTACTTACACCAGAGAAATTTTCTTGCAAATTTCGCAGAAATAAATAAATAATATTTATTTAAGCACAAAAATGCTCGCAATGGGGATGGCAGAGATATTTTCGGATTAGCCTTAACATTGATTGCCAATATCGAAAACAAAAACGAAATATTTTTCTTTTATACAAGGTCTAAAACTAAACCATTTACTTCAGCAGCCAAATCGAAAAGAACACGCCGGTAAGCTGATGATCGTTGCCAAACCTATCCTCAAGAGACGAAGAGAGCTTTATAGACGTTAAAGTGAAAGTTCTACTCTCTCAGAGCTTTTACTTATCGTAGTGCAAGCCTGATTATGCAGTCATTGAAATACGTTTGAGTTTAAATGACCGTTCTGATTCAAATAACCCATAACTAACTTAGAGCGTATATGATATCAATCAAATCTCAAACTGGCAGGAATTGGACATAACAGCTGTTCACACAGCGGCTAATCTACGTAATTGGTCACCCACAAAGGCAGTCTCCAACACGACACCATATGAGTTATGGACAGGTCGTAGGCTATCCGTCGGCCACCTACGTATATTTGGATATCTGGCAGTAGCGCTGGATAAGACGCAGAATAAGAAGTTTCGAACCAAGGGTAAGGTGTATATCATGGTAGGATATGCAGATCAAGCGAAAGCATATCGTCTGTTTAACAGAGCCAATGGGAAAGTCATCGTAAGCCGATATGTATGTCGAATCTACAGTACAAAAGTTTACAATTGACATGCAAAATATTCCGAGCCAATTTAATTACAACGAAGAAATTACCGAAGGGCAACTCCAAGGTAGCGGCACCAACAGCAATGAATGCGGCGGAGATGGCACCGGTGATGGTTACGAAACATGCGACGACGACGAAGAGAGCGATCCAAAAAAGGAAGATGCCAAGGGATGTGATGTAGAAAACAGGAGCAACAGGCTCAGGCGAATAAGCGGTGTTGGATATCGACGACCGAACGAAAAACGAAATATGGTTAACTTGTTGAACTATAATGACGTTATGGTTTCAACAACTCCAAAAGAAGCCCTTTCTACTGAGCAGGCAACTGAATGGCAAAAGGCCATGGAAGAAGAATGTGGCGCGTTGACGGAAAACGAAACTTGGGAGCCAGCTGACTTGCCACCCAATCATAAGGCGATTGGAAGTAAATGGGTGTTTTCACTCAAGCGAGGTACTAGTGGCGAAATTAAACGATTTAAGGCACGACTAGTGGTCAGCAGTATGGCATAAATTACGAAAAAACATTCTCGCCTGTTGTGAGGTATGCAACGATTCAAATGGTGTTGTGCATAGCGGCTGAATTAGAGCTGCATGTACACCAGCTCGATGTGTCATATCGAATAGCGAACTACAGGATGATGTTTATATGAAGCAGCCCAAAATATTTGAAGAACCTGGCGTTATTGTTCTCAAACTGAAGAAGTCCCTTTATGGCCTAAAACAGTCTGGCCGTATGTGGAACTTGAAGCTAGATGAGATGCTGACTCAAATTGGTTTTTCGGCATGCCCCAGTGATCCGTGCATTTTCACAAAGCATCAAGGAGGCCAAATAAACGTCATTGCAGTCTATGTTGATGATCTGATGATTTGATCGTCAGACATCGGTGAGTTGATCACCATTAAACAAAAGATTTGTCGTATTTTTGAGATCGTAGACAAGGGCCCCATACATCACTTTCTCGGTATGCAAATCGAGAGGGAAGGCGCTACGGGGGCGACTTGTATCACCCAACAGGCGCGTGTGTTGCAGCTACTCAAGAGAAATGGCATGGAGGCGTGCCGAACGACATCAGTCCCACTGGTAGCAGGCTATACTACTAAATGTGACAGCTAAAGTTGTGGGAAGGCAAACCAGTCGGAGTACCAGTCACTGATCGGGTCCCTGATGTACTTGGCAATTACATCCCGGCCTGACATCTTGTATTCCGTATGCAAGCTATCACAAAGGAACACTGACCCTCACTCCGAGCACTGGTCAGCAGCAAAGCAGGTGCTGAGGTACTTGCACACGACATCATCCATGCGTATTACGTATACGAAGACTGGAGAGTCCATCGAGGGATATGTCGACGCGGATTGGGGCGGAGACGACACTGATCGAAGATCCTACACTAGATATGACTTCATGCTTGGAGGCCGTGCGTTCTCATGGGAGAGCAAAAAAAATCAGTAGCCTTAAGTAGTACAGAGGCTGTATACAGGGTTGCCCATATTCGACGGACCCATAAAAATTTGGCGGTTGGCAATCTTAATCATTTAATTTGTTCCAAGTAGATTTGTTTACATCAATTTTTGAATATGATATCTCTCAAATGGCCACCTCTGGCGTTGATGGCGTATTGTGCCCTTTTTGCAGCATTTTCCATCGTTTTCGCCAACATTTCGGCCGGAATAGCGGCTATTTCTTCACGAATGTTGTCCTTGAGCTCTTCTACGGTCCTTGGCTTGTTAACGTAAACCTTTGACTTAAAATATCCCCACAAGAAGAAGTCAGGCGGCGTCAAATCGGGCGAACGCGGTGGCCAGTCCAAATCACCACTTTTCGACATCAAACGGCCCGGAAACAATTTCTTCAGAAAATCGATTGTTATGCGACTTGTGTGCGGTGGAGCGCCGTCTTGTTGAAACCAGAACTGCCTCATACGCTTTCGACGAATAATTGGCATCACAAAATTGGTCATCATGTCGCGATAACGCTCCTGGTTGATGGTAACAGCATGGCCATTTTCATTTTGGAAGAAAAACGGCCCAATGACCGTTTTCGCACTAACGCCGCACCAAACTGTGACTTTTTCGTCATGAAGAGGCGCTTCTTGAATCTCCTGAGGATTTTTAGTGGCTAAATACGGCAATTTTGCTTATTTACGGTCCCATTCAATGTGAAATGGGCTTCATCGGACATGATAATTGAGTTTTCACAATTGACTTCTTCTGTTGAATGTAAATTTCAACTATTTCAGAGCGCTCGCGTGGCGTGTATTGTTCCATGGTAAAAATCTGCTTGGACTGACGCTTCAAACGCGGTATTTCATTAAGCGATCTGACATCTCTGTCTAAAGTTATGGCGTTGCCAGATGGGTCCGTCGAATATGGGCAACCCTGTATATGGCTCTCTCAGAAGCAACAAAAGAAGCAGTTTATATTGTAAAACTTTAGAATGAAATGAACTTATTTCACAACTTGAAGTCTATAGCGATTCATGGCGATAATTTGAGCGCCATGAACTTGGTCAAAAATCCTGTATATCATGCTAGAAGCAAACACATACACCCAGAGAAAAAGCAAATCGTAAAAATTAATACAATCATAGTTAATTTTACTATGCTGTTTTCAAATATTAAACGTATTAAAGTCCAATAGAAAGCGCTTTGATTTAAATGAAAACATACTTAACCTCGGAAGTTAATATAAATTAGTAAAATCAAAGTGAAATTCAATTAAAATTAAATATTGCCATTTTCAGATTAAAGTAAAATCATATTAATTTTAAATATGCTCAAATATGAAATGCTTAAATATCCCTTCAGTTCCAGCGGGAGCAATTCCTCCCTTTCATGGCTGCAAATTCATGACCGATATTCTGCTCATATTCGCATTTCAAATGTTGTGGCGAAAAATCAGAATATATTATAAAAATTAGAATATATATAAATAATTAATTATATGAGTAATTATTTATTCAAATAATGATAATATATTTTTTAATAAAATAATTATTGTAATTTTTGTGACTAAACATAACAAAAAGCGAGCGAGAGAGAATGCTGCACTCTGACTCTCTCACGGCAACGTAGGCCGAAAAGAACATCAACGAAGCAAAACGAATGCAAAAGTGTGCGTAATGTGTGCATAAGAAGGAAAGAGACAAACAATGTTGCTCATATAAGTAGCCTCTTTAGCGTTTGCCCGCACGCGTGTGCAGTGGCTGACTGCGTTGAGACGTCATTCGATTTGCGCTTAGTCCCGAGTTCGATCCCCAGACAAGGTAATCTGTGTCAAAAAATATTTATATTTCTTTGTTTATTTCAGAGCGGCGTTGGTTCACCATAAGTATAAATATTACTTAGATGAGAATGTCTGAGTGAGTGAGGGAGGCGGGGGGGTGACACGGGGGTGGAGTTAGAACTTTGCCCTTCCATTTCAGGCCTGAATTCGTTTTGTATGTTTATTTTAAAAATTTGAATTTCTATTTTAAAATATAATGTTTCCTATACCGTCATGTTTTGTCATGTCTTGCATCGGACGCTTAGAAGAAATTTAATGACGTCACAGGTATTCCTGTCTCACTTCCTTCTTTTTATCGTGCGTCTTGTCTATTCGGTTCGACGTAGTTTAAAGGCACACTCAGACATACACACATGCGCATGTGTGTTTTCTGTCCTCATAAGCTTTAGGTTGCAAACATAGTGCGCGCTAAGACGAAGACGAAGCTGAAGAGTAAAATTTTTCATATGAATCTTTGCTTTCGTCTTCGCGTGCACTGTGAACGTATTTGAGCGAATTCATATAAATCCTACTGCACAGTTTTTCGTCTTCAGCTTCGTCTTCGGCTTCATCTTCGGCCTCAGCGCGCACTATGTTTGCAGCCTTAGGTGCATTGCTGCGGTCTTCGTCGCGAAGTGCGAATTCACATTCGGCAATTGCTATTGCCTTTGAATTTAGTGTCAGTAGTAGTTGTGATTTAGAGTGTGACATAGGCATATAAAGGAACGGATACACATACTCTGCACAAAAACGAACGGATTAAGGAAAAGGAAAGCAAAAAATTATTAAATTAATTTAGTGTGTGAATGTGCTTCCAGTTACATACAAGTGCATGTATTTACATATGTAATGCTAGCATATAACCCGGCGCGCTTCGCTTCGCCACCATCACTAAAGCCGCCAAAATGATGAAAAAAACGTTTTGCAATGATCCCACCCCCGCCCCCATTTTCCGACAATCAGAAATGAGAAAATTATTTTCCACCTAGTTGGCCCATTAAGCGTACAAACGCTGAAACCACCCCCGGCACCCATTATCCGACCTTGAGGGTGAGTATGTGCCAAGCTAAAAACTTGATCCTATTTAATTGGGCCATAGAGCTTTCAAACCAAATTTATTACATATCGTCTAAAAACCCACCCCCGCTCCCATATTCCGACTTTGAAGTGAACTTCCCGAAATAAAAAAATACGTGTTTCCATTTATTCTGACCCTAGAGCTTACAAAACGAATTTTATTCTGATCGGCTCACAAATAGCCATTGTCACTGAACCGAAATACGCCTACCATAATTCTTGCCTGTGCGCGGAAATTCCACCACCGGAGAATCAAATGTCTAATTATTTTCTATAATGTGTTCACAAACCCATTTTGAAGCCATTAAAAATAGGTTTTACCATATAGAATTTTTCAGGCATTTCCCCACTCTTGGGTCGAATTTTCCAACATCTCATGTCAACTTATTTTGTATACTATCACTACAAACCGAGTTTGAAGTCAATAGGATGAAAAATAGTGTTTTCCATATAGAATTTTCCGGCAATTTTCCTTGTGGGTGGATTTTCCACAATCGAAAAATCACATGTCTAATTATTTAGCATACTATCTTTACAAACCGAGTTTGAAGCCAATCGGATGAAAAACAGTTTTTTCCATATGGAATTTTCCGGGAATTTCCAGACTTTTCGGGCGCATTTTCAACATCGGAAAATCTTATGTCTAATTATTTTTCATATTACCTTACAAACCGAGTTTGAAGTCAATCGGATCAAAAATAGTTTTTCATATAGAATTTTCCGGGTATTTTCTTTGTGGGCGGATTTTCCAACATTTGAATATCTCATGTCCAATTACTTAGCATACTATCCTTACAAACCGAGTTTGAAGCCAATCGAAAGAAAAAAGTATTTTCCATATGGCATTTCCGGGAATTACCCGACTTTTCGGGCGGATTTTCCATCATCGGAAAATCTCAAGTCTAATTATTCTGCTTACCATCCTCATTAAAAACGAGTTTGAAGTCAATCGGATGAAAAATAGTTTTTTCCATGAAGAATTTTCCGGCCATTTTCCTTGTGGGCGGATTTTCCGAAATCTGGGAAACAGGTGTCCATTTATTTTGCTTACTTTACTTACAAACCAAATTTCAAGTCAATCGGATGAAAAACCAAATTTTCCCCATAGTAGCTTTTCCGGGAGTTTTCCACCCCTTAGGAGTGGAATTTTCCTAAACCCCGCCTTAATGCTCACTTTTATCTCATAAGGAAACTTCTGTGAAAATTTCAGCTTTCTATCTCTTACCGTTCAGGCTCTACGTTGATTGCCAATCAGTGAATCAGTCAGTTAGTCAGTCAGTCAGTCAGTCAGTCAGTCAGTCAGTCAGTCAGTCAGTCAGTCAGTCAGTCAGTCAGTGAGGACAAACTCTTTTATATGTAGAGAGATACTAGCATATAACCCGGCGCACTTCGCTTCGCCACCATCAGTATAGCCGCCAAAATGATGAAAAAAAAAAAACGTTAGGCAATGATCCTAACCCCGCCCCCCCTAAAAACTTTATCCTATTTAATTGGCCCATAGACCTTTCAAACCACATTTTACACATATCGGCTAAAAATCCACCCCCGCACCCATATTCCGACCTTTGCAGTGAACTTCCTGAAATTAAACGAGAGCGTAAGTTGAAGTCGGCACTGCTCGACTTCGATATACCCGTTACTCAGGGTAAGGTTTATTTAAGAATATTTTATTAGATCAGAACATGCCCCATTTGTTAGAGATATGAGGTTTTTTCCAAATAGCGGGGGTGGCAACTCTACTATAGCTCATCTGATCGGAAAATGATGTATGGCGGATCGATAGGTAATGATGATTAAAATATATGTCTAGAAAGTTCGAACCATCTATCTTCAAAATTGTGGGAGATATGAGGTATTTATACCAGTTACTCGTAGAGTAAAAAGGGTATACTAAGTTCGTGCAAATGTATGTAACAGGCAGAAGGAAGCATCTCCGACCCCATAAAGTATATATATTCTTGATCAGCATCAATAGCCGAGTCGATATAGACGTGTCCGTCTGTCTGTCCGTCTGTATGAACACTTAGATTTCAGGAACTATGAGAGCTAGAGCTACCATTTTTTCAGTGTAGACTTGTATCTTCTGCACGCATATCAAGTTTGTTTCAAATTATTGCCACGCCTCCTCCCGCAATATGAAAAAACCTCATATGTCCCACAATTTTAAAAGTAGATTGTTTGAACCTTCTAGACATATATTTTAATCATCATTACTTATCGATCAGTCATACATCATTTTCTGATCATATGAACGATAGTAGAGTTGCCACCCCCGCAATTTGGAAAAGACCTCAAATCTCCCACAATTTTGAAGATGGATTATTCGAACCTTCTAGACATATATTTTAATCATCATTACCTATCGATCCGCCATACATCATTTTTCGATCGGATGAACGATAGAAGAGTTGCCACCCACGCAATTTAAAAACGAGAGCGTAAGTTGAAGTCGGCACTGCTCGACTCCGATATTCCCGTTACTCAGGGTTTATTTAAAAATATTTTATTAGATTACAACATGCCCAAATTGTGGGAGATATGAGAATTTTTCCAAATTGCGGGGGCGGCAACTCTACTAAGGCTCATCTGATCGGGAAATGATGTATGGCGGATCGATAGGTAATGATGATTAAAATATATGTCTAGAAGTTTGAACAATCTATTTTAAAAATTGTGGGAGATTTGAGTTTTTGTCATATTGCGGGGGCGGGAGAGGGCGTGGCAAAAATTTGAAACAATTTTGATCTGCGTGTAGAAGATACAAGTCTACACTGAAAAAATGGTAGCTCTAGCTCTTATAGTTCCTGAGATCTAGGTGACGGACAGACGGACATGTCTATATCGACTCGGCTATTGATGCTGATCAAGAATATATATACTTTATGGGGTCGGAGATGCTTCTTCTGCCTGTTACATACATTTGGACGAACTTAGTATAGCCTTTTTACTCTACGAGTAACGGGTATAAAAACACGTGATTCCATTTATTCTGACCCTAGAGCTTACAAAACGAATTTTATTCAGATCGGCTCACAAATAGTTATTGTCACTGAACCGAAATACGCCCACCATTATTCTTTCCTGTAGGCGGAAATTCCACCACCGAGAAATCAAATGTCTAATTATTTTCGATAATGTGTTCACAAACCGATTTTGTAGCCAATCGGATTTCAAATAGGTTTACCATATAGAATTTTCCAGGCATTTCCCCCTCTCTTGGGGCAAATTTTCCAACATCGGAAAATCTCATGTCAACTTATTTTGTATACTATCGCTACAAACCGAGTTTGAAGTCAATCGGATCAAAAATAGTTTTTCATATAAAATTTTCCGAGTATTTTCTTTGTGGGCGGATTTTCCAACATTTGAAAATCTCATGTCCAATTACTTAGCATACTATCCTTACAAACCGAGTTTGAAGCCAATCAGATGAAAAATAGTATTTTCATAATGGAATTTTCCGGAAATTTCCCGACTTTTCGGGCGGATTTTCAAACATCGGAAAATCTCAAGTCTAATTATTCTGCTTAGCATCCTCACAAACCGAATTTGAAGTCAGTCGGATGAAAAATAGTTTTTTCTATAAAGTATTTTCCGGCCATTTTCCTTGTGGGCGGATTTTCCGAAATCTGGAAAACAAGTGTCCAATTATTTCGCTTTCTTTACTTACAAACCAAATTTGAATCAAACGGATGAAAAACAAAATTTTATACATAGTAGCTTTTCCGGGAGTTTTCCACCCCTTAGGGGTGGAATTTTCCAAAACCTCGCCCTAATGGCTACTTTCAACTCATGTGCAAATTCAGCTTTCTATCTCTTACCATTCAGGCTCTACGTAGATTGCCAATCAGTCAGTCGGTCAGTCAGTCAATGAGGACAAACACTTTATATAGAGAGATTCTACCGATTAAGTCAGTTTGAGTGAACTTTTGCAAGTGTATTTAAACTTCGGCACAAGCGAAGTTAGCTTTGCCTTCTCGTTTGTTTATTATTAATCTATCCTATAGAGCTTACAAACCAAATTTCATGTAGATCGGTTCGAAAATGATGTTTGGCCTACAGCCCTCCCCCTACCTCCGCCCCATTTTCTGACATTTCTATAATTCCAATTTACAATTGTAAAAACACTTGTCTAAATATTTTGCATACTTGCCCACAATATGAATTTGCAGAGAATCTGATGAAAAATAAGTATTCCAATAGAGAATTTTACGTCAATTTTCCTAGTGGTTGGATTTTCTTAAATCGGCCCGACACATGTCTTATTATTTCAGATATTTTAGTTACAAACCGAGTTTGAAGACGATCAGATAAAACATTCATAGATATCCGAGCATTCCCCTCTCCTTTTGGTATGCAATTTTCCAAAATCCACCCCAAATTCCCACTTTCACCATATATAGAGAAACTGCTGTTCAAGTTTTAACTTTCTATAAATTACCGTTAGGTTGCCAATCATATTTAAAATGTATATAAAAATAAAATAATAAATACAAATAAAAAAGTTTTAAATAAAAAAAATAGAAGGCTAACATCGGCTACGCCGATGTTTTAAATACCCTTGCAGTTTTTGAAAGTCACTACCATTGATAACAAAAAAGTTTTTCTCACTACAACTAGTTTTTTGACCGACCGTTTATATGGGAGCTATATGCTATAGTCATCCGATTTTGATAAATTTTTCCAGAATTGTGTGAAGGGGTATAAAACTAATATATACCAAGATGGGTGACGCTTTGATAGAAAACAAACAAGTTTTTCTCACTAGAACTAGTTTTTTGACAGTCCGTTTATATGGCAGCTATATGCTATAGTCATCCGATTTTAATCAATTTTTCCAGAATTGTGTGAAGGGGTATTAAACTCATATATACCAAGTTTGATGACGATTCAATAGAAAACAAAAAAGTTTTTCTCACTAGAACTAATTATTTTACTGACCGTTTATATGGCAGCTATATGCTATAGTCATCCGATTTTGATCAATTTTTCCAGAATTGTGTGAAGGGGTATAAAACTAATATATACCAAGTTTGGTGACGATTCAATAGAAAACAAAAAAGTTTTTCTCACTAGAACTAGTTTTTTTACTGACCGTTTATATGGCAGCTATATGCTATAGTCATCCGATTTTGATCAATTTTTCCAGAATTGTGTAAAGGGGTATAAAACTAATATATACCAAGTTTGGTGACGATTCAATAGAAAACAAAAAAGTTTTTCTCACTAGAACTAGTTTATGGACCGATCGTTCCTATGGCAGCTATATGATATAGTCATCCGATCCGGCCGATTCCGACAAATGTGCAGCCTATGTGTATTTAAAGACTTTTTGTTTGGTCAAGATAGCTCTAAAACTGAGGGAGGAGATAGCATAGAAACAGACGGACGGACAGACGGACAGACGGACATGGCTATATAGACTCAGCTCGTCATGCTGATCAAGAATATATATAGTTTATGGGGTCGGAGATGCTTCCTTCTATGCGTTACAAACATCGTGACAATTTTAATATACCCTCTGCAAGGGTATAATAACTACTTAAGCTAAAAAATTCATTGGATGCGAACTCTATAACAAGTGCATTATTGTTGTCCTTCGCACTGCCTTGATGAAAATTGGCAACACTGTCATACCTGCCACATACATACAAAAACAAAACGGCAGCGCGAGCGGCACAGGCCATGCTTATCGTTCTGTCATCATTCTCAGACTGAATCCGATTCTCGTTCTCCGACTCGAAATTCGAATTTCTCGCTCGGTCGAAGTTCGAATCTACGGTCGGCAGTAGCAGTCGGCCTGTGGGGTCGCATGGTATTCAAAGCAGCCTAGACTGCTACTAAAGGGGTTTGACGCCTCTATGTTATAGTTGCTTAGTGGTGTGACCATGTGACTCCACAGCCTGTGGACACGTTAGTTTTGGCAATTGTATCCACCGTGGTCAGGTCGGTGTGCGTACCTTTAACATGAGACCTTTCTACAGAACTTTCACTTGCCTCTGTTCTCTGTGCAGCCAGGTTGCTGCCACTCTCCAGAACTTTCCCTTGCAAGCAGGAGTTTTCATTAGCCGACCCGTCCAAGGGCGCTACCTAGTCGTTACTCATTTTGATCGTAAGCGTAGTTCTTAGTTTGCAACGATCGCCTCTTGATCACGCTGTTGTTGTTGTAAGCCGGTGTAATGCTGCGTGAATGTGGCCGCCCATGTGCAGCCCACAACTCTATTGCGCAGCACCAGTGTATTTTAAAATGGCGTTTTATAGCGATTCGCTCCTATGCAAATTTGCAAGTCATGTCATTCGCCGCCGGACAGCTGTTTAGTTTGTTGCTTACGCTGGGTTGCCACTTAGGTTTACGCGGCAGCACTTCTTTTATAAAACTTTCGAAATATTTCGTTTGATAAAAATATAAGCTTGGTGTTTGAAATTTTTGGCCATGAAATTAGGAATTAATTTAGATCTAAAGAAAATTGTGAATAAATATTAGAATTATGAAGTCGAACTAATGTATCTATTAATGGAAGCCATGCTTCGCCTTAGTGAACCAATAAGGTGATCATTTCTGGATAATAAATGGGTCGTCTCATCTATATGTATTTTGAGGACCAAGATAGGTTGGGGATCGCTAGCGCCTGATGTCATCTAAGCTAGCTGATGCATCCAGTTATGCCACCTTCTCTCATTTCTGTTTTTTTGTCCCTACACTCTAAAAATAAGGGCCCAAAATCGCCCTGGAAATTAGAAATTCGGCAATAATTTCCAGCCTAAGGTGCTTCGCCCTAAATTTAAGAAATACAATTTTCTAAATATTGTGGTCTGTTTTTCTAAAATATAATGCAAATTTTTTTGAAACCAATGGGAAGACACCTTCAATATTACAAAATTATTTCTTTAATTAAGAAAAATATTTTCTTATAATCAGAAAAAGAATTTCTCAATTGAAAAAAAATTTCTTAGAATTAGAAAATTATTTTTTTAAAAGCAAGAAAAATTTTCTCAAAAAAAGAAAACAAAATTTTTTTTAAAAATGGAATATTTTCTGAATTCCAGACAATTTTATTTTTTAAAGAAGGGAAATCGAATTCTTAAAGAAAGAAAATTTTTTTTATTTATTTATTATAATTTCAGACACAAAAAGTGTAGTAAATTATTCGGAGATTCCTTTTAAAATATCTTCTTTGGGTGGTCTGCCATTATTGGAGCTCAAAATTATATGGTGTAGGTCAATCTGAAATTATAAAGGTTAATTAAATGTAATAAGCTTATAATGTACTTGTAATGTATATATACTTATATACAGAAATTAAGTGTCCAGTATTTGTATAGGTGTCTGTAGGGTCTCAGTCCATTGGATTGAACATCCCAGATGTCAGTATCAAGATGTTAAAAAAAAAACAGCCGCCGCTGAACATCATGGGTATTTGGGAATTTATGTACATTGAAGGACTTGCACACATACATACATGTTGAAGCCAACAGAAAAAGACGGCTAAAGGAGCATCTCTGATGTGTGGCTTGCTCTCTTTTTTCCCTAACGGGATATATTCATTTCACCATAGCTAATTACCACGTACTTTAAGTCCATGAAGGCATTGTATAGATTTAGTTTTTAGTCTTAGTTCAAAACTGAAGTCGAAAAGAAGCAAAGTGAATTTGTTAAAGTTTAAAATCAGTGTTTTTTTCTCTTGGAACCTTCATACTTAGACTTATCTAACAACCACCCCCCGATACAACATTTGGTCCTTCGAGCCGGATTCCAGCCAGACGCCTTGAAGCTGCAACTACCTGTTGATTTGGTGGAGAAAAGATAAGTTCATGTAATTTATATCGCCATTTATATTTCTCAATATATGTACATACTTACATACATATATCTCCAGAGAAAATCCACTATATTTTTCTGTCCTCTTGATCCGATCCTTCCTACTGCTAATTGCTTCGATTTTTTGTCATAATCCAATTCAAGAAGAAAATTGTTAAATTACAAAATTAACATTTTTATACACTTGAAAAGTGTATATTAATTTTACCCAGAAGTTTGTAACGCATAGAAATATTCATTTCCGTCCACATAAACTATATATATACTTGATCAGGACGACGAGCCGAGTTCATTTCCGCCTGTCCGTCTGTCTGTCTGTCCGTCCGTCTGTCTGTTTCTACGCGAACTAGTCCCTCAGTTTAAAGCTATCGAGCTGAAATTTTGCACAGAGTCTTCTTTTTACTGCACGCAACTAATATGTCGGAACCGGCCGGATCGGATGACTATATCATATAGCTGCCATAGGAACGATCGGTCTAAGAACTAGTTCTAGTGAGAACAACTTTTTGTTTTCCATCGTAGCGTCACCAGTCGTGGTATATATTAGTTCTATATGTTTCCACATAATTCTGGAAAAAATGTATCAAAATCGGATCACTATAGCATATAGCTGCTATAGAAACGGTCGGTTAAAAAACTAGTTCTAGTGAGAAAAACTTTTTGTTTTTTATCATAGCGTCACCAATCTTGGAATATGTTAGTTCTATATGATTTCATATAATACCGGAAAAATTTATCAAAATCGAAGGACTGTATTATATAGCTCCCATAGAAACGGTCGGTCAAAAAACTACTTCTAGTGAGAAAAACTTTTTGTTTTCTATCGTAGCATCCCCAATCTTGGTATATATTAGTTTTATATGCTTTCACATAATTTTGAAAAAATTTATCAAAATCGGATGACTATAGCATATAGCTGCCATAGGACCGATCGGTCGGAAAATGTGTTTTACTAAGAAAAGTTTTTTTTATGGTATCAAATTGCTATTATCAATGATTTAAAAATTTTAAATATCTGATATCTATATTCTATATATATTTTACCGGTTAAATCAGTTGGAGAAAAGTTTTTCAAGTGTATTAAAACTTCGGCACAGTCGAAGTTAGCTTTGCCTTCTCGTTTTTAAATATACAAGTTACGTACATTCCCATTCCCATCCGTTTCACACATATATGTATGCAAGTATATTTGCCGGCACTCCACTACCCATACAAACAAACACACACCCACAACTGGATATATTTGTATGCGCTGATCTGCATGTCATTGGGCAGCAATCCTACTCCTCCTACTTGCAGCGATACTTAATCCAGAAGTGGCCAAAATTGTTTGCAGTTCTCCAGTTCATTTTCCATTTCCTGTATACATATAAAAAATAAGAAAAATTAATATAATATTTTCCTCAGCCATAGTGACGTGTGTACTTACATTCCCATTTCCATTTCGTTCCTACATATTTACACTAACACCGAAAAAGAATAAAATAAAATTAAACTCTTTTGTTTTAAAATCACTTGCACTTATTTTATTTTATCGCGAATGTGTACTATTTTGTCCAATCAGTGTATCACCACACACGCCGATTAGCAAAAAAAAATATTAAAAAAAAAAACTTTAAAGTTGTATGTACATACAATTGGCGCCATTCCAATACGTTTGTGCATACACATACCGGCGATCGCATATCTAGATGTAAAAACAACACAAACACTCGGTACACATTTGCACTAAAATTATTTCCCGAATTTAATAAATTATAAACATATTTATTTTGGTCTATTTATTTATGCAAGTTACAAAAAGGTAAACAATCCGATCGATAAATAATCGATAACTCCAAGCAACATAAACTGAATATTCAAACGTTTCCATTACTCGCGTTATAAGCCAACATCATCAAACATTATATTTCCTTGGAATAAATGAAAAAAAATAAATAGAAAACAAAAAATTTACTTCAGTCTGTTTTTTTTTCTTTCCACCTGAGAAGCGGCCTCCAAGGGTTATATTGCATTATAATAAAAATATAAATAAACATGTCCGAAAGCCCTTAGTCAAGGGAGTGGCAGTGATGACGTCCAGGTTGTGGAAGCCAAGTATGATCACTGCTACTCCGTGTACGAACGGTGTGTTGCTATGTTGAGCGAGCAAATAGCACAAGCACCCTCTACAAATAGACAATCCATGTCTTTTCAACCGTTTCCGTCCATTTCAAGAGGCTGCAGCCTTCCCCCATGCGACACAGAGGTGTTCCATGGAGATTATTTGCGGTGGCCAACTTTCCGAGATTTATTCTCAGCGATTTATATAGATAATCCACGGCTAACTCCAGTGGAGAAGCTGTTTCACCTTAACGCCAAAGCTGGAGGTGAAGCAAAGGCAATTGTAGCCAAGTCTCCGCTGACCCACGATGGTTTTGAATCCGCGTGGAAGGCCCTCTCTGATCGTTATGAAAATAAGCGATTGTTAGTGAACAATCAGCTGAAGATTCTGTTTAATTTACCTGCAGTTACGTCCGAATCAGGTGCCGCCCTAAAAGACTTACAAAGCACGGTTCAAGGCTGTCTAACAGCACTTGAATTTTCAAAAATATCGATAGATAACTGGGACTGCCTGTTAGTGTTCCTATGCTCCTCTAAGCTACCAAGGCACACCTTGTCGTTATGGGAACAGTCGTTGTCCAACAAGTCCGAAATCCCGTTATGGAAAGATTTGAATGAGTTCCTAACCGAGCGGCATCGTACATTAGAGGCAATTGAAGATGTGAAACCAGCTTTAGTTGCCCAATCCAGCTTCAAACCTCAGAAAATCAATAATGCACCCAAGAAGGTCAACACTTTTGAAGGAAAGGTAGTTCCGAAAGGTAGAAGCTGCGATCTCTGCGCCAAAGAGAATCACCCAGTTGGGGTATGTCATCGTTTCCTCCAGATGACGTTTAGTGAAAGATCCGGTTACATACGACAGAAGAAGCTTTGCTTAAATTGTTTCTCTAGTAGACATCAGCTTCGGGAGTGTCCTAGTTCTCACAATTGTTTCACCTGTAAAGGGCGTCACAATACCCTCCTCCATCGAAATGATTCCTCTACACCCACTACCAATCCAAAAGACCTACAATCAATACAGTCCACTTCGTCGCAACAACAGGCAAATGTGCAAAAATTTTTTTGCTAGCAACACCCAAGGCGTGCTTTTAGGCACAGCTATAATCCTTATTTCACACACTTGGGTGTCAACTATACTGCACGCGCCTTAATCGCTTCAGGATCCGAAGCTTCTTTTATTTCCGAGCGAATGTTTAAATTAACAAAGTTGCCTCACCAAACTTTACAGGCCCAAGTTTCGGGACTCAACCAGTCTGTTTCTGCTCAGGCGCGTAAGCTCTGTCATTTCCACATTGTCCCGATAAATAGACCGAGATTACAGATCGATGTATCTGCATATGTACTTCCCAAGCTAGCGGGTGATTTACCGTCCTGTTCCATACGCGAGTGTGCCTTAACTAATCTGCCCAACATTCAGTTAGCCGATCCAACATTCTCAAGGAGTTCGCAAGTTGACGTGCTAATAGGGGCAGATGTTCTTCCCTCTATCCTTTTGAGCGGTTTCCAGTCAAAGATATGTGGCACTCTCGTAGGTTAAGAGACTATATTTGGTTGGATACTGACAGGCCCTGTACCCGCCAAAGCGAGCAAGTCGATCGCATCATTTTCCACGCAAGTCACTGTCTGTCAAGAGAAGGCACTGGATGAGCTGCTCACAAAGTTTTGGGAGGTGGAGGATATGCCGGCCAGTGTGCCTAAGGAGTCCGACACTTTCTGTGAGCAGAATTTCATAGAGACAACAGTAAGAGACGACAGCGGTCGATATATAGTTACTCTTCCATTCCGTGACCCAAAAAGTATATGCTTAGGTCACTCAAGATCCACTGCGTT